>JABJVR010000011.1:77920-102920 GCA_025773905.1 Chitala chitala | reverse complement strand
GGTTCCGGCTCGTCGTCCGTTGTCAATCATTCCCCGTTCCTAACCCCGCCTGAGAGCACCTGGCCAGATAGAGTGCTGCAAAGGCTCTGTGTAAGCTTAGGAGGCTGGTTAACAGGAAAGCACATGGGAGAGACTTCAGAGGCTTGCAGATACGGGTTGCTGTCTGTTCGCACCTGCTGAAGGCTTCAGACTGGTGTTTTCTTATAACGCTTTTAAAGAATAAAGGACATGGTAGCTCAGGCTTACACAGTGTTACACAGTATATAAAACAGGCACTCTCTTTAACTGCCTTTTCTCACTGAGCCCATTTCTTAAAGACTGCAAGCTCAAATCTGCCATAACAGAGTAACAGACAAGAATGATGTCTCCTGTCACAGAAGGGCACTAATCAGGAAAGTTTCTTTGAAATAAAGAGCCACATTTCTCCTGCTCTGCCTTGTATGTGCCTCCTGTCCGTTAGCACATCAGAAGTAATAATTTAATACACATCCCAGCATACTAGACTGAATTCCATTATGAGTGTTTATGGAGTTAGCAGCAGTAGTGTGGGAGTGTACATTATCCTAGGCTTGGCTTTCTCTGCTGTCAGAGGACTCAGTGTCTGAGCTGAGAACGGGATTCAGACCCACGGCCGTCTAATGAGGCTCGTGGCCTTTCCGTGCCTGTAGGTTAGCGCAATAATGTGTAATAGCATTATGGGAGGAGAGTGCAGAGGGAACATTAAATGTCCTGGAAATGATTCCCTTTGAGTAAAAAAATTGCCTGGGGGGAGGGGGAACAAGAAGAAGAACGTAAAACAATTAGAGAAACTGAGGAAGTTTCTTGTGGGGAGATGCAGGACAATCGCTCAGGCACAGTGTGCGTTGTGATTCAGTCAGCAGACGACCTGCTCGCTAATTGGGGGCCAAAGCGGCTGGCCCTGGCTTTCAGCATGAGGCCCTTTTTCTTCTCTCCTGGCTTCCATTGCTCTTCTCCTCCCTCCTCTCCCTCACTTCTTCCATGTTTCTGGAGAGAATAGGAGCACTTACTGTAGCTTGCAGTATTGAGTATAGGGACAGCAGGGAAAAAGGATAAAGCTGATGACAATATGGTATGTGTACCTGTCCCCCCCCAACATTCCCGAGTGTGTCGTTTAGATGTGGACGCTCTCTGACAGACCTTGCTGCCCCCCCCACCTGCTCCTCCTCTCTGTCCCTTCTTGCCTCATCCAGTGCAGTCCATTTCTTGTAATTAAAGACGGTCAAATGAAAAGGCTCTTAGGAAAGTGGCTTTCAGCAAGCACAGTACCTCAAGTAGCTACCCTTCGCTCAGAGCGAGCCAGTCACTCCGCCATCTATGGATCAATATCATCTCTGTTATTAATATCAAAAGCGCATTACTCTGTTTTCCGTCTGGCCAAACGCCAAGCCAAAGGGCCCTGCCATTCTTTGGCCATTTACCAGGACCATAATTTACTTTGGTGAGTTTTTAAGGTATTGTTTTGTCAGGACCAATCAGAGCGGAGAAACAAATGAACAGGGAGACCCGCGGGAGACCTCCGTAAGTGGCACACGTGGCAAAATTCATTTTTGAAAGTTTTATGTCAATTATGGCTGTCCTTGACTTACAGGAGGGCGGCGGGATGCATGGGGAGGGTCTCCCCCCTACCCTAGCCCCCCACATCAGCCCCCCACATCTCCTCTCCCTCTCCATTTGCCCAGGATGAGGTAACAACACAAACACAGTCAGGGGAATGAATTAGACGTGACACTATCTTTAATTGGTACATTGAATTTAAAAAAGGCGGCCACCACAACAGAAAATATCACCCACTTAAGAAAGCTGGAGAATTGATTTTTTTGTGTGAGGAGCATTTAGCTCATGATGGTGCCACCCAGGGCAGTGTGACTGTTGCTGATGACGTGATGGCAGCCACGGTGACAGCAAGAGATTGTTGTATGACCGCTTCCTCCATGATAAATGTGGCTCTGTGGTATCAGGTTTTCCATCAGCTGCTTATTCGTTTGTTTGCTATATGTGTTTGTCTGTGGTTGCATGTGTTTGTTTGCAGCTGCGCGTGTACATTTGCGGTTGGGTGTGCTTACAGCTACACACGTTTGTTTGAGGCTGCGTGTTTACTTTCGTGTTCATGGCATTTGTACTCATACAACAGTTTATATGTGTGATCATTTCATGTGTGTTTGGCTCTCTATTTCTTATTTTTTGTGTTAGTATGTAGCATGTTTTTGCCTGACATGGGTCTTTTACTTGTATGTGTCACTGTGTGCACATAAGTTGAAATTGCCTCCTTTCCGGCAGTCAAGCTGTACACACACAAACACACACACCTACACTCACACACACACACACACACACACGCTCACACACACACAGTCACACACACACATATCCTCACAGCATAGTGAAGGCACAATGAACAGTGAGAGAACAGATAACAGTGTGTGTGTCAAATTGATACTAAGTGTGTTACTAGCATAGCTTGCACATCATGTAGGCTCTAGGCCTTGAGCAGTGGTTTAGGTGTAGCTTGCACCTAGAAGGGGTTAGCAGCAGAGGACAACATAGCCTGCTCCACATGGACACTTCACACACAGCTAGCAACAGAAAGCAATAAAATGGAATTACATGGGGAGGAAAAGGTTTGAGGATAGGAAGCGAGAAGAGGAGCTGGTCTTACAGCTGGAAGAGAAGCAGATCTTACTCCTGAAACAGTAGCAGAGTAGCAGATCTCACTTCTGTAAGAAAAGCAGATCTCAACCCTGTGAAAGCAGTAGAGGAGCTGGGCTCATACCTGCAAGAGTAGCAGGTGTTACTCCTGTAAGAGTAGCTGACCTCTCTTCTGTAACAGTAACAGGTCTCGTACCTGTAAGAGTAGCAGGTGTCACTCCTGTAAGAGTAGCTGACCTCTCTTCTGTAACAGTAACAGGTCTCGTACCTGTAATAGTAGCAGGTGTCACTCCTGTAAGAGTAGCTGACCTATTTCCTGTAACAGTAACAGGTCTCATACCTGTAATAGCAGCAGGACTCACAACGTACAGCTGAAATAGGAAAACTGCAGACCAAGGCTGGTGTATGAGCGAAGTTAAAAACTGAAACATTGTTATGTCATATCCCAAGATGAAGTGTAGCTGTCATTACATTGTCAGACCATCCTTCCCATGTTGCACTAAGAGTACCTTTCTATCCGTGTTATTGAAATCGTCCTCCTTAATGACAAAAGTAAACAAACAAACACAGCAGAGAGAAACAGCATAACCAGTCTTTGAAATCATTCAACCCTGCCGGTGATAGGAGTCCACAGGCCATGCCTGAGGATCAGCATTTTCCAAACAAAAATAGAAGAGTCAGAAAGATTAAACCAAATGGATGTGGCAAAATGCCCAGATGATGCCAAGCGGTGCGGTGCCCTTCCTTAAAGGAACAGTGGGTCACCATGGTGGAGTTTCATAAGTAAAAGTTCTCGGAGTTCAATCTTCATCTCACGTGAAGGTGACATTTTAAAGTGAAAATCCAAAAAATCCAAAGCCAAGTCCCCCCTCGTGAAGGGTCCATGAAAGGTCTCACCCTGGCAATAACACATGAATATTTCAGTTACTGTGAAATATTAATAGAGTTGCAAAATGTTGTGTGTGTGTGTGTGTGTGTGTGTGTGTGTGTGTGTGTGTGTGTGTATTAATTTGTGTGAATTGAGGTGCATTTTGATCTGTGTGTCTGCTGAGGGAGGGGCCATTGAGGGAAGGTGGGGTTATAAGTCATCACCCTGGCAACATGTAGCCCGTGACTATCAGCGCAGCAGCTTGCCTCCCACTCCCACCTGACACCCCCACTGGGGCATTGCGGAGGGCGCTAATATATGTTCCCAGCGAGACCCTGTCTGATGGGGGTGTGAAACGGTACACATGGAGAGCAAACAGGTGCACTTCCCTTTGACATCTAAAGTGAGACAAATACCCCTGAAGCCAGGAGCTCCCAATCCCCCCCCCCCCTGCAAGATAGGTGGAAAACAATCAGGTGAATGAAGTGAGATGACAAGGTGAAGTTAGCTCATCCAGAGCAAGGGGGGAGATGTCGCGCTCGGCCGGAGAGCTCAGGTAAGCCCGCCGTAGGGAGCCGTCAATCAGCAGGGAGTGCACCGAAGCAGAATAAAGCTGTGCATTCAGCCCTTCTCTCCCAGCACTCAGATCAGAGCAGGGAGCAGCCAATGTCATTAACCAATCACATTGCAGCCCTGAAGGAATGGACAGCTGATTGGACAAGACTGTGAAGGGTGATCCTGCACCTACAGCTACTGGGACACACAGCCCTGCAGTAAATTATTATTACTATTGTCTAAAAGCTAGGTGTGCTATAGTAAATAAGAGGCAGGACAGTGCTGTGATTTGGACACAGATAAACACAATTGTCTAATAGTCACCGATGGGTTCACATACACACCTGTTTTGCCTAAATTGTCTGTAGCGTACCTGTGTAGTGAGGTGGCATATGGACCGAACATAGTCCATTGCCTTACACAAGATCTGCTGTGGTGAGCAGAGGAAGTAACAAAGTTACCTCACTAGTACCTCTTGGTTGTCAAGACAAGTCTGATTAGTCCCCCAGGTGAGGAGCTCATGTGTTTCTTTCTGTGGCTAATCCTTTTGTGTGGTAACTTTGTGTAGGTTCAAATCCTGGCAGAGACCCCTCCCCCATTACACATATCTGTAATGAACGTTTTAAGACATAGAGATGTGTTAAGCGTATGATCAACCTGCACCCTGTAGAAGTGCACACGCACACACACGCACAACACACACATACATTAGATCATAAAAACTAACGTGTTTGGATTATGGGAGGAAATCAGAGCACGTAAAGCATCCCTCACCCTCCAAACCGTGTACAGGCGTGCCATAAACTAGAGCCACACATATGTCACTGCTGTTGTTTGTGGCAATTTGTGTCCACTCCTGCCCCTGAATCCTGAGAGCTCCTCACTCCAGGTGTCCCACATGAACACAATAGCACACGACGCAGTGTCGTCCCCTCCAGGGCCAAATTGAGACACAGTTGTGACCACAGTGTAAGCACAAAGACGTTGACATGTTTTTGACCTGCTACTTGTACACTTGTCAACAAGGAAGCTGTCATACATTTTTGAGATTCCAGCACAGCAAAAATAAAGTAGGCAGGCAGAGTACTGATACTGAGGCAGAGTATAAACTAAAGTCAGATTATGATTTAATGTACACACGAGTGCAAATCAGTTTTTCAGGAAGAAACACCTGTACTTTGTCTCTTTAAATACATTGCAATTTTTATATTGGAAAATTACACATTTTCAGTTATACCTTAGATTGCTGCATATAAGGGAACGGTGTCTTGTCCTAAAGCACATTGGGGTAACTCGTGAAAGTGCTGTAAAAACTAAATAGAGTTTAATTAAATTGAAAAAAGAAAAGGTCTGATTGTTTGTAAAATCTTGAAAAGGGATTTGTGTTTTTTAAATCTTTACGTTTTGTCATAGTAGTAAATGTGACGCCTTTCCTGGACTTTCAGATGAAACCCTCAGCAGTTTGCAATTGCAGATGTTCATCAGGCTCTCGATCTTTTGGGGTTTTCTCTCACACCACATTGATCAGCCTCTTCAGAGCCCCTTCCTGATATCCAAGCTTATATTATCTGGCATTTGTTTGATTTACAGCCATTATAAAGAGCTGGTTTCCAGCACAGTTAAGCACTGAAACATCCACCCTCCAGCAATTACACATTAACCTCTGGGCCTCGAGAAGCTCTGCAGCTCATTACGTCATATAATTTTAAATGTCGATAAGATAGCTACCATTTAAAATACATAAGTAAACCGCTATAATTCCTAACATCAGATATGACTTGTTACATTTTAAATCAGTTGTGTGTCAATTTAAATTTCTTTTTATGTCCCATTTATTTAAAAAAAGCATAATTAGTGAGATTATAAATAGCCTATCTAGGACAACATGTTTGCTTACTATGTCATTATTACAGGTTGCGTCTACTAGACAGGAAAGACACAACAACCATTCTACCTTTCGCTAATCATGCACTCAGTGGAGACAGTAATTCATTATAGGTTTTGTGCTGCGATTCCAACCCTTTATAAAAGCTGAGAGCCATTCATCTACTGCCATGCTTCCATCTGCATATGGGTTGTCTTAAGTACTGAATTTTTTCTAATAAAATGTCTGCACAAGAGCAAAGTCAGTACAGTGGGGGTCTACACTTCTACAAGTGCAGGCTGAGCTGGAGTGAAGTGCATTATCCCTGCTGGGGGGGTCAAGGTGTGGCCATGCAACATTTCCTCTGTCGATTAACCTGCCCAGCTCCAGCGGTCAGCCGCTGGAGCCTTATGAGAAATTGCACAATTACACACGCCAGTATTAGGTTAACTGCATTACCACCTTTTCTCTCATTCCTCATATTAGTGTAGACACATGCACACATGCACACACACACACACACACACACACACACACACACAAATTGACAAGCACTACTTGAGGGTATATACTGCATACATTTGCAATGTTTGGTTTAAGCAGTCACATGACTAACAAATTAAAACTAGATATCGGATTTAATTAATCTTTCCGAAACAAAACTTGAGCTGTGAATATACACGGGAATTTTTTCCTGGGTCTCTTGTGTGCTCTCTGGAAGGCTGTAGCTGTGCCCAGGTAGAAAAGAAAATCAATAGGATGGCTGTTTGAAGTTTTCTGAAAGACTTCCTGTAGAAGACGCTCTTGTCAGGGTGATAGATAAACCCAGCAAGGCGTCGCCACGGCCGCAGGACCGGCTCACCTTTTTAAGAAGGGCCCTAATAATAAACTGGCATGAATAAAACATCCCGCAGAGCACGGCTGCATTAGCACCGGCGTCCGTTATAAATGATACGAACAGCGGAGCACCATTTTAGTAAAAGCCCACAGCGTCACTTTAAAAGGAGGAAAGATAGATACGTGTGGATTTATTTATTTATTTCTATGTTTTAGGCTCAAAAGAAGAAGGAAGCTTATGGCTCTACGATTGGTCATTTTCTCTCTGATGTGCCTGGATACGGCTGAGCCCACCCCACCCCCAACATACACACACACACACACACACACACACACACACACACACCAGCCCTGCCTAAGTCTTCCCATGATTTCCTGGACCTGCCTCTTTGACCTTGACAGTCACACTTCAGAAGCACAGAATGTAGGAGAAAAGATGGGCATTCTTAACAAATGTGTTTCAGCAAGTGACAAAGAGTCACTATTAAATATGAAGAGAAATTCTGACCTAAGTTTGTATTCTGATACCACATAAATAGGATTTTGGACCACCTGTTGGGTGGCCACAATTTTTTCCTTCAAAGTCCAGCAGTGGGTAACAGCTGGGTTCTCTCTAAGTCTTCAGGTAGCTCAGAAGGAAATTCTTAAAAATATAAAGAGTTATGTCTTTTATGAAACACTCCGCCATGACTGCTAAATAAGCTTTTATACAGTGAAGGTGACAGAGACACAGAAACAATTCTGGGTAGGAGAAACACAGAAAGGTTGTGCCCTGGATGGCCTGTCAGTCCATCACACCATTTGAAAACATAAACATTCAGTTCTGCTTAGTTGTCAGGCTGTGGCTGTGAGTGGCTACACTCCCTTATTGTTTCATTTCATTTCCCTATTATGTTACTTGTTTCTCGTTAATTGTATTAGTATTCTCATGGACTTTGTACTTCTGTTTAATAAAACCTCCCTCTGCACATAGATCTTTCCTCATTCATTCTCCTGTTTTTACCCAATCATTGCATCAGTAAAGTCACTTCACATGTAATCACAACCTGGCGGGTTCCCTCGGGGTCACTTGGATAATATTTGCACTCATCACCGATCACACACTCGCATTTTTACAAACACTCTGGAGATCTTTATTTATCTGTATTTACTCTTTTAGATGTAATTGCACAGGTACAGATACACCAGTAAAATGCACCTGTTAACAACATCCACAGTCATGGGCGAGTAAACCTTGGAACACTGCTTGCTGTAATCTGTCAAGACACTGACTGACTGTATCTCAACATCGTCTTTGAGGAATGATCAGGTGCCTGATGACTCCTCTCAGGAGGAGAGTGATCCTCATCCACAATTTCAGCTCTGTCTCCTCACCTCCACTCTGCTCCTTTTCTACTTACTCCTCCTGACTCTGGCCACCCAAATTGGCAGATTGAATGATTTTTCAGAACATTGGATTTGCATTTTATTTTTCTACTTTTAATCTAATGAGGTGCCCAATACAGACTTTTAATCGTCCTCACACCCTCACCAAACCCAGAGGCGCGTGCTTGTGTTACATGAGTTTAAGCAGGAGTTTTGTCTGCTAGTTCTGCATTTCACAATCAGGTAGTAAGAGGTCAGGGGTAAAGTTCAGGTCAGGCACCAAAGCTAGTGCTCCAACTGAGGCTGGCTCCCACACAGAGGCTTATTCCCACAGTGAGGCCAGATTTTGAGTGAAAGAGATATATTCTTACAGGATCCCATGCAGTACAGCTGCCTCCCTCTGTACCCTAACATTTCCATCTCACCCTCCACTCTGATATTTCTTCAAACCCTCCTGCCTCACTTGTTTGTCTCATATTTTTGCCTAACTGTCTTGCTTCATGTTCTAACCTCAGTCTCCAGCCTTACATTACACCACACTCTACTGCTTCTTCCTCTTGTCTTTCTCCAGTCTCACATTCCTGCCTTCTTTTCCCACCCCATGTTCTTGCTACACTCTACAGGCGCTCTACACTCTTCTTGCCCTCTCACCGACTCACACTGTTGAAGCGTGCTTCAAAGTGACGACCCCCTGCTGAGAGAAACAGAAGTGTCTGCTTGTTATTTGTTTAGCCAGTACCAGATAAATAATAACATCCTTTGCTAACTAAATGCTTCTCTGTTCTTTCTCTGGCACTTTGGCTTTTTTCTCAACAGCATGCCAAGCCTGTCGGCACTCTGCTGAGGAAGAGCTGTGCTTCCCCGCAAACTCCCAGCATCCTCTGTTACTGCCATTGTTCTGGGAGATGTGCCAGTGTGGTAGAGGCCCACTTCCTTAGATTTTTCTGCCCCTGCTGAGAGAAACCCCTTTTCAGTTTTCAGACCATAAGTGTATACTGAGCGGCTTGGCCAATTTGGATCATTATATTTAATTTTTCAGGTAACAGAAGTGCAGCTGTATCTCTTCAAACCTGACCATGGACACTGGCTGTGTTATAAAAAGTGCTGTATGTATATCAACTGAATTGAACTGAATGGTGGAAGTTCTTGTGTTCTTGTGGGCGTGCCATGCCACTGTACATATGGCACTGCGTGCCATGCCATCGTACACATGGCACTGCGTGCCATGCTACTGAACACATGGACCTCCTCTGCTCTTCCAAACTTTGCCGGGACTGATGTTCAGGTGGAGAACACAGAGGTACCAACAGAACTGGGAGTGTAGTAGGTAAGATCCATTTTGGGTAACTTGCTTACAGTAACGGGGATCCAATGACAATGCTAGAATTCCACTCTGCATTGTGAATCATAGAAGAGCAGCTGTTTATATGTATATGACTGTGTGTGCTAGTCTCACTGAAAAGGAAATGCTGATTATAAAGCACTGGAAGTTCAAATTTAAAAAAATTACTTATTTTGAAGTAAAGTTATCATGAATTGTAAAAAAATGTACATATTAACCGTTATAAGAAAGAAGACATACCATGTGAATAAGCTTGTGTGCTTTAAATGATGTGTAAAGAGTGTCGCTGAAGAGTGTAATTCTCAGGATGTTCAGAGATCCACATCATTCTGTCCCACCTTTCATTGTTCCTTTGCCTTTCTCAGGGTGATTTTCATTTTGCAGGCCTTCTGTTTGATAAAAGGGATGGGCCCAGTGCCTCACTTGGAGGTATAGCAATATTGCGGTAGGTTTGGTAATTAAGTTTAAAGATGGAATATCTAAATGTAGGTGAGAGTAGAGGCCAGAGCTTTTGCTGGCAGAAAGTGCTGATACAGGCTTTTCTCCCAGAGTTGGTTTAATGTTGTCGTGTGCCTTTGGTTAAATCCCAAGTAAAAAAAAAAAAAAAGAGGTGGGGGGCAAAGAGACTTACTGGGTGTAAGAACAGCAACGGGGGGGGGGTCAGTGAAAATTTATGAAGTTATTGATTGCCCTGTTCGGCTATCGCTAACCTCACCCGTCACTCTAAAAAGCGAATAAAATTTTTGGAAGGCTTTTTCTGCCCACTCCACCAAATATTAATCTCCGAATTTTTAATTTTTAATCCAGGCGGAGGGAAAATGAATGCCTCTGTCCAGCAGGCTGTGGTAAATAATTAAAATTGAAAATTGATTGTTTGCGCTGAGGTGAGATTTATGGGAGGGGGGCTCCACACCAGCGCCCCCGGGGACCCACTTCTTCGTCTCAACATGACCTGCTTTCCAACACTGTAAGCATTTTTTCAGATTATTCCCCCGTAATACGCTAAGGGGCAGGGGTGCAGGTAGTTATGTTAGACGACTTCAATGGCATTTTATTATTTTTAAGGAAATCAATGGATTGTAACATTCCCCCTACGCCTCTAATATTTATTTCAATGCCCTGTCAATAAATATAACAAGGTTAGGTTTATATCAGTTTACCCAGAAAATTCAATTGAGGAAAGTTATATTTGTTATGCTCGATTAAAAAAACCGTGATCAATATGGTCAAATTCCACTTGATGTGGGAGCGGTACATGCAATGTAGGCTGTATGACTGTGGTGGACCGTAGCTTATTGCTTGACTTAAAAATCACCCACCCTCACCTGGTTAATGGAAACATTTGGACCTATAAAGTTGTGAAATGTCTGTCATCTGGTGGTTGAGTGGGCGCTAGCTTTCTCTTTAAATTAATTACCGCTAAATAAACTGCAGACAGTCTGCTTTTCATATGGCAGATGCTCACAACCTAGTCCAGAAGCACAACTATGTTACATCTGTGTTTTATTCTTTTTTCATGTTCTGTCTCATCACTTTTTAGCACCATCAAGGAAAAACAATTATGCCATTCACAATTTAAAAGCTAAACAAAACCTTTGTGTTACATGGGAAATTTTCCATTTCCTGCACAAGTTTCATGTCTCAAGTGCAAAGTTTGTTGCCCATGTTCATCCCTGTGTAGAAATATATTGTTACACCCCCCCCCCCCCACACACACACACACACACACACACACACACACACACACAGACATGCAAACACACACATGCTAAGGGCAATTTAAGGGTGTCCAAACCACATGGAATTCATGTTACTGGGTGTTCTTTAGGACTGTGATGTACACACCATCTGGCTTTTGGAATCCAAGAATGATGCTCTAAAACTAGCTTTTGTGGAAGTTTAAGATTTTGTGCAAAATATTCTTCTTCTGGCCATAAGATCTGCCAGCATTTCCAGTTATACTTCCTCTATGTGACTGTTGCACTTGCATTACAAGATTGTTCATAGCTCACACAGGAAAACTCACACAAGTGCTGCCATGGATGAGTTACACGTAGGCCTGCACTGCTGAACAGAATGAGAAAGTGAGGAAACTCACGTCATCATCGAGGGGACGAGAGATGCACTGCCATTCCAAACTGTAATCCCTCAGGCCGCATGATGCCGTCTTCCCAAGCAGCTCAGCCGATACACCTCTCAGTGCAGTCTCTCGCAATCCATAAAATCTAAATTAGTCGTCCTCTCCCCACTCGCTGAGCCATCAAGACAGGCTCCCCTTATCCCCAGCTATGAACAAAATAATACGTCTCCAGGCTCGTTTTCACACCTGCAAACAGGTGCTTTCTTGCCCTTTGTTATTTAACATAAACAAAGCAAAGCTTATTATTATTTTGGCTTATACCTTTGTGTAGGCCCACTTGTGTGTGTGAGCGAATGCATGTTTGTGTTGAAGAGAGAGTAAGTGTGCACATTTGCGTGACTTTGTATCTGGGTGTGTTTTGTGTTCTTGTGTCAAACTTGCCCCCCCCCCTCAATTTTCTCATCCCCCCTACCAATCTAAATAAACCCAATCAAGAAGTCGTCAGAAAGAGATAACGAAGAAGGCACCTTTGTGTTGGGATGCAGCAATGTGCCAAAATATGAGGAGTGAAAACGCACACCTTTGTGGAAGAAACACCTGCCCAAACGCAGGCTTGGCGTTCTCTTCACCCACAGTGTGCTAGCCTGCCAGAAGGCTTCATTCTCGAGTGATAATATAATTATAAACACACACCTCGCTCTCCAGCGGCACTTCTTTCTGTCACGGAGCCATTAGAAACCTCCTGAGCTCTCTAACGTTCCTAAAATACTTCCTACCAGCTCTCAGATTGACTTGATGTTTGCTACACAGTGCTGTTAAGTGCTGAATGTGGGAAATATTTAGTTGTGTGTTTGAGACTCTGGATTTTTAGCTTATTGCTACCAAGAACCACACAAGCTGCTGTTAGCCTATAAAGTTAATCGCAACATTTTTTTTTAGCATACAGTTAAAAGTTTTTATAGCATGATCTCTGAATTAAACTCTGTACAAAGTGATATGTAACTTCTTTGTTTATACTGCAATACATGTAACATGAAGCTCTGTAAATGTAGAAGGCTGCAGTAAATATGTTCTCTGATAAAAGTAAGTGGAATAGGGAAGGTCAGTCAGTCAGTCATCTTCTAGACTGCTTCATCCTGTTAAGGGTCACAGGGAAGCCTGGAGTCCTTCCCAGAACACTTAGGGCGCAGGGCAGGGGACACCCAGGGCGGCATGCCAACCCACTGCAGGGCACACAAATAGGGATGGTTCACCTTTTTGAAATCCTGGTTTGTTTCATACCTAGAGGCACTCCCTGGATGAGCATGCGTGCCCCTGGTAGAGGACCATGTACACTTGGTAAAGGAGTAACCAAGAAGAGGAGCATGCACGTTCTTGGTAAAGGAGTATGCATGTCCCTGGTAGAGAAACATGCACATCCCTGGTAGAGGTGTGTGCATGGCCTTGGTAGAGGAGTGTGCATGCTCTTGGTAGAGGAGTGTGAACAACCCTGGTAGAGGAATATGCACAGCCCTGGTAGAAAAGTGTGCATCTTCCTGGTAGAGGAATGTGCATGCTTGTGGTAGCGTAATGTGCATGCTTGAGATAGAGCAGTGTGCATGCTCCTGGTAGAACAATGTGCATGCTTGTGGTAGAGCAGTGTGCACATCCCTGTTAGATAAGCATGCACACGCATAGTAGAAGAGCATACATGTCATGCTCGGTGCTAGCTCCTGTGGGGGGTATTAAATACAGTGGGGCTTAATGATGCTCACAATGTTTGGTTATGGATTCTGTGTCAGCAAGTAGAAGCTGTAAAATTGGAAAGTCATCCTTAATCTGCTCCTCCCCAGGATCTGGGTATAATATTCACTGACAAACATACACATTCAGACACATACAAATGCCTACATTCATATATAAATAAACATACAAACAAACAAAGGGACGTATTTATAGATACAACCAGCAGAGTGACTAATTATTCTCCCTCTAATTGTGTAATAAAAACCATCAGTAGTTTGTCCAAATCCTAATAGGGGTTCATGTGTAGAGAATTGGTCTTAGAACAAACCCAATCACTGTCCTTTCAAAAGCGGGGACCTAACACAGTACACTGGTTTGTTATACTACCAGCGAACAGTAGGGTGGGGCCATCATTCACACTTGCTCTCAGCTTCATTGTGTATGAGTGGACTTATCCTGCTGCATTGTCTGAGTGCTGAGTTGATTGCCGTGCATTGTGAATATTTAACTTTCTCTGGTGGACCAAAGTTAACATCATTATGTAGAGATTAGGGGCTGTGATGACTACCTGGAGGTAGCTTCTTTCCCATGATAAAAGACATTGCGTGTGTTTCTCTATCCTAGTGGAAACAAGTCCGGAAGAAAAATGAATCTATATGTATATTTCAGCATAAATAAATAAAAATGTGCTTATTCTTCCAGCAAATATGTGGTAAATTACTTAAGAGCAGTCCCAACTTTTTCTGTGTGAGATGACCTGATGGAAAGATGCTCTTCTTTTTTGCAAGGCATACCTAGAATCCCATATCTGGTCATATGTCTTGCTTGTGAGTATGACCTTGCCTTCCTGGTGACCACCTCATCTTACTGTCACTGTCTTGGTCAAGTAACAGCAGAACAGCACACAAACCTGCTGCCTGGGAGCAGCAAATCTGTGAACAGCTCATACTTTTCAGTAACCACAAATTGATAGTAGCTGACCTAAGACTTTCAGTATGGTTAAAAGACAAGCTGTAGTTGACATTGTGCCTCTGATGTTAGAAAAGTATCCTGACGGCTGCTGGTAGATAAAACATTTTCCACCCTTGACATCATTACAAAGAAAACCTTGTGCATAGTCCTTGTCTTTGCTGGAGAACTGCCTACATTTGAATAGCTCCACCCTCTCTGCAACTAGCCCCACCCACAAATTTTAAAACCTTGATCATTATGGACACTTTAAAGTCTGGCATGACAGGAAGGCAAACCAAAACAGAGTATGTATGTAGTATGCCAGCACTTCCTCCCCCCATACTGTGTTACCTGCTTTTCTAGGGCTCGTTTGTCGTGGATGTGTCCTCATCGCTGCCTCTCCAGACAGCCGAGCTTGGGTTTAATCTCATAATAGCAGCGTAAGCTTGCTTAAAGGAAATCAAGAGGCCTTGACCAAAAGGGTAATGAATTATTCAAAGGTCACATTTTTCATAATATATTTACCGTCCCTCCTTCTCTCCCTCCCTCTCTCCTCTGGCCTGATCCCACACCCTTAGGAGTGAGTCCTCAATGCACAGCATGGTGGGCTTCTGAATGCTTCTGAGCCATTTGGAGTTTGAAAAGTAACACACTGGAACTGGTAGTGACCCGGTAGTGACCCAGTATGCTCACCAGTGTACAGAGTTCTAATTACCTATTTTAAATAATTCATTTTCAGGTCTGTGTGTGAAGTAATCACCAGTGATTTAGATAAGGGACTCATCTTGCTCCTGATTAAAGAAAGCAATAGGCTCTTTATTCTCATGTTTTCCTACACAGAAAGAGATCTCAAGCAGTCAGGTGAGCAGTGTCTGCCTGGTTGTCTTTTGATGTTTAATCTGTTTTTCCAGTTTGGTTCACCTGTTGTGATTACCCTGCTGAGATACGGGTTCTCCTGTCCTGTTAACGTGGCTAGTCACACGGTCATTTTGTGAAACTAGCACTAATTTGGTCCAGGTCTTCGTACTGAGCATCATTAAACACAAAAAAAAATGTACAGCCTTGTTTACATCTACATCAAAGTACAGACATTAAACAGAATAAAGCCCAGAGGAATGCTTATGAAATGTAACATTGTATGTACCACTTGTGTCTCTGAAGCTGGCATGATGAAATTCTTAGCACTGGCACACTGGGTGGGCCAAACCTGATGGGCGCTGTGTACTTAGTGGAGTTTAATTGGCTCCTCCGTGAGACCCTTCTGAAAAATCATAATGTGTCCCACCCCTAAGAAAACTTCTGCTGTCCTGCTTTTCCTCATCCCCCTGGGGTGCCAGAACTGGAAATGGGGAGGGGGGTCTGTGTGGTGCCTCTCCATTATGGAGCCACACCTTAAATCTCAGAGTCGGATAGCCCAGCGATTCATGACACTTCCAGTGTTTCTTACTATACTACCAGAAGTGCTTCCCCAATTGTTGTGATTTTCCATAATCTTATTTTAGATTTTTTTGCTTATAATCTTTAAGGCTGAGTGTGTGCTATCGGACAGACCATTTGGACTGAAAACCACTTCTTCTTACGATCTGAGCTAAACCTCCGGAAACCTCCTGGGGTCCTCCTTTCCCTTTAAAAATGCAGTCATTAAGGTGATCACCTTTGATCACTCATCAGTGGATTTCTGTGTCATGCTAGGAGATTATGGCTAAAAAACATGCAAAGCACATCTGGGCATGCATCCATGCACAAATCCTGCATGCAAAGAAATGCCTTCTAAGCTTGAGGTGTAGTACATTCAAACACAGGTGTACACCCTTGGATACACAGACACACACCTTCTCGTTGTTACTGACCCAATAAATGATTGATTTAAAAAGCCTTGTTTGTGTACATGTGTTTGTGTGTATGAATGTGTGTGTGTGTGTGTGTGAGTGTGTGTGTGTGTGTGTGTGTGTGTGCGCGTGTGCATGAAACAGAGACAGAGATAGAAAAAGGAGAAAAAAGTATAGAGAGGAAAGATGTAGTGTCTTTCTGGGGGTAATTACAGATGCAGATGTAAGTTGCCACTTGCAACATCGCTGAATTCATTTCCATCCCCCTAGCCCTACCTCGGTGCCCCTGGGGAGACTCTGCTGAGGTAGGGGGTGGAGGGGGCGCAGAGGGAGGAGTTACAAATCTACATAATGTGCTTTATGCTGAGAGCAACTAAACCCCTACATAAGCATTAAAAAAGGAGAGGAAAGTGGAGGAAGATGAGAAAAAAAGCAACCATCATAGTGCAGGTAGTGAGCTCAACAGGACATACTTCCTGGGGGTGCTGTGGGGTCAGCCACAGGCTGCAGTTTCGGCAGTGTGATGTCAGGGGAAGGCTAACTATAGATGCATAGCTGCAAGCTGTCCTCTATGGTGCTTTTCTGCTGGTTCACTTTAATTGTGCCATACAGCACCATACTGAGCACAGGCTCTTTTTCACTGGCTCACTTTAACTGTGCCATACAGTTCCGCACTGAGCTGAGGAACTTGTCCATTACCCTTTATACCCAACCCATACTGTACTGTATTGATCTATAACGTACTGTACTGAGCTCGGCAACCTCTCCAGGGAATTTTATAGCCTGCCTGTAGTGTACATTGTACTGCATTGTGTACTGTACTGAACTTGGGCGCTTTTACACCCGACTTGCACTGTACCATATTACAGAGTGCTCTACTGAGCTATGGCTATTCTATAGTGTGCATCACATATAAAGTGAAATTCCATTTCACTTTATATGTGATGCACACTATATAGTACTGTACCAAACTCGGGCACTTTCCAATGCACTTTATACCCATGCCATACTGTACTATACTGAACTCAAGCACCTTTCCATTGCATTTTACATTTGACCTGCTCCAGACTGTTTCATGTCACACAATCCCAAGAGCAAGTCTGGAGTGTGCTACACTCTACCCTCAGATGAGCTTACTACATAACAGTGAACTGATTCTTGATTTTCTTCACTCACAATGCCATTTTTTACATTCAAGTGAAATCAATTTGATTATTTTGTTTGGTTTGTCTGTGGTGGGTTGGTGCCCCGCCCTGGGTGTCCCCTGCCCTGCGCCCTGTGTGCTCTGGGATGGGCTCCAGGTTTCCCCGCGACCCTCACCAGGAATAAGCGGTTAAGATAATGGATAGATGGATGGATGTTTGGTTTGTTAAGCAGAAGAAAGATGTGCAGTGACTTATAGCTGTGTTAAGAAATGTGTATATGAATGTGTATATGAATGAAGATGTGTAAGGTTATTTATAGTTGTGTTGAGAAATGTGTATATGAATGAAGATGTGCAGGACAGGGGCTTATAAAAAAAGCATGAGATTGAAAGCTGATCTGAAAGAAAACGTTGTTTTGAAAAAAAACAGTAACTGAAAAATTAGCAGTAAAGGCAATTATTTGTACGGTAAGGCAATGCCTAGAAATGTAAAAATGAACTTGAGTTTTTTACATATTCCGATGTTTTCAAGTTAAACAATTCCTTTCTCTAAGGCATAGATTCTCAATGAAAAATGACTTGTACTGTTTTTTGAAAAACCATAGTCTGAGCCCATGCTCACAATCTGCTTTGCTTTGGTCATGGAAAAGTGCCAGTAGAGACCATTAAAGTAGCCTGGGCCTTAGTCCTAGCTGAATTTAGTAGCTCTCTAATGGAATGTGTCATGGAAGCAGCCCAGTGCTGGTCACTCTGTTCCTTTATCTGCTGCTGAATGTCTGTCCCACAGCATTGACACTGACTGCCTCTGAATGTTTCACTTCTTCTGCATCATTGGTTTTGGAGACAATGCCACTGCAGAGTTCTTTCGACCTCAGCTGCTATGCTGGGCCTGCTCAGCTGTCATACCCAGGCTTGTTCCCACGTATGTCCTACAAGGTGCCATTCACAATTTAAAGGCTGAAATGAAGGCTTACAGCTCTGCTCGACATGACAGGATTCATGCTCTGGACAAATACTGTTTGTGCCCGTGCTAATGATAACATGCTTCATGTTAACACTGTTTGTTTGGGACCATAGACTGCATCAGTCTTGTGGAGAAAGACTACAGACCTGTGTGCTCTTGTGGTGCTTTTAAAGTTACTCCCGGTAGAGTCTACTGGAATAGGTGAAGCTGCTCTCCTGTTGAGACTCCTGATCTGGCTTGCTTTAAGGTTCATCCTCTCCCTTGTCTTCGATAAGAAATGCATTCAGGTAAGGAGTTACATGCCACATGGGCATAAAAATCCTCTGCAAGCTACAACTATCCACACTACCATGTGCAGAGATAATGAGCATTTTATCGCTCGTTGAGGGTTAATGCCGTTGCACCTTTGAGACTGAAATGGATCATTTGGAGAGGTAAATGAAATGGGTAATTTGTTTGGATGGGTTTGGGACGTCCCCGATGCTTTGCTCCTGCATATTTGCATATTGCTTGTCTGAAGACAGAAAAGTGGTCATTGATTGGAAGAGGGGCTGCCAAGGGGTGGGGCTGGGGGGAGGTGATTTAATTTTGAAATGGAGGAAGCTGAAGCTAAGGCCAGCTAAGGCCAGCATTACCCCAGCAGTCAGAGCCTGGCTGTGTGTGGGTCCACAACATGTTATCTAACTGCTACTGGTTCAGGCCTCTGACAAACATCAATACCTGCCTGGAAATTAAATTTTGGCTGGTCGAAAGGTCAGCACACGGTGATCGTTTCTGTGAAATGTCCTGCTTGAAGTGCTCTTTTGCTCGTGTCATTTTTGTCACCTGATTTCTCACAGCTTGGATTGGGATCTGCACTCTTCATGAGGCCTACATTTTCCAGTTTCTATTAAAATAATATAGCCTCGAACCAGAACATCCTGCAATGTCCTTCAGCTGCCAAGTAAACCAGGCCTGCATGTGGGCACAAGACAAGGCCTGTTTATTTAATGTATCCTCAGAGCACTAGTAAGCATAGTGGTCACATCTGAACACATACAGTACATTCTCTTGAAGTTTTCACTGACCTCTCATGGTTTGTTTTTCTTTTAACTAGCAGATGCACATTTGCTGGAGAAAGTTTTACTATTATGGTGGGTGGTTCTTAAGCACTGTGCATGGTTCTCTAGTGCTGTGCACAATTCTCACTGCTCTATATGATTCCAAAGTTGTGAATGATTTCTTAATGATATTCAAAATTCTCCAGTGATGTGTGGCTCTGAAACTGAAACTGATACTGTGCTTAGCTGTCCAGTGCTGTGTCGATTCTACCATGCTCTGTGTGGTTCTCCGGTACTATGTGTGGTTCTCCAGTACTGTGTATGGTTCTCCAGTGCTGTAAAGACAATTTGCTTTCCGTTTGACTTTATGTGACATCTTAACTGTACCAAATGTGTGTGTAAGAATATATATGTTGACCGGCAATGTTAATTTTTACAATGTTTTCATCTGAGTATCTGTAGTGTAGTTTTACTCTGGTCCCAGCATTGAGTAGCCTCTGCTTTCTTTATTGGTCCCCGTCTGTCACTTACTTGTAAAGATGTGGAACATGTGTTCATTATTGATCAACAATCAATGATCAATTAAGTGAACCGTCTGTTGCGGGAGGCCGCAGTTGTTCCCATGACGCTTCTGTTGATCATGCTGAAAATGAAATGTTTTCATGTGCTGGTGAGGGTTTGTCCAAGGGAGCAGGCAACAAGATTCACCCATTAATGGAGAGTTGGTCAGGCTTCTGTTCTTTGACATGCTTTGATACCTTCTAATACTGGAGATTTCCTGTTTATGAAGATATATGCTATTAATAATGCAATGAATGTTACTGTAGACTTTTCTGTGCTTTAAAAATAAAGTATGTAAAGGTGATGAGGTTAAGAGCCAATTTAGACCCCCAACCCTACTAATATCCAACTGGACACCACATCACCCCCTGTTTCTTCCAGCCTTGCCCCTTCATCTGTTTTTTAAGGGGGCAGGTTTGTTTTTTTGGGTCAAACAGTCAGTTATCTCCTGGGCGAGGGAGAAGATGGGTACCCCCCCCCCCATCCATTGCATTCTCTTCCATTTAAGCAGTTGGGCACAATTTGAGCTGACATATCAACTAGAAACTCAGCGCACTGGCTCCTCAGTGAGGTGAACTCCCCGGGAGAGGGGCGTGAGCCATATGAACGGCTGCCCCCACCCTGCCTGTAGCTTTGTTCTGCCCTGGCTGTGAGAAATGACACAGTTTTCCCCACCCCCAGTCTAGCTAATACCTAATCCTCTGTTCTTTATGGGCAATATACTTCTGGGTGTCTGGGTAGCTGAAACTTTCAGAATGTCTGATACAACATTTTGGTGATTTCTGTCATTCTACAGAGTGTGTATGTATATGTCTGTACATGTACACATGTGTATACGTATGCGTGTGCAAGCTCATGCATGTATATTGTTCAGCACTCAGTGGGCCATGGGGTGTGACTACACGTGTGCATGTCTGGTTTCTTTTGTGATGGACTGTGGGAGTCTGCAGCTGGGGGGGGGGGGGCATTTGTGTGTGTGTGTGTGTGTCAGGGGGGTGTGTGTGTGGGGATTGGGCATTGCTAGCAGCCTGCAGTGACACTCTTCCCTCTCAGCCGGACCTTGTGCTGTCTGTCCACACGCTACATCCGCAGGTTCCCATGTGAAAGTTTCACAGGCCGGGTAACGGTCGGTGCAGCTCCGCCTACCCTTATACACCAGCCTGAAGCTCCACCTCCCACTCCACCTTATTCCACCCCTCTCCACCAACTCTGGGGCTCTCTCCATGCAGCTCTGATAGCTGCTTGTGACTGTCTTCATACTTTTTTTTTTAAACATATTTTTAGATACTGATTTTATCAGTTTATTCTGTTGAACTGTACATTCTACTGTGCATGAAGAAACAAGTACTATTTTTGGTTTTAGTTTGTATATAATAATTTGTTTATGGGTGACATTAAAACCATTTTTTGTAAGTAGTTGTTTACAACAGCCTTTAGTGAACTATCTTTAAGTTATTTCTAGCAGCTGTATGCAGCCAAATATATTTGCTTCAGGATGGTTTTCCTATACAGTAAAATTGCTTCATAAGAGAACTGATTAATGTACTTTCGACTTGGAGGAGAACAATCACAAAGAGTTAAGCAATTGACTGTTGCTTGTAAATTGCAAATTTTTACACACAATCCTCCCATTTCTTAAAACCATCTGTTAGTGCACATAGACTTGTCTGTGCAGGACTGTGCCACAAAAAGACCTTCCACAACCTCTTTCACAATCTCTTTCACTTAAACTTCACAGACACCCTCCCTCTCTCCCATATAGGATTTGTTTTGTGATTGTAAATCAGTTAAGCATGCTTGCCTTTCAAACAATACCAAAGCTATGACAGCTGGACTTTCCCGTTCTTGTAACATATAACCAAGCAGTCCCCAGACTTTGTGAACCTGGATCGCTGTCAATTTTGGACTAATATGTCTGAACAACTAATGCATAGCACCTAGAATTTAAGGATGTGAAAATAAAATTTGAGTTGACAGCATACAAAAGATTTGTACTCACAGATTGGACTACAGCTTCATTTCAAATGTAATACATGGACAACATTTAAACACAGAATGTTGCTTCATTTTAATTTTAGTCTGAGCAGGAACAAACTATTCATACATTATTAAGTCAAAACTGTATGGGAATATGATGGCATGATATGGTTGAAGCTGCTTAAAATTTAAATTAGCCTTTGTAAAATTTAACATTAATCTGAACCCAAAAACACCTGAACAAAAACAGTCAGGTAATTCAGTGCCAGCATTTTGTCCTGAAACGTTACTCATATTTGCAACATTTATACAATTCTGTGAGTGGGGTCAATGTTTAAGTCTTCTGATTAATTTACCTTAGGGGTAGGAGTAGTTTGAGACCACAGGCGCGTCATTATTACACTAAATCCTTCACAAAGCAAGAGAGGCAGAATGGCTGCTATTAATGGTATCTCTGTCATGACTGTTAGCTTGGATTAGCGTTCCAGACACTGGTCTGAGTAGCAGTGCCCTAATGACAATGATAATGACAGATTGGACAACAAGGGGAAGACTGCATCTCTTTTCTTTGGGGAGGGTCACTGAGCAGAAGGGATAGATGTTAGGCAGTGGGAGGAAAGAATTAGGGGCAGGGTGATAATACTGGTTCAGTGGGCATACTCCTGAATGACTCTCAGTGCTGGGATATGACAACCCCCCCCACCCCTGTGAGTGAGAGGCAGGGGGACAGATGGCATATCTCAGAGATCTGAGCAAGTCCTAGTTTTTACCTGTAGCCCCCATGGGATGAGACTGCCCCACTGCACATTGAGGAGGTCTGGGAGAACTACGGGATACTCCCATGGAACCTCCCAGAAGAACAACAAGGGGGGGATGTCATGGGAGAGGAGAAGAAATGAAGCTGGAACCTGCCGTGTCGCCTTACACACACCTACCACAGGTATGTTTGGATTTTAACAGCCCAAACTTGCTGGCATACTCACATTCTTTCAGTGACTTTCTTTTCTCCAGACTCCTGGTCCATATCTTGTCCCAGCTTCTTCTTCCTCCTTTTTTTATTCTCTTCTGTGTAGAGAAGAGGGGGCATGCCTGTCCCCTCCCTGTGCTCTGCTCAACTCCCGCCTGACTGCTGGAGCGTACAGATGGCGCCTTTGAGCGAGAAGATCAGGGTCGGTCTGGGTCGGGCCACTGAGACAATAACGGAATGATTCACACTCAGCTGAAGCAGCGGGACTCTGCAGCAAAGGGAAGTAAACAATAGCACTGAACCTGGGGGGGGGTGGTTACTGGGGTAGCAGGGGAGCAGAAGGTGGGTAAGGTCAAGCTCCTGGGGTCAGGATGAGAGTGGGGGGGGGCTTTGAGAATATGCTGCCTCTCTGGTATGCTGCAAGGTGAAACGATGGTGAGCTGAAATGGTACTGTACGTCAGTCACAGGACCATAGCCTTTGCATTATGGTCAGACAGACAGACTGAACACAATATCAGCCGAGAGCAATACTGTCCTGTCAGACACCATCTTCAGAGATACCAGTATGAAAGAGTTAGCTGTATAAAATAAGACCACAGACAGACAATCATGTGTGTGGTACTGGCTTACAAGAGGCAGTCTGTCAGGCACAGTTATATTCATGGTGGGGGGGACTGGCGATTTTTGCTGCCAAATTGCATGGTGACTCAGTTTTTAATCTTCTGTTTTCACTGTCTCGGTGAGGAAACACAGTGAAGACCTATAATGGGAAAGTTAAAATTCTCAGTTTGGCATGTGAAGGAGTGTCTTTAGCATGTCAACCATGCTCTGCTTAGTGGGTTTAGACAGTGTATTTGGTTCCATTGTGAACGGCAGAGCAGGACCAGCTCCTCATCTACAGGATTTATACCACTAACAAGACATGCAAAATGGGCCACAGCCGGCCTAGAACACCATCGTTCCACACTTCTTCTCTGACGTTTTACTTCTGTAAAATCCACTCTATTGCAGCCCTTGAATTCTAGTGGAATATTTTGAAGCACATGTAGAGGTAGATGTTAGGAACCCAGAGAGGATCAGAATCTGGAGGGGAGGCAGCAACACTTCAGAACCAGACACAGCAAGCTCCGATGGATCCAAGTTCAAGCATATGGGCGATGTGTACATGCTAATCCCAGGTTGTGTTTAAAAATGAGTCTCCATGTACTGCTCAGAGAATCCAGTGCAACAGTATAACAGTATATTCAGAGCTATACAAGCCCCAAAAACAAGCAGTGTCAGAATTTAAGCCGGGGAGCCTGTGAAACCTTAAGATGACACAGGCACCGATGTATCGACAAAATCACCTGTTATCAGTCAGTCAAGCATACCAACCATTTCTCACTGACCTCAACACTTCTTTATTTTTTAGCACATTTTTAGTTCTTTGTTTAAACCCCCCAGCTGATATGTTCTATGTTGCCATGAAAACCAAGCCCTGATCAGGCAGATCTATGAGATCCATGTCCTGTTTTTGTAGCCCTCACCCCCCCCATCCTTTTTGAGCACGAGGCCAGGGTTACGGTACCACTCTGAGGGCTCCACCACGCCTGTCTTTCTTTTCACTTTTTGTGCCAAACCCTTTCTTGGTTTTTGTCCTCTGCTTTTTCCTTCTGTCTTTCCCTTCCCACGGAGAAGGTTTCAGTGGGTTATGAATGGAGGCCGACCTCACGCTCTAGTGCACACACACACACACACACACACACACACAAACATTCCCTCTCTTTGATGGACAAGCCCAGTGACCAGGGAGCCCAAAAGTTTTGGACTTCATCCAGATCAGGACAAGCCCCCCCGCCAAACACACACACACACACACACACACACACACACACACACACACACACACACACACACACACACACACTGACGAATAGCCCTTACTTACCAAATTAAGCTGGACCACATGTGAGAAATCTGAATCAGGAATACAAGTAGACAGGCTTAACAATATTTAATGGGATATTTATATGACATGCTACAAAAACTAGCCTGAATGTACCCATGGAATTACAAACATACATATACAGATCACTAATGTCACAGAATTAAATATGGAAAATCTTAGCCAATTTTAGGATCTTCACAAAAAAAATTTGTTGCTTAGATATGATACTTCAGCACCTCCATGGGAAACCTGTACATTAGAGACGTGTGTGTGTGTGTGTGTGTGTGTGTGTGTGTGTGTGTGTGTGTGTGTGTGTGTGTGTGTGTGTGTGTGTGT
>JABJVR010000011.1:50905-77820 GCA_025773905.1 Chitala chitala | reverse complement strand
TGTGTGTGTGTGTGTGTGTGTGTGTGTGTGTGTGTGTGTGTGTGTGTGTGTGTGTGTGTGTGTGTGTGTGGTCAGGAGGTCCTAGTTTAATGAATGTAGAACAAACACAGAAGGCTGCTGATGACTGATCATAAACACAAACAAATATATGGAGTAGAGGAAATGAATTTCTTCAGTGGGTTTCAACAAGTTTGTGCAAGTTTAAGTGGCTTTGAGTGAGTCTGTACAGGATTGAGTGGGATTGGGCAGGTGTTTAAAGGTTTCTCTCAATCCAATTTTCTAATAAAAAAAAAACAGAAACATAAAGACCTCAGTGAAGAAAAGAAACAGTTGGGTCACATTAAGAATGCAATTAATGGAGAATGACTCCCTCCTGATGCTCTTTCGCTAAACCTAATGAGAGACTACAGCCTGTCCCCCATTTCAGCCTGATTATTGTCAATATTTAATATTCCTCAAGTGGTAGATACCTTGAACAGACACAATCACAAACATACCTTTTTGGCTCTCGCTGGTCCAGAACCAATCAAAATACTGCCAATAAAGGGAGATGAAGTGATGGAGATGGAACACACTCTTCCATCTGTCTCACTGAACAGCTGTCACCGCTCATCTGTCTGTCTTTCTGAACATTTGTCTCACTGGTCATCTCTCTGTATCTCTGAACATCTCTGTCACCAACCATCTGTCTGTCTCTCTTTACATTTGTGTCATTGGTCAACTGTTGGAGAATCTGAAAAGACTGAAATCTTGTCTTTCTGACTTTAAACCTGTCACTCTCTGAACATGAATCAGTTTCTGTTTGTCTGTGTGTGTGTGTGTGTGTGTGTGCGTGTGCGTGTGTGCTTCCGTGCGTGTGTGTGTGTATATGTGAACATGTCATTTTCTCTCTGGGAGTGTCTATGTCTCATGCACCTGCCTTTCTCTCTGAACGTGTAACTGTCATGTAACTGCTTCCTTTTGATCCTGTCTGTCGTTACACATCTGTCTGTCTTGATCAACATTTATCTGCCCTGTTTCTCTCCCAGTGTATGGATGTACAGTATCTCTCTCTTTCTCTCTCTCTCTTTCTCTCTGTCTTTCATGCTCTCTATCTTTTTCTGTTCCTCTCTCTTTTTCCTTTCCTCTGCCAGCCTTTCTGCTTGGCAGCAGCTCCGCTTAGGCGGCACAGAGCCAACAGGCCCTACTGAGCCCGCTCTGACCTCTCTCCCTGGCCAACACGCGGCGTGCTGGAACAAGGGATCACGGCCAGGAAAGGAGAGCATGAAGCCTACAGATGCCCGCGCTTCTCGTTTACAAATATGCAAATTCATTGCCTTTGTGATATGCAAATGCCGGATTACAGGCTGCTAATTAGGGTCAAAAGAAATGTTCATGTCAATTAAGGAGGAATAACCCTTTTCTTTTTCTTCAGCCTTCCATGCCCCACCTCCTCATGAATATCCAACATCTTTTTGTCTTTTGTTTGTTACACTAAGACTAGAATTAGAACTGAAACACTAAAATCCTCAAATGAAAGAGTGATGGATGCAGAGTGAAGGTCTCGTGTTGGGCTAATGAGCGTTTAAAAAGGCAGTCTGTGTTTCTCATTTGATGCCCCCTCCTTTCAAAGGTGGCCACATCAGCTGCAGTTCTCCCACCATGTTTGCACCCCTGACCCCGTATTATTCCTTACATGCCACCAGGTCAATAGCAAAGCTCCTGTGAATGCCCCATACCCTTGCCTACACACAGACCAGTTATCCTGGCATGATGCTGTCCAGGTAGGTTGAGTTTAGCTGTCAGCTTCTTCTCTCAACCTCTGCCTTACAGCTGCGCTGCAGGAAGGACCCAGGCTTGAAGAGAAGCTCCATGGTCGATGTGTGGCTCTCTCTTCGCAGGTCACCCCCCTCACCCTTCCACCTCGCTCAGCAGTGGTCGCCCATAGCTTGAGCAGCTGCTGACAGTTAGAATTAGAGCTGAGAATGTGTGGCTTGGTAGATTCTGACAAGCAACACTGTGGGTCCAATTCAAATGAGCAGCAGTCCAATTTGGTGTGCCACAAAAAGGCTGCGCTTGTCTGCACGGACACACACGTCTCCGTCCGCGTCGCCGCCGGTGCTGCGCCTCCAGCAGCTCATCTCCTGATCCAGTCTACTTACCAGCCACGCCGGCGCTACATCCCAAACAAGCTGGGTAGCGTGGCGGGGGCAATTCTGATGTGAACCAGCGCAGATCCCGCTGAACCAGAGCTGACACAAGCCTGACAAGCAGCAGTGCTTGGATTAAAATTGGACTCCTCATTTTGTCTGCTTTCCAGAAAGGTATACTCAGTCACGATGAGGCAGACTGAGCAGGCTAAGAACTGGGGGGGGGGTTAGGATACTTCTTGCCCTGAAAGACATTAATATTGAAGGGGGCATCCAGGGTAGAGCAAAAAAGTCTTTCGGTTTGGACGACTAGTACTGGAGCCAAGAGCCGTGGTATCACTAGGAAGGGGGGTATGGCTGGCGATCTGCTCAGCCCTGTTTGGTGCAGTTCATTAGGTCCTTCAGCCAGAAGCCCAGTCTCAATTAGAGCCCTGAGCTGGGGGCTAGGGGATGGAGGGGGGCGGTGGCAATGGTACACAAACAGGTGGTAGTGTCGCCACAGCCAAATACACACACACGCGCGCGCGCACACACGCACAGAGCGAGGCAGAAAAAAGAGAGAAGGAGAAAAACAGAAAATACAAACGGGACTTGGAAGAGCAAGCCCAGAGAAGAGTAGGGAAAGGGTAGAAGAAAGATGAACAAGAAGAAAATATCTAGAAAGAAGAAGAATAAAGAAGAGAGATGAGCAAGGTGAAAGAGAAGAAAATGTGATTTTTTATTTTTTTTTTTTACCTAGTCCGGGGCCCTGTAACATTTACAGAAATGTTTTATTTTGCCCTTTTGGGAAAAAAGCGTGTCAGTAATGTTTTCATATTATTGTCTCATGCTTAGAAAATGTTTTAATGGAAGCAATGTACAATCTGACCAGTTCAAATTGCACACAATTTAATGGCTGAACATTCAGGTTATGCATCAAGATTATTCCTGCAGTCATGGATAAGCACCAATTCTTCTTTATGGATCTGAATCAATATTCTTGATGTGAAAAGCCCCTGTCTTAAACCACCATAATGACAGGAATACAGTCCAGGTGTGGTACCTATTCAGCAGCAGTTGGAATGGATACTTGTGCAACGTTCCACCTGAGAGAAGGTGTGGATGTATTTAGACACGGAAGCTAGATTACAGACCAAGGAGACATTCGGGTTGTTTTTTGTGAGCCTGAATTAATTTAATATCGATACATGAGGTGTTTACTTTTTGACAGGCATGATTCTCAGAGCATTCCAGATGGGGTTCCGGAACACAGAGCAGACGCTGTACCCACACATCTGTGCAGGCAGCAGTGGTATAAGTGCCACACAGGAGACCACACTGCGTCCTGCTCATTTCTTGCTTCTAAGTTTGTTCATCTTGGATCGCATTTGCACTGTCCTGCAGCTCGACCCTCTGGTCCTTGAAGCCAGCCCAGGCCCCCCAAGGTCGCTGTACATCCCTGCGTGGCTGTTGCAGTACTCCTGGGTTTTTTTCTTTTCATTGTCATCATTGACCCCTCCTTTGCTCCCCAATTACTATGGAAATGTAGGCTAATTGAATGGTCAGTGTCTAATGGAAGAGGAACCACGGTGCACATTATGATGAGGCCTGTAGACAATAGAAAGCCAGGGTCTGAGGGTGTGAGGGGGGGCTTAGCAGGGATTTAGGTGCTGTTTCATAGCCCAGTGCATCCCACGAGGCCACTGAGCGTAGGGACTGTTAACATCACGGTCATGGAAGCCAGGCCAGGGGCGCAGGGACGCTGATGGATAATATGTTTTGAATTGGTGCCAGGAAAGTGGAGCATTAAGTTTTCTTTCTTTCCTGCCATGTCCTCTGGCATCCTTCTGTAGGTCTCCTGCAGACCTCGCTGTTGAAAGATCTGCGGGATTGTTGGAAGATGGTGATGGCTCTAGATACTCCGGCTGCACAGACAAAATGTCACAAATTCATAAACCATTAACAATGGTTTTTGGTTTCTGCAACACAGAGCATAATTACTTGTTTTTAAATGATGCAAGGAATTTCACTGACAGGTGTTACTGCAGGAGTTACAAATGGTAGTTTTCCCTCATCACTTCCACAGCAGAACTGACAACAGCTGAGAGGTGTTACCTGATGGGGGTGACCAGAATTCAATCAGGGGTAAATACACCTTTTCAGAGTGCTGTGAAGCTGACCTGAGTACACCACTTTGATTATGTTTATGTTCTGAAGGAGGCATACGTTGGTCCTTCCTCAATTAAGCATAATAACCTGTAGGCGTACGTTCACCAGCGAGTCGGCCTCCCTCTCAGGTAATTATGGGCTTGAATGGAAGCCGTGGAGATCAGAGATGGCCCGCTCAATCAGCATGCTGCTGTGTGTATCGGGGGGGGGGATGTCCCTCACCTGCTGCTTGTGTTATGTAAAGCTGCCCCTATTTTGTTTTTGTTTTTCTTTTCTGCTCATTTGCATGATAGATGTTAGTCTCCATCTTGTCCTGGACAAAAGCAGCATCTCACATACAGGTGTGGGACTAGGCAGACATGGATCCAGATTGCAGTCATGTCTGCATTGTGAAGTAGGTGACACAGATATACTGCAATTAATAGGCCTCCTATACGGTGAACGGGGTCCGTGATCAAGCACCAGAAATCTACATTTAGCAACAAACTCAGTTAAAGGGTCTGTCATTAATGTGTTATATTTGTTGAGAAATTGGCATGCCTTTCATAATCTGGAGAGCTATAGGCCCCAGATCTAGGGCCTCTCTGAGGTCTCAAGACCAGAAGGACCATAGACCCTAGTTTGAAAAGTAGATCCTGGGCCTCTCTCAGGTCTCCAGACCAGAATGACTTTACTTCCCTACATTTAAATGCCTGGCAGTCGTTGAAGAGGACGTTTTGTGTTTGTACCCCACTGTGGCTCTGTCTCTCTAAGCACTTTAATGGCTGTTGCCTCATCTTCCTTTTCATCATGTTCCACGTTCCTCCCCTGCTGTGGGCCCCTGCCTCAGCCCCATATTGGATCTCGGCAGGCCCTGTGCTGTATTAAACGAGCGGGCAAATGAGATCCTTCCGGAGTCAGAGTGGGATGGTGAGGTGAGGGAGGAGGATGCCTCATTTCAATGTTCCCTCCTGCACTAGGCAGAAACCCGCCAGGCTCGCTGTAGCATGTGCTGATCTGTAATAGAGGTGCAGTGAGTTTGGTCCCTCCAAAGAAAAACCAAATCCAGTCCTTCAAAGCTGTTACTGGGCCTTCTCTTCCTGTCTGTTTCTCTCCGGTGTTGCGTGGCCTCATGTTTCGTTAGCTCACCTAACAACTTCACCTTCAGGCTTCGCCTGTAATGCAGTTGCCATGTCAGGGCACTGTAACTAAGGCACCCAAACATTCACTCTGTCTTACATGCGCGTGCACAGACACACAGACACACACACTCACACACACGCACACACACGCGCACACACACACACACACACACACACACACACACAGCAGGGTGCGCGTTTGAGCGTGGTAATGACTAAGTCAGACAGGGCATTAAAGAGGGGGGGGGTGGACAGACATGTTTAAAAGAGAGGAAGAAAGTTAATGAACTTACATTTGCCGCTTCGCTACCAAAGCCTTGTGTTAAGGGGTCTATTAGAAAGAAGCGTGTGAGAGAGAGAGTGAAAAGACAGAATGATGAAGGAAAGTCAAAGAGCTGCTTGGAGGGGCTGTACAAGAGCATTAAACTGTGGAAAGTACATAGGAGGTGAGCAGGAGCACAGTGAGGAGGTGAAGCAGAGGACCTACCTGATGGTCCTATGCTAATGCATGGTGGCTTTAAAACACATAACCAGGACTGGAGCACTGCAATATTATGGCACAGAGCAAATTGAAGCCCCAAACTAGGAGTTACTCCGAAAGAATGGAACATGATGGGATGTGGAACAACCCAAAACATGTGTTAAGTGAAATATATAAATACATAGGAAGGAGGGTGCCATTTGTCAACTAAAAATGAAAAAATAAGAATGGGCGCCTTCCTGAGTCAGTGAAACAATCCAGCCATCTTTCCATAAAAGTATGGCTGACTTTGCAGAAAGGCAGCTCACATACATGTTGTCAAACCAAACAAAAAGGAGAAGAAAGGGAGTGAATCAAAACATTATTTGTGTATTGAGAGAGAGACTAAGAAAGACAGAAAGACAGACAGACACCAAGAGAAAGAAAGTGAGAGACAGAGAGGGAGAGAGGGAGATGGAGATGGAGATGTAAAAAGTAAACCACAGACAGAAAGACAGAGAAAGAAGAAAGCAGAGAAAGAGACAGAGAAGAACACAGAGAGACAGGACGACAGAGGGAGAGGGAGAGAATGAGGGAGAAAGTGAGGGAGAGAGTGAGAAAGAATGGGACTGATGGAGGGAAAGAGACTGACAGAAATAAAGGCTGTAGATGCACTTGGGGGAAAACAAATAAGTAATTAAGATGGAACAAAAGATGACTTTAGTTAATTCCATGACCACATTAGAGTTGTATTTTTTCTAACTATTGGTTTTTTATTGGCTTAAAACATATTATACCATATCTCAATTTTATTTAAATTGCATTGGTGTTCTCAGTATTTTTGAATTCCCATGTTTTTGGGGCACTGTTAACCTGTAAAACAGGATGCATTTAAACATCAGAGAGTTGGTTTTCTTATGAACTGGGTGCAACATGCTCAGGTGTTCTGTGAGATGGATTCTTTTTGCATGCATGGACACACCTGGACAGGTTGTTTATGGGCGCTCAGGCTCTCAGTCTGTGGTGATGAAGTGCTTGTACACTCTGGTGGTGGAGGGGTAAAAATCTTAGACCCTCCCTGCCTTCTGACCTTGTGACCTTGAATGTTTTGCAAACTGTGAGCTTATGGCTGCACGACATGCATATGCACACACAAATACCCCCTACTGTATGCTGTGTAAAAGCTCTATGTGATGTATTGTGCTGTTTTTCCATAAACACACGCGCACACAAGCACTACGCACTCTGTTTTTATAAGCATGCAGTCACATACTTGCACACAAATATGTATGTTGTGTAAAAGCTCAATGTCTTGCAATGAGATGTTTTTCATAAGCACATACAGTCACACATGCACACACACACACACACACACACACACACACACACACACACACACACACTGCTTAGCTCTTTCTCTCTGCTTATCTCTCTGATCAGCTTCATTGTGCATGTAGCTGTGCCTGTTTGCCTCTGCATCTCTACACCACACTTTATCAAGGACTTGTCCTAACCTCCATATCTATGCATTATTTAGCACACCCAATCAGGAACCTGTAGAGGAAATCCAGACGGCCCAGCTGCTAAAGAGCCAGTGCCTCGTCCAAGATCTCTACCAGGCACTTTTTCTTCCCTGTCACTGTTTAGGGCAGCAGTGTTTACAGTGGAGGAATGTTGCCTTCCAAAGAAGGCATATGCAATATTAACTGTGGCGTGTGCTAATACCTAAATGATAACAACAGAATATGCAAATTTGTCTGGACGGTTTTATGCAGCCGTATAAAATCTACTCGATATGTGAGAGAAGTATGGCCAAGGAGACGACTGCTGTCACGTCTTTCATGCGCACACTTTACATTATTTTATGTCCAGAGTTATAGCTGGGAAATGGGAAATCAGTTCAGGCAATGGGCAGCTGTAGACTACGCCCTTCAGTGCTGCAATACGGATGGCCCATTATTCTTGATGTTACAACATGATTATCTGGTTTGCTTTCACGTATATATTTAATTATCTGTGTGTGTGTGTGTGTGTGTGTGTGTATGTGTGTGTGTGTGTGTGTGTGTGTGTGTGTGTGTAAATCTAACATATTTTACCCTCCATTAAAAGTATTTAAACACATACGTGCTTATACACACGCCTTTACGGGTCATCTAAATGAGAACACGTATTTGACTCATTAGTCGTAATTCATTTTGCTTCCCTGTCAGGTGTTTGATTATAAATGACTTCTCTGTCAGATGTTTGATTATAAATGACTTCCCTGAAGCTCTTCTGCTTCCGTTCACCTTGCGTGGCCCAAACAGTCATCACCTGCTGTTTGTCCTCGTTTACCTGGTGAACACCTGTGGGTTTCACCTGTTCTCAGTTCCAGGTGTTGCAGCAGCCTCCTATGAATCTGTTTGAAATCATAGTCATGTGGTGCAGGATACAGGACTCCTGTTTATAGTCATGTTCAATGCCCCTCCACAGTGTCATTATTATGTTTCCCATAGTATAGAACATATCACCTGAATCCCCCTATCTGCTTTCTAATGTCCATTTCTTCCTGTATCCCTGTCAAAGCTGTTATTTTGCTCACTGTTTTTTGTTTCAGCCAGTGAGCTAATAGTTGGTAGTTACGACCATCCACCCATAAGTGTGATAACCTTTTACCTCTGTATGTATTGGCACATGCTTTAGTCTTTCCCCAGCCCTATGGTAACATATCAAGGGGGTTAAATTTGTTGTTGAAGGAAACACATCCAACACACTTGCCGCATGTGAGTGGAGAGGGATCAGGCACTTCTTGCAAATGAGCACCGCAGACCTATAAGATAGATGTGCGACGTGGCCCTGGCCAAGACGATGAAAAAAGAAAGAGGGGGAGAGGGGAAAAGAGAGAGAGGGGTGGAGAGGAGAAAATGAGGAGGAGAGAGAGGGTGCGCTTTGCATTCAGACAGGTTTGTACATATTCAGGAAACACACACGCTGAACAGACTACAGAATTTATCATGTTCAAGAATGCTGCATGGGGGTTTTATGCGTCCAAACCAGATCCCACATGAAATAAATTCCAGGCTGTAATACTGTCTCTTCCAGCATTGCAGGGTGAACAATAATACTTTAATTACAGATATGAAACACGTGGATTTTTTAAAGCAGACATATTTAATGCAGCTTTGTATGAAGATTATTTTTATCATCTTGTATCATTTAGTATATGCATTTACAGCGTTTTGAGTTTTATTGTATGTGGGTGTGAAGAATATGTATTTTTTTTCTTAAGACAGAATGCTCCATAACCCCACTTCCAGATAAGAACATCAGCGCTGCTTCTTCAAAATTTATCGACTCGCTGCCACATGCAAGTGTCTGTCCATGAAAGGTTTACAAGGGCACAGTTCTCCCGTTTGGGCTGACATGCATGTGACTCTTCACCAAGAGTAAAAATTAGGCGTCTGCGTCGGTATCAGCTAAATCAGCAAATGTCAGCACTGTCTGGTAATGAACAGTGCAGCGAGGGACCCTTGTAACACACACCACGTGAGAATGGCACGAAGGCACAACACCCAGCTATGTAGCCTGGGCGTACTCGATCCAAGATGGCATCACTAGGCTCTTGCTGTCGGTGTTCAAGGTGTTCAAAGTACAGGTAATATTAGCTCCAGACAGTGCTCAACTTAATTGCTGACCCATTCACCATCTTCTGGTTGGCTGTGAACAAACATGCTTGAGCTGTGGAAAGATAAGAGCGTTCTTTCATTTCTCTTGAAATGTGTGGCTATAGAAAGATACTTCCTCTAATGCTCATCTGTGTCTGTGCTTTATGGTTGCATGCAAAGGCAATGTGATACCCATTGCTAATAGGTTTTTAATGCATTGTAGTATCGTTTTTTTTTTTCCAGACTGCTTTTCCGATTTAATGCCATGAGGTATGAGTATATATAAAAGCAGAGTGTTCCTGTTAATCTTTGTGTGACCTCTACATGCATCTCCTTTTGGACACAAGGGTCCTGAATTGTTGGCTCCCCAGAGAAAGTATGAGACCCTGGAGCATTCATGTTCAGGCTTTGTCCCTCCCCAGTGCACCATGTCCGTGGGCCACGTCCGTCCCAGGAGCAGCCATTAGATGGTAACGGTGAGACCTGAAAAAAGCGTGGCTGCTGCTCTTCATGTGCAGTGCCTCATTACCGTGGAGACTGCAGACATCTGTTCCAGGCCACACATACTGGTACCTCCATCAGAAGCCGCCACATTACGACACACCACTTTGTCATAATTAGCAAGGCACCGCCTGGGGTGGCACACATAGTCGTGGTTTGTGCCGAGACATTTCACGTTCTGGCTGGGAATTTGAACCAGAAAGGTATTTGTGAAAGTGAGCACCAGCAGAAGGGCTAAGGGTCCACCCTCTGACTCAGCTTACTTGGGGAATATGTGGTTTTTTTTTTTTGTCTTTTTCTTGCCACCAAAAACAGATAATCTTCAGAGCATTTGGTTTTGTGTGGTTTTTTAATAAAGTTGGCAGTCCAAAATACACCTAAATAAAAGTTTAATAAAAAGACTCTGGCTGTGGAGTATCTTTCACTAAAATACTCATGGAGACAATGAAAAATAATAGTGAGTCGTGCTGGTGCCTTGTTTACAATGACAGTATGACACTTTTGGGAAGCTTTCAGTGGCTCCTGTTCAGGCCAGGGTCATGAGTCGTGGTAACAGGAAAATGCAGTGCCGAGAGGAGATTTCTTATTAATGTACATGTGCTGGTACAATATCACCCTCACTATGGACAACAAAAATCTGGGAGAATTCCTCTTTTCTCAAACATTTTGTAGCACAGTTAAAGTCTCTTATTTCCCTGATTAAGATTCAACCTAAATAACCTAAATATTTTTAGGTTAATTAAATATTATAAAAATTAAACTCAAGACTTTAATTTACCTGTCAGATCACTAGTAACATTTTACAGTTCTTATTTAAGTCAGCTGTAGGTAATTACCATTTACGGATAATCTGTGTCTTTCTTAGACTTGTGTTGTTTGACGTTTTCATTTCTGAATTCTCTGGTTCATACAAAGAAAATGAGTAATTTATTCTTAAAGGTATGAGCGGTGGGCTACTGACATTGGCATTTTTATGCAATTTTGATATTGTCACTGTGTTATAGTATGTCAGAGAGTTTCTCTGGAAAGTGTTTCATTGTTAAGCAAACCTTTTGTTTTAATTCTCTAGCCTGTCCTGTTACCCATCCATAAATTATTTGACTTAGGAGCAAGAATATAGCTGGCTTGGGGGACAGGTGGGGGACACAAGTACCCCCACACTGTTAACTATATATAACTACATAGTAATAGAGATGCCCCCACCGCACTTTTAAAGGAAAAACTGCACCCTTCCTTGGCAGTGCTGCCCACCTTACAGGACAGCTTGAGCAGACGGAAGCTGATAGAAGAGGAGGTTCTCTGATTTCTCTCACTGGGATTTTTCCAGGTGCAGAGCACATATGTTAGTCAGGTGTTCACTTCATACAATATTCAAGATCAGTGGCAAAACAAGGAAGCAAAACAAATGTTGTACACAGACAGAGCACGGTGGAGCAACAGAGAATTGCCTGCAGCGCTCAGCCTTCACTGGGAGGCAGAGGCAGCAGGAAGGGTGGGGGGGTCATGACAAGGGGCAGTATGGAACGTGACCCTGACCTCCAACGATCAATGGTAAAGAGAGAAACCTCCCTGATCCCAGACCCTTGTTTAATATGCTGAAAGACATCGCTCGCGGGCAGCAGTAGTCTGGCCAGGCCCTGAGGACTCTCTCCTCCGCTTTGAGGATAAACGGAAACGTGGACAAGCAGACAAGGCCAAGACAGGAACAAATCTGTGCCCAAGTGGGACCCCCCCTCCACCCGCCACTCCAGGTGCCCTTCTACCTCAAACACACACACATACAGCTCGTCTTTTGTCCTTTATAGTCTCTTGATCCCATTTTTCTCCCCATCCTCTGTTCTCCTTTGAAATCTTGGCTCACCTCTACATTCTCACATAAAACACTGTCACAATGTCAACACTCAATGATAAGAGCAGTTACTGCATTCTTTCAAACCTGTCAGGTTGTGGTTCAGGTCCATCTGAAGCCTGGCTGACTCAAAAGAAAAATCTCCTGTCTTATCCAGGGCTCAATGTGTCATAAATGGCGCCGTGTCCCATCCACTCCCCCCCCCCCCCCTTTACCCACCTACCCCCAGAAACCACCATGCAATGTCAGTTAGGAATCTGAGAGATTCCTGCTGTCAGAAATTAGTGCAGGGTGCTGGAGAGCTCATCGTCTGTCAGGCAAAATTAGAAAAATGAAGATGTTCCTCTCTGAGCAATGACACAAAAAGGCAGAGCAGTAGATGAGTGACGGCTACGGGGGCCGCGAGCACGCGCGAGCGTTGAGCAGTGTTCATTAGGTCTCAGCGTGCTGCGTGATCGGCGTCCTCACCTCCCTCTCTGAGAGCACACTCTCATCGTTTCAGCGCTGACACTAAAAGGCAGCGCACTCGAAGTACTGATAATGTGATTAGTGTAATTGAGCTCCTTAGAGCCCCAGAGCCACCAGGCTCCCATGCAGACCAGCCATTATGACACTGTGTGTATTTTACACCACTGACCACCTTGTAACTGCATGCGACCTCCTTTAATAATGATTTTTAAATATATATACTTTTTTTTTTACTTGTTTTTTCCACAGTTTATTCTAAAAGACTTGCAACCAGTGTTTTTGTAATAATACGTGACAGCTTTTACTTGTCATAAACTTTATTGCTATAAACAGCCCATGTCAAAATGTGCCACATCTTAGTCTGATGTGTTGAAAAAGGTTACAGCTAATTCCTCATAATAAAACTGTTTCACCTCGTCTGTAGGCAAAGCAGATGAACTTTTGACAGGAAGTGTACTCAGATATGGACTAATACACATCCTGTATTATATCCTAGGATTCTTGTTGGAATGCTGATTGGAGGTACTTACTGGGTATACAGTGGAAGTCAAAAAATGGGGTGCCTACTGGATACATAATGGGGCACATTGTAGTGGAATCCAAACTGGGGTACATAATGGGATGCATTGTACTGGCATATGTCCTCTGTACATAATGGGACACATTATACTGGCATACATGCTAGGATATACTTTGAGAGGCCCACTGGGGTATGTAATGGTTGTAATTTTATGGGTCAGTGTTCCGGCTTAGTCCAACCCATAGCCTGCATAAGCAACCATGTTCTAACCCTTACTGATACTGTCTAGCCCAGTCCAGGTGTTGCCATATAGGGCAAAGCTTGTCCTCCCAGCTTCACCTCATACCCCCAGTCCCTACATGTGAGGAAGCCGTTGCCATCACAACTAAATTTACTGTCAGAATTTCTGCAGAATCCAGCTTGAAGCCCAACCAAAAGAAAAAAAAACAGCTGAGGATGTAAATAATTCATGCAGACAATATGACTTTTTTATGTAAATTCGTTGCATTAACCCTCTATTATAATGATGGACGACAGATATGGGTGATGTTTCCTTGGTAAGAACTAATGGATGACCATCATAAATTCACTGCACATTTTATTGTGTTGCAGGAAAATTGTGCCTGGAGGCAACGTTGTTTACTTTTATGTAAAAATCCTGCCGTCTTCTAACAGAGTGGGCATTAATGACCCATGCCAGGGCCTTGTTCCACACCTCTTGCCACATTTTGGCAGACAGCCAACACTGTGTGCCTCGTCGCTCCTTTGTCTTCCTTCTGCGTGTCTCTCAGAAGATGCCTGGATGCTTGTCCTCACTGTTCCACGCTTCACGCCCAGAGAACTGGGTGATTCCCCTGTTGTAGAAAGCAGCCTGCTTCATCGTCGCTGTTTCTGTTGCAGTGCGTGCTAAAAACAAACTTGGGATGTTTGAGTGTTAATGCTTTAATTAGAATGGTAATTAAAAATCAGAAGTGCAAAGATTCTTAATTTTTTCCTTTGTTACTTTTTTATTGTCGTCATAATGAGGTTTGTCTTTGGCAGTGCCAGCTTAGGGTCCAACGGTGTGTTTGGTATCATTAACTAAAAAAACTCTAATACATTTAACATCAGAACAACGTGAGATAAGTTTGGAAAAACTAACCTGAATGATTTAATAAAACAAATAAAATATGCAAGCTGTTGAGGTGACAAAAACGGCATTTTTGGCCACCAACAGAGATGACAACAATCCTGCTTTACATTCAGCAAACAGGGTGCGTGGCTTATGGGGAAATAAGTTTACAACTTGGAAACTGCACACAAACGTCATGTCGATAGCATTCACGAGGGAAGTTTACAGGCTTTGACCTTATACCTTTTCACACGGTGTTGATGACTTTGATTGTAAAAGCCAAAATCTACAAGATCCCTGATACGACAATCCAAAATATCATAAATCAGCACTCATCAATGTGTGAAAAGTGTACCTAAAATATTTTATCTGATCTTTCTGACATTTTCAAAGACACCATTAAAAGTACAATGATTGTTTCTTTTGGACATCCATATTCAGATGACATCCATATTCTGAATATTCTGACGTTATCCCTCTTTAGAAATCGAATATACCTGGTCATATTTATCAACTGACCATTCCTCAGTTTCCCACTTTAAAATCCAATTAAACAAATCATGAATTAATGTAATTCCACTGGAAATTTTTATAAAAGAGGTATTGAGCTGAAATCATATCAGAAGACTCAGCAGACTTCACTGGTCCCACAGGCAGTTACTCAAACCTCTGGAAAAATTCTATTGGCCATGTCTCCCTCACACAGCAGACAGCCACACCCCAACCCCACCCTGCTTCCCTGTACTCTGATTTACTCTTTAATAACAGGTTTCTCATTAACACACACATGCGGCCTCAGTCTTTTCACACCACCATTCAGGGACGAGGCCATATTTCTCTTGGTGTCCCTGCTGTCATGCCCATGGGGGCTGTAAAGCTGTTGCCTGGTGGCTGGAAAAGATTAGCATCTCACCGTGCAGAACTTGCCTGGAGCTCTCAGACAGAGAGGAAGGAGAAAGATAGAAAGAGAAGGCCACAGAAGGCAGGAACAAAAAACAAATGTGTCACCATGTACAGTACTTTATTGCATTATTGTTTTAACTATTTCTATATTTCATAACATACAATTTTAAGATCCTGAACATAGAAGCCAAATCCCTCTTATGCACTAGATAATGTGTGTGTATATGAGTGATAGCTTGAAACATTCAGCTATAAGTCAACTAGCTTTACCTGCAAGCCACAGACATTGTATAGCAATCGATCTGCTTCCTATATGTTAAGACAGATCAGCTGAGTGTGACCGAGTATGGGGTGTGATATTGTCATGTGACCGAGTGTTAAATGGTGGGTCAAATGAATCTCTCTGGGACATGAGCAGTGGGTCAAGTGAAGTGTGGAACGTGGGGAAACTCCGCTACTGACATGACTGAGAGCAGATGGTGGGGTCCAGCTGTTTCCGTTAGCCTGGCTGCCAAGGCGTTGCGTTGTGCACTGATGGCAGGGGGGGAGCTGTCACCTCAGTGGGGCCACACCACCCCCTCCAAGATAAAGAGCCAGCGGTGTCTGCTGTGTCACTCACCATAGACCCTCAATATTAAGGACATTGTTAAGCCATCAGTGGTTTTCCCTCTTCACCCATTCATCTCCAATATGGCCAGTTCAGCATGTTACCCACAAACGCAGAGCCCAGAGCCTTTAGCAGGTGCACTCACCTGGTCCATTGGAAAAGTAAGCTGGCAGCCAAATGGGTGATGCTCACAGTGTGCTTTGGCTCAGATAAGGGGCAGTCGTTGAGCACACAGATGATAATTAGCGCCACAGCTGTCTGATGACATGTGCAGTAATAGGTCTCACCCCCGCTGCCGACCCTCTGAGAGATTTGCTGCGTGCACTAATTTCTCAATTTGTCTGCGGCCTTCCTCTCTGCTTTGCTCTCGTTAACCTCCCTCTCGTTAAGTGGGCGGGAGTGTGTTCCCGTCCCCTGTCAGCTTTGCCATTGCATCCTCCCTCTCTGGCTCACATTCAGCTCGGCCCGATTCGTCTCGTCCCACGCATGCACGCGTGTGCCTGTTTGCTTAACGCATGTGCGAGTTGCTGATCGGGTTCACGTAGGCTAGCCTCATGATGATCTTCAGAGCAGTCTGCCTTCCCGGATCCGTCTGTGTTGGCTTGTGCTGTGAGCTGCAAGGCCCTGTCCTCGCAAAAAGGAGGTGTGCTAAGTGTGGAAGGTTCACCGATGTAGGCTCAGAGCGTGCCATGGGACCTCTCCGCACAACTCCTCTGAGAAATCTTCAAAGCCAGGAGGCGTCGACTGAGCACATCACCAGTGTTTACAGGAAAGAAGCAGAAGCCGCTGTTTTATTCATGCTGAGGATGCAGAGGAGGTCCCCCACCCACCCACCTGAAGGTCCCCCCGCCCACCTGAGAGACCGGGCTCCCAGTTTTGGGGCTGTGAAGAACCGGCTCTCTGCTACTCCAGCCAGCACTGGAGAATGCTTCCGTGATGTGACAAACGCTCCATTCCGGGCCGGTTTTCCCACCTTTTGAATAATTACCACTGCCAATTAGTCAGCTCCCTCATGATGTCTCTGGCATCGCTCGAGTGGCTCAGCCAACCTCGGGGAGGCAGGGTCAGGGTGGGGTCACAGTTGCAAACAAAAGCAGGCAATGATCATGTGGATAAAGGTTCTACAGGAACTGCATTTCAAACAGCCACTCTCAGATGTGATGTATTTTCTAGTTAGCAGTGATTCTGAGCAAACCTGACATTCTCAGTTTCTCTACATTTTCACTGCAGTCTCAAAGTGGATAGTTTTATGAATCCAAATCTGGCATAAAGGGTACTGTGATCCAGATTTGGCAAACATCACTCAGGTATAACTAATATAAGTATACCACTGGTTGTCATGGTGTACTGATCTGGTACAGAAACATACCATGCAGGCCAACCTTTGAACTACAAACCCAAAATATTACGATATTACATTCTGCTAAATCTTAATCATTGTAATTTCCATCAATGTGAACCTTTCTGACATTGTCGCTGTGAAAGTTTTTTCCTTTCACACCCAGAACCAGTCAAATGACCCAGATAAAAGCAGCAAACCAATCACAAGGGACAGACAAAAGCAGCAAACCAATCACAAGGGACAGACAAAAGCAGCAGACCCTGTCCTTTTGTTGGCATTGATACAGAGCAAATATTTTAAGGGTGTTCTCAGTTTATTCATTGTGTTTATTGTCTTGTATTTATTACATTTAAATGCGTAGAATACAGTATGTCCCCCAAGAGACACTAAGGCTTACCTTATTTCTTATCTTAGTGATTTACTCCATAAAAATGTAATATAAGAGTCACAATAAAAAATTTTAATGTTTACTGAAAAGAAGAGTCAGGGGCATTTATCACATTAAATCAAGGGGGTGGCAAAGCTACCTGATTCTCACCTACCCCAGTCCTTGTACACCAGAGGCAGAGTATGACTATTTCTCATATTTACTGGGTATCAACAGTTTGTTGGTTTTACTTATTTAGGTTTTGCTTGGACCTACACACCATTAACTAGATGAACAATAATATACCAGCACGTAAGTTAGCCTAAAGTATTTTAAACACGAAGCACCCAGGTTTTTGATAGAACACCAAGGGTGTTTAACATCAAGCAATTAAAATATTAATCATCTTACTATTAATTAAAGCAGTTAAGTGCTAGTTGGAGTTTTGATTAGTGCTGCCATTTGGAAGTCTAAGTGACAATTCTAATGGGGCCACTGTAACACAAAAAAGAGACGGTAATTACATTTGGCAACTCAATTTTCCCTAGCGCCCATCCACTCAACCCCTTACCCATCAATAATTAATTTAATTACTGATATTGTGGTGCGAGTCACTATCAATTTAGGAGACAAACATAATTATTTAATAATAATGCTCCAAACATATGCAGTTTTTGGTGCATTATTTTTTAAATTTTTAATGACTTGTTAAGAGCCAGTAAGAGTGGCGTAAGCAGCACTGTGTAAGGCAAGTTCTAGGGCTGACCTTTTTGCATCTATTACCTAAATACCCCATATGCAATTAGAGGTTCCAAATCAAACAAACATTTTTGCCTTTGGTTTATTAATAAATGGATGCGGAAAGCCACAAGAAGTTGGTCTTTTGAGGCTTTTCTGTGAATGTGATATGTTGTAAAGCTCTGGGACAGTCTTTAACATGTATGACAACCCCAAAGGTATCACAGCAACAATGATGATAGAGGAGCATGCAGAAGGTTAGCCACACCGTGAGGTAGGTGTTATCTTAGGGCACAGGAATCTCTTTGTTAAGCTGTTGCTTTAGGCCCCTGTTTTTGCTTGAGTTTTGGGTACTGTTTTAGGCTATATCACATCTTACACGGCAACAGACAATACAAATGACCTCTGCTACATTTTCCTAAACAACAAAAAACACAGATTATGTTAAATTCAATAAGCAAAAATGTATTTATGTTTTCATAGCAACAAAGACAGACACGTGACATTTTCTGGCACTATGTGCGTTGTGTCACCTGTCTAACTCAGACGGGCGATGCACACAGAAAGCCTCCTAGCCAACAAGGCAAAGAGGCTGCGATGCATGGCCATCATGACACAAAGGGCTGCCCAAATGCAATTAGCCCTGGCTCTGGCCCTGATGAAGGCTTCAGCAGCAGACACATCACTTTGTTTATTTATGAACCCATATATGCATGTCCACATGGCCACACACACACACACACACACACACACACACATACAACATACACAAAGTACTTTCATGTGCTCCTTTGTGTTATACTTTGAAGTGGAGAGGGGTGGGGGTCTTGTTCATCTGCCTTAACCCCCTCTTCTTCTTGGGGCCAGTGACATCCATTGAACTGTCTGTTCAGCCTCAGCCATGCTGCTCTCTCTCTCACATGCACACACACACACACACACACACACACACACACACACACACACACACACACACACACACATGCACAGCATGCACAAAACCAACCATAACAATGCATGGAGTTCTACAAAAACAATCAACGACAGCTTGGTGTGATATGGTTCGAAGTGAAACACACTGCACACCTTTGACCCATTTATACTGCATATACCATAACTAATGAACAGAATTTTTTTTTAATAGTCAAAGTTAATTATTCAAAATAAAGCAGACTGATGGGATAGACCATCAGGCTGGGATGTTTGAATCCCAGCACAGCCAGGTGTGTCCTTGAGCAAGACAGCGCTAGCTCCCTGGGCGTAGCATGTGGCTGTCTGCCCACTGCTCCCCTCAGGGGATAAGTTAAATGCAGAAAAGTAATTTCCCCCTGGGATTAATAAAGTACAAAAAATGTATTTTAGCAAACATTTACAGTAGCCTGACCAGACTTTCTATCCTTATAGGGACTATATTTTTTTCAGCACATTGAAACATTATTACCAGTTCTCACTGAAAGTGGCATATAGCAAGACTTTATTCCCCAAACTTAATGCACCCCCACGTGACGTCTCAGAACCAATAAGAATCTAATATTCACCATAGCCATGTTATAATCATAGACATACATACATACATACTCAATGCCTTATCAAGTCAGACTTACGGCAAAGCAAATATTTAGTCAAAGATGAAACTTTTTTAACACACACACACATACACACACACACACACACACACACACACACACAGACACAAAGAATAGCCAAACTATGTCCTCATAAAAACCAGCACATTCAGAACATGTTCCCAGGATGCTTTGCACACACAGAAAACTTGACACCCCTCCAAAGGCCTTTCGTGTTCTTGCTTGCAGTTTCACTTCAAACCAGCAGCACTGGGTGTCAGTGATACATGTGAATTGACATATGCAGCCTGAACAGATAATGCCGCATTCTGGCCTTGTCCTCTCAGAGGTGATGACATTGAAGAATGATTAGTCAATGCCCAGTCACTGTTCAAGTACACAAGTTATTGACTATTGGACACAGCATTCTGCCAGAGTGATTCTGAGTTTGTCCATCTTTACTTCCACATCTTCCAACTTTGAGCTTGTTTCTGCTTTGCCTATGAAGAATTGTGTATATATGCATATATGTATACTTACGTGGTCTTGACATGGTGGTTCATGCTCCTTTATACATATTAGAGACATGTCAGACATGTAAAACACCATGAGTGCTGGAAGGTTAACAGGGTGTGCTGAGCTATGTGAAATTCATTCACCCTCTCTCCAACTTCCTCCTTTCCACAATGCCTTAGGGCCACAGCACAGCACAGCGGCTGTCTCGCACATCCAGCCTGTTGGGTCGGCTGCACAGCTGTGAACAGCTGCATGACTGACATTTGGTACATTTGGCCCTACAGGTAAGCACGCCACCACACCTGTTCTTTTCCAAAACCTGTGAACAAAGTCCTGCCCTCAACACGCTTAATCCCGCTTCAGCTGTAACGCTCGCCGTAGGAGCTGTGGAGGATGGAAGCTGCATTTCTGCTAGAGTAGAAATGTTGAGGCTCTATTCACATGTGCAGGAATCACTGTGTAAATGAGGTTTTGAGCTCCTCACAGAGGGTTGCTGGCCCTGGATCTACATGGTGACAAGATTCTTCTTTCCCTTCTGTTGCTCTTCTTGGATCAAAAAGACCGAGTTGGGGGAGAGTCAGAAGCACAAAGGGGCAACCCTCAAACACCCCCCCCCCAGTGCCAGGACTGCCACACAAGGACATTTTGGAGGGGCCTCTGATGCCCCATAAACACAATGCCCCTTCTCTACTTCTTAGTCATTTGTTTTCCTTGACATCCATCCAGGTTTTAATTAGCTTGCAGGGGCTTGTTTGGCTCATTATTCCTGATGGTGGCGTTTGTTTACAATGCATGGTTTGCACATACAAACCTTTGCTGTCCTCTGCTGTGCTGCCTTGGACGTCCAGTCCTAAAAGAGGGCGAGCGTCGTCTGAGACTTCTCTGTCTGTGCATCGGGCCTGTCATGTACACTATGTAATGGCATGTGTTACTGCACATGTCTGATTTAAATCTGGCTCTGACAGCACAAACTGTCTGCTTCCAGCCATCTGATGACAAGGACAGGTGGCAGGTGTGGGTGCAATATGGGGGGTAAAGACATCTGTGGGAAGGAGAACATAGGGCAAGAGGGTGACAACAATGTTGAGGACAAGGCCGGCATTGGGGGGGAGATGAGGGACAGTAGAAAGATCCTGCATGGCTGGCATGACACATTTGTTAATGACACTCCAACATGTAAACTGGCAGAAAATAGGCGAAATCGGGGACTTGGACAGAGATCAACAGAAAGTCAGTGCTGAACAAGCTTGCACCAACCAGTGTGAGTGTGATTGCTGCCTTGCCACCATATATGCATGTTTATGGGTTTAAAAGCACATGTGTTTATTCATTTAATATATTAACCCCAGAGGGAAATTATTTCTTTGCATTTGACCCATCCCCTGAGGGGAGCAGTGGGCCACCAACCACACGCGGTGCCCAGGGAGCTAGTGCTGAGTGTCTTGCTCAAGGACACATCTGGCTGTGCTGGGATTTGAATTGGGAGACTTCCACAGCCCAGCATTGAGCCTCCAGGCCACCTTAAATGCCATGGATGCACCTAAATCCTTATGATTGTGTGTCTACATTTAAACTGACTACATGCCTGTTCTGAATGACTACATGTACACATGCATGCTTGTGTTTCTGTCTGATGAAAAGTGAGCATGTTTGTGTTTATGTATGTACAAGTGTATGTGTGTACAAATGTGAGCTTGCGCATATTTCTATGTGAAGTGTTAGCATGAACTTGTGCTTTTGTGTGTGTTGATATGTGTGTTAGAGAGTGTGTGTGTTAGAGAGTGTGTGTGTTACAGGGGAGACAAGGAATCAAACTCACAACCTACACAGAGTTATCACACTAGAGAATTTGCTCGCAGAGCCAAAGATCCAAGTCCTTTGCTTGATGGGCTAATTGCAGTCTTGTCCTGACTTAGGGGATTCCAGGGGATTCTCACTGTAATGCTTTCACATCCGTTACAGGTGCTTGTATGTGCATGCATGTGTGTTTTGTGTATATGTATGTACATGACTCTGTGTACAAGTATGGGCATACATGTGTGTGTATTAGTAAGTAGAAGTACTGTGTGTGTGTGTGTGTGTGTGTGTGTGTGTGTGTGTGTGTGTGTGTGCGTGCGTGCGTGTGCACAAATGCACTTACACATATGCATATAGGCACATGTTTGATTTGTGTATATGCATGCAGAGGTGTCAGCATACGTATGTATCTGTGTAAATAGACGTATCAATGTGTGTGTTTATATCAAAGTGTGTGTGTGTGTGTAACTGACAGGAAGAAGGCTCCCAGGCCCACAGTCAGAGAAGAGCAGAGAGGCTCATTGTGTTTCATGCTTAATTCTGTGTCAATTAGCCGAGTGCTACCTTCCCTGCAGCCAAATCACACGGCGAACAGAAGCCCACGGACTTCTCCAGCTTTGACAGGCTTAGTGTTCAATCATTTATCCTTGGCCTGGAGGCTCCGAATCACTGTCAACAAACATTCCATTGAAATCATATCAGCCTCTTCTGTTCTTTCATTTCCACTCTCTCCCTCTCTCTTTCTCTGCGCTCAAACCTATCCTCCCTCTGTTACAGCCTTCGCCTCGCCTTGCGTGATATTTTCAAAACACCCTTTTCCTGTTTTATCATCATTTGTTGCTGTGTTTTCTGCTGATACACTGAAGCTGTAATTTCTTCATGGAAACAACCTCCCCCATTACCCTGTGCTTAACTTCCGACTCACTTGTCAGTCATTCAACTGGTCTGATGCATTTTATTGGGGGTTTACAGCAGGCAGGTGGGAGGCAAGGACCATGAACTCAGATCCTTCTAAAAAATTCTCCCATTTCCTTACATAACTGTCAAAATAATAATGACAATGGTGTAAATAAACACTATACCGGTATTACTGAATAAACATGTTGATTTTTATCCACAACTTTATGAGTGTTTAGAAGTCATTAGTAGGTCTTTTACTGCATGAGCTTCTCCAAAAATTTATGTCCACTGTCTGAGGTTCATGCTGTAATCTGAGAAAATTAAAGTCAGGTGTATGATCTTTCTACTGTAATCTGAGAAGTTAAAGTCTGGTGACAGACCTCCCAATTAGATGAGGCTCCATTGAGTTGGGAAGTCAAGGTTCTAAAGTGGAGGACAGAAATGGAAAAATACCAGTAAACAGAACGTTTCTTCTCCTTCCCAAGAGCAATCACCTGATTCAGAGTGGACCTGGAGAAGGTTTGCTCACACTGGTATCTACATGGAAGAGTACCATGAAGTCATTATTCAAATTCCCTGTATCCAGTCTTTCTTATTTCAGAGAAGCCTCTCTCATGTTTGCATTGTCCAGTTGGCACATGCCTGTGTTATATTTTGTACCCTGTTTGGCCTTGGTTTTCTTACTGCTCATTTATTCTGGTATTCAGGTAAATGGAGCCCTGCTTGCAAGTATTGGCTGCCAGGTGCACTGCAGGGGGTGTAGGTGAGGCCACCACTAACTTGCTTTCAGTGTGAGTACAGAGCACTTCCATTCCCTCAAAAGCAGCATAGAACAGGACAAATGCAGAAGAAGGAGACACAGGCCCAAAGTTAAGCAGGCTTTTAGCTCTTTTGAAGCACAGCAGTAAAGAAGGCTGACAGCCCCCCAACACCCTGCTGCCCCAACCTCAATCCACCATCCTCTGAACCTGCTCCCTGTTTAAGTGGAGAACTTGTGTGTGCTTTCCCTTTCAGCACTGCATTAGCATGTGACATGGTGCACGGCAGGCTGCTAATGGGGCCCATTGTCCAGTCCAGCTCGGAGGAGTCTTCAAAGGGCATGGGGAGATGGGAAAGGGCATGCCATTTGGCCCTGTGTCTGCGATGCACCCGGGTGCCTCGTCCTAGTCCTTCTTCCTGGCTGGAACGTCTAACGATCTAGCAGCTAATGCATGATTATTCCACAGAATTGGCACTTGCTGTAAGATTCTGAACACGCTTTAAAGTATATTCTGATTTCAGTGTGCAAGTACTCCGTGCTGTTTTTCAAACACGAGAAAAAGGATTACTATTAAAAATGCAACATTCTACTACACTCTGTTTCTGTCGCTTATCCTGTTTCTTTACTTCCTTCTTGTTCTACTCTATTTCCACCTTTCAGTTTTAGTAACTGCATTTAGAAAAACAACCACAAAACATCCTTCACGTCTTCACAGCAGATAAATAAATCTTCCTTGATAAAAAAAAAAAACCGAGACAACGGTAAATTAATATTTTAAAATAATTAGAGGATGCCTGAAGGTAAACTGAAAAAATAGCAGGTAAATAATTGATGGCTCTGGGACTAAAGAACTCAGACAGAGAAGAATGAGCCAGAAAAGGTGTGATGTTTTACCAAAAGAACCAGACAGATTTGAACAGGAGATCTGTCCCACCTGATGGTCAGAGTCAGGAACAACAACTGTCATCTGGATGCCAGCACCACATCCCCACAATCCTGTGGGACATCATGTGCAGCAAAGTCATTCAGTAAAACTGCCAGATGGAGAATTGTGATTGACAAGGCGATGCACTTCAACATCCAGTTCACCTGTGAGCTTAACTAGACAAATTGTCACTAAATGTGTACATTTGTGCATATTTTCCATTCAGCTGAATTCAGACAGCCAAAGTAACAAGGCCACGGTGCCACCAGGACTAGTAAGATTCTGTTGCCTGCCATTTGTTGACATACTTTTCATTGTCTGTATTGGCACCTGGTCTGTGTAGGTGATGCTGTTTTTGATTAAGCACAGAACCCACTTACTGGTTCCCAATGTTAGCTGGCAGAGCTGGGTTCATCCACACACAGGTGCTTTTCTGTTGAGCAAGAGCACATGTTTAATGACATATTTCTTATTGCTGAGAATGACTTCTCCTCTCTCTGCCTCTAAAGTTGGTTTTACCAGATATTTGACAGATCAGTACAAGCCAAAAACTTAATTCTGGTACCTGCAAAAAATAAATACATTTTTAAGAACTGTGAAGGTGTCAGTATGGGTGACTTGGGTCCATCAGGACCTTGGACAGGGACTCAATCACAAGATTCTTTGAAGACTTCTCTTTTCATCTACTATATTTATTAGTTAACGGTTTTTTTTTAAATCCTTTGTTATAAACACAATAATGGTTCTTCCTACCACCTCAATTATTTTTTTTTATTAATGACTGTTATGTATTTTAAAGTTGGTATGTTTTGAAATTCCTTAATTTTTACATTTAAAATACATATCAAAATATAATGATTTCCTTTATCGACTTACCAGTTTTTCCAATTGGATAGATGCATCTCAAATTCACTTTTTCAAAAGTCTTCACACAGTTCATATAACTGTGAAGGTTAACTGTGTAAAATAATAACAGGATTCTGTTGCGGACTAAACTGTTGATAGTTTTACATTGTTTCTTACATTGTTTTTGCAAAAAATACATTCATTGACTACATCTCAGAATTCGTGAATGTTTTTCTCACTGAAAGCCAAACACAAACAGAAATCTGTAAATTCCAGACCCATTTCGCACATACTGTACATAATATTAATTTCAAAATTGTTAAACGGTCAAATGCAAACGTAAGACTTTAATGTAAGACGTAATTGATTGACAGGGTTTAGGGTGTTCTTATTGGGAAAGAAGATTTGTTAGTGTTCTAACGGACTGAATTGGTTTTGACTGTTTATTAATCGTTTTTGGAGTATTCACTCCATTTCGGAGGTGAGTTTATATGATGTGTACAAGTGTATGTTGGTAAAGAAAACTGTATGAAGAATTATGAAAAAGTAAATTTGGAATTCAACAATGAATGTAACCAGCTAAAAAACTGTAACATACATTTTCTTATTCTTATTTACCGCGTATTGGTGTACAGCCCATGTTTTCTTTGTGTTTTTTCAAATTGCTTATTCTCCATTTGCGGATTGAATTTGTTTTTTAAAGTTCCCACTGCTTCCACGTGCGTATCTGTTGTGACACCGCCGGAGCAGCGATCACAGCCCTACTCTGTGTTGAATCTAAGCCTCTCAAGCGACCATACGGTGGAAGTTGGCGGGCTCGCTCGCGGTGCCTCGCGGACCGCAGTCATGAATGAACACGGTGATGGATAGCCGTGCCAGCTGGCACCTCGCTCCCACCGCGTCTCCCTCGTCGGGGTCGTCTGAGTTGGAAAGCTGCCTGCGAGGTCTCCGTCACAAATATCCGGTTCAACCTGCCTCATTCTGCTTTGGCGCTTGTCAATCTGCCGCGTACTGAAAATGTATAAACCATTTTTCAATAACCGCAAGTCAACTTATTGCTGTTTTTTTATGTAACTATTTCAGTACAGTAAAAAACACTGATAACATCATTAATGAAACCGCGACATATACAATACATATGTATTAATTTTAGACTATATGAAGAAAATTGATTGTTTTAAATTACAAGATGTACATCTACCATTATTTATTAATTAAACGTGCAATATGCTATGATAATTCATGATTTACTAATATGACATGGCCCATGGACTGAGAGTAAAATCACTAACACATAGACACTACAAAAATATATCACTAAAAGTGTTAAGCTTGCCGTAATAATTATGTCAACTACAATAAGCAGCAATTTGAAAAGTTAAACTGCAGATTATATACACTGTGTCACTTTGGGTATATGCTTAGCTTTAAACACCGCAACCTGAAATCGTTCAAGTTGGTTCTAAAGTTTTTGCTGGTAATTTTTCTTACTGCGTCTCCTCCAGGCGGTATCTCATCTTCTGATTTATCTGAAACCGGTGCTGGCGTGAGAAAAGTCAGCCTCTTTTATCCCCTGCCAGATCGCTTCAAATGCTCCAAACCGTTCAGAAATTATTGGCTTCAGTCGTGCGGAGTGAAGGGGTGGTGTTTGAGAGGGGTTTTTTTTTGGGGGGGGGGGGGGCTGAAGGGACATAGGAC
>JABJVR010000011.1:36306-47438 GCA_025773905.1 Chitala chitala | reverse complement strand
GTGTGTGTGTGTGTGTGTGAGTGTGTGTGTGTGTGTGTGTGTGTGTGTGTGTGTGTGTGTGTGTGTGTGTGTGTGTGCTTGTTTGCAAAGCTTTTATTCCCTTTATGTAGACAGCCTGAAAAAATATATTTTCAAAATCAGTGTATTTTGGGAGAAATAGGACACATTGAAAGCTTTTTTGCGTAGTTTATTACATTTTTGAAATTCCAGAACATTCGATTTTTGTCACTTTACATTCCTGTTTTCTTGGGTGGAAGAAGAAACCATACTAAACTAAAAACAATACAATATAAAAATAATAAACATACAACTAAAAACGTGAGTTTATGTAAAGTAATCAGAAAGAAATGGTGACATCTTCACCATTCTTTTCCCCATATTTGGTTGATACCAAGGTAAGGACACCATCTGAGCAAGATTCTTTGTTAGAGTCGCAGACCCCTATTGTAAAGTCATGAGCTTGGCCTTTACCAAAGAGGTCCTGTAATCCTACAAAGATGTATTCTTAGACCCGGAATACAGATGGACTTCATACTGGTGTTGCACAGTTAGAAAGTTCTCAGTTTGATTCTGTCCTTTGTAATGTTGGGATGCTCATGGGGGTTGGGCACACAGTTGACCTTGGACATGCACAGATTCTTTTTTTCCACATTGTAGTTTTTGATTCCTGCCCTTCATTGTTGTCTAGCCTTAACCTTACCTACATATTCCTCTGTACCCCCATTCTTGTAAAAAAGCCTTGGGGCCACTCTGTCAGGAAAGGGGCTGTATAAAAATTAATTGAATTGAAATGAACTGAAACAAATGCGAAAGTGTTTGTGTGCAAGTGACATGTAGTAAACTCTGTGTTCACGTGAGATCTGTTTATTTACGGCTCTCCCTCATTTTGAACCCAGTACCTTCCAGACACCATCAGCACGGCAGCAATCAATTATTAGTTGAAGAGGCCAAAGAGAATGTCATCTGAACATTAGGGTAAGAAGAATAAGGCAGACTAAAGAAGAGGAATGTCTTGCTGGGATCTATGACTATGCTGCTACTCCAACCAAGCCCGTGTCGTAAAAAGTACCTGAAAGGCACACTTGGATAAACGTTCAGTATTTTACTACAAAATTACTTAAGTAAAAATGGAAGTCACTCACTGTAGTGAAAACATGAAAATATCTGATATCAACTGTAATTTAACAAAATCAGTTTCTGAATAAATGTCCTTAAGTATTGAAAGTAAACGTATCTCATAAAAAAAAATCAGTCAACATTTGAAGAATTTCAAATTTTTATTTTCTAGTATCTTCTTTTCTAAATTATTAATTATTGCACCACCTAAAATTAAAACTAATTTATATATAGCTTTCACAGTTTAATGAACAATAAAAGAACTGAAATGAATGTAGAGGATGCTGCTTCCATGATAGCTTCTTTCTGCTGTTCTTTTGACCTTACACTGAATTTGTAGTGATAAGTAACAAAAATGCCAAGAGGGAAATGTAATACAGAAAAAGTATGCATTTCATTTAAGACAAGTAATGGAGTAAAAGTGAAAGCTGACACAAATTTAAGAACTCAAGTACAGATACTGCCCAAAATACTTAAGTACTGTAACAAAGTACTATTCATTTCTTACATTACACCACTACACCAAACTGCTTCACGGCTGGCCTTGAAAAAACAGCTGAATTGAAGAACAGCTGTGTTTCATAATTTTCCATGTAAAAACACCGGTGATGGTGATGGCAAGTCTGCAGGCAAATGAAAGGTGGGGGGGGGGGTATTTGACAGGTGTGGAGTTCCCAGATGTGGAGGGCCTGGGTGTAGCGTGCTCACATGCATGCACACGACCTTTCGATGGTCCGAGATGAGCACACTTCACCGGTACACAGGAGCAGCCACGCATGTGCTCATGTGTCACGAGAAAGATTTTGGTGTCGCTGAATCGGCTACGTCATACCGAGGAGAAAATTGCCTGTGTCATAAGCTATTTACACACATCACCACAAATTATTTACAGCAGTCATTTGTAAGTGCTTTAATTAAAAGAAACGACAAATCTCATAATAATGTTAAAGCGCTGTTCTTGACAATAATCATGAATTATGTTTTCGTTTTGTTGAGCAAATTGGGCAGTAATGTGTAGGCACAGTTGTGTGTTAGAATACATTATGAGGAGCTACAAGTGAGAGTAATGGCCCATATAATCCCAGGCACACCCCAACAAACACACACACACACACGCACATGCACACAAACACACGTGGCTGAATCAAACTCCGTGCATTACAGCAATGTGTCTGTCAGGTGGTCCAGGCTGGGAACAGGGTATTGGTGATGGTGATCTACACTAACAGGCACTGGATGCCTAAGTCCTCTCTGCCCAGGGGCGAGAGTGAACAGGAGCAGGAGAGGACACACTGGCAGTGCCTGCAGCCACAGCGGTGTCTACTGCTACCATTCATAGCTCTGTGTGTGTGTGTGTGTGTGTGTGTGTGTGAGAGAGAGAGAGAGAGAAAGGGAGACAGACAGACAGACAGGCAGGCAGGACAAACTGGTTCCTCAAAAGCAGAGAAAAAGTGTGGCTCTGCATTTCAATACCGTTGAAAGTGAAATGTAATGGAAAGTTTGAAATAAACTCAAGTAGCAAAAAAATAATCTAATCTTCAATCCATGTCACTTAAAAAACAGGGCCACTGACTGAAACTCCTATGTGACCCCTCTTTCTCCTGGGAAACTGTCTCTTAACAACTGTACCACAGCTGGTACACTTTACTACAATACTTTTATCTTTAAAAATGTACCTCTGCCTAAAAGTTCCAGCATGTGTGTGTGCAAGTGAGCATAGATATTTGTGTATATGTGCCACCTTCAATAATGCCACTCCTGTACTATTCACCTGCACTAACGCAGCACCTGTACTATTCACCTGCACTAACACTGTTATAGACATCATGTCGAGAGGTATGACAGTCCCATATCTTGTCTTTTTTCAGCAAATACGAAGAGTATGTAAGAGTAGCAGGCACATATTTAATGTGAAATATATGTTTGGTTTTTGGAGACACCTTGTAATGAGTAAATGATTAAATTAAAAAGGACCATAAAGTAGTGCAAAACAAGAAAGTACACACATGTGCATGCACACACCCACACACACACACACACACACACACATATACACACACACACACACACACACACATACACACACAGCTCTCACAGAATGACTTTAAGTGGTAAATCAACAAAGCGGACTTGAAAGACTAGCCTCCTGCACGGTTTGGAGGGTGAGAGAATTATTCATCAGCAGTGCAGCGTTGCACTGGGGGCAAGAAAACCTGCAGCACCGCTCCATTTAATTGCCAGAAAATGACTGTAAACGATAGCAGAGAGGGTAGAAAGCAGGCCTCGGTCACAGAGGCCTGTAATTTATAATGGCTTTGGGATAGCTGTTTAGCAGTCAGAGAGGCGTCCACCACATTGCTCGCCTGAAAAAAATGTCTCAAAAGGGGGTAGAGGGATGAATGCATTTGAGGAGTTTAAAGCAAAATTTTTATGCGTGAGCCAACAATGACCAAGGTGAGAGCTGGATTCAGACTCAGTCTTAGGTCATTCCTAGGGCAGCAAGCTCCTAGGAAAGACAATCGCCAAAAAGCATCTGGGCCACAAGGCTCATAGTGGCTAATCAAATACCTGTTCTAAGACCTGCTAGCCATGCACATGACATCCCGCTCTTTTCTATTAGTCCCCACAAGTGACAGTCCTGCTGCTGTGCTCTCCCGTTCAAGAGACGTTAAATCCCCTTTAAGCCTTCTGGCGCTCCTCAATTACCGTAGCAAGGGTTTCGAAGCTAGACTCTGCACTTTGCTTCAGCCTGCAGGAAAGCAGGCTGGAATTGCAGAGAGGACCTGGAGACCTTTACCTCGTGTAGCTTCTGTGACCCGGTGAGTGCTGGCAGCCAGTGTAGCCAGACGGGTCAATCAGCAATTAAAAAGAGTAGAGCCACTAACTTAATTGCAGCCAGGCATCGCGTGGGCACCAGTGAGCCACCAGACAAACGGGCAGACTAGTGACAGGCATAGTCACCCTGTGGCCGTGACCTCTTAGTGTGGTCCCACTTCATTTAGCTGGTAACTTCCTGGAAACCTCAATAGTTATGAGTAAATCCATTTTGAAACACAAAAAAAGAAAGGAAGACTCAGCTATGCATATAGATCCATAGCGACCAAGGGAAATGGATTATCATGAATCACTGTCTAATTAAAATGAAATATCTGGCTGATAATTTTGTGGAGAGCCACAGTAAGATAACGAGAGAGAGGCGGGGTCCTGTGGAGAAGACAACCAAACTGAGGGTGAGGAGTGCAGGCTGAAAATGACCGAACCGTGAACCTAAAATAGCTGCTGTTTGTTTCATTACAACGGAACAGGCGGGAGGATAAGAACAGCGTTCAGCAGTCAGACAGCACACTTTCTCCTGGTTTCTATTTGTTTATGGACTTCCTCAACCCAGTATTATTCAAACATCTCAGTAAGCATCTGTACAGAACAGGTAAAGCCCTAAAACTCTGTCACATAATGGACGTGAGTGCTGCAATAATGAATAAAGGTACTTGAGTGACTAGCATGTATTTTTTGTTTTAAATTATTACTTTTTATTACATATTAAATTGTTTTTATTATAATTAATATACTAATGGTTTGCCTGTTAGAAATGTAGAAACTGCTCACCAGCCTCTGGCTAAAACTACTTTGGAAGAAATCTGAGCTAGAAAGAGTTTCTGATAAGTGTTCAGGGAAAATGTCACAGAGAGGTCCTCTGTGGCACACATCCCAGGCCCAATCCACAGAGAGTGCAGAAGTGTGTCCTGGTTTGGCATATACCTCTCTGCCCTCTGCTAAGGCTCCTCTTCACCACTCTTTACTGTTAAAGCCCTCGGCTTGCAGCTGTTCTTTGTTCTTCACTCTTTATTCTAATGTACACCAACCTGCTCCATCAGAAGAAACAGCACGTCAGGCGTTCCTTTCACAAGTAAGATGTAGCCATACATTTTCTATTCCTCTACAGAGTCAACACAAATGGTCTGGCACAGCAGCCAGGCTTGAATTTCACTTGAAACATCTCTACTCTACACAAACACTTAGGCCGCTGCGCTGCGTGTGCGTGCTCTCTCGCTCTAGCTGTCTCTCCTTTCTTATTGTAATGCTCTGTACTGGTGTGGAAGCGTGGAGGATGAAAGGCAGGTGTATCTGCGTCTGCAGCCAAAGGGTGGATGAATGGAGCCGGCGGCGTGGCTTTGAGTGCAGAATGCACCTTATTGCAGGATACATTCTCCCCAGATTACAGATCAGTGGTGACCAGTCTATATCTGGCCTCACAGGCGGTGTAACAAAGGTGGCATACCTCACTGGCAACCCTGACAGTCCTGCAGAAACGAGAAAGAAATCGGACAGGAGGGACACAAAAAATGGGGGGGGACACATGAGAAGACAAGGCAGGAAGAACAGCAAAAGATCAAAAAGAAAATGATTGTGATGATGATCATGATCGTGAGTACAGTAATAAAACAATAAGTGGTTGCCATATTTATACTGAGTAACTGGAAGCTCAATGAATAGTCTACCTCAGAAACTGTACAATTAAAAAAATGTTTCTTGACATACACATGGCATATTTTTGAAAGCGGAAGGGTGGGTTTCCTTTGTGAAAGGTTTGCCATAAGATCATATGAAAACTATGTGAATCTGTCTCAGTAGTACAGATATCACACCGTATTCTCTTTGCCTTCCTGTGGTATTTCAGCCATCAGTGTGAATTCTACATTAAGAGCGATCAAATTTGTGCAGATTTTCAGGGGCTATCATTTCCTTTCAATTCTTTTGAGTGCTCTTGAAAAGTTCAAAATAAAACACAGTCTCAGTGCAGGAATATGAAAAATAATATGATGTGTCTCCGGGAGAAAAAAGTGAGAAAAAAAACAATGTATTCAGGTGCATGCTTCTAGCTCACAGCCCACAAGCTGTTTACCTCTCTATCAGTCAGTCTGTAAGGGCGGCCCATCCATATTCAGGATGCAAAAATTCTACTGCTTATCTCACCAAACCCTTTAAAACCGCCCCATGTTCCCTCCATTCATACATACATAAGTAAGCACATCTTTATGTAACCAAGGAGCAGGATCCTGGCCAGGGCTACTGTTGCCGGGGGGAGAGGGAGGGGGACTAGGGATCACCTTGAATTCCAAGTACAGGATTGGGCATTGGTACACCTGGTAGGTGTTGGCAAACATGCAGAGGTGGATGGCTGTCAAGGGGGTTGGGGGCAAGCAGGAGAAGGAGCTTTAATGCGTTGAATTTATTGAACTTCTTCTGTGCATTTTTTAAACCTGATTGGGGCACTCACGGTCCTTAGAATGACATGTATAAGCGTCACCCGCGTGCGCTTCAGTCCGCGAGAGCGTTTCTGCCGTCTGCACTGCGCCGCCACTCGCATTTTAACTGAACAAGAGTTAAAAAGTTCGTAATGACGCCTCCGTTCCCTTTCAATGCAGGGTGAGCACCATCTGTCTTTCAGTGCTCCCTGTGTCTATATATATATATATATATATATATATATAGACACACACACACACACACACACTAAAATACACAGTACATATGGAAATTATATATAATTATTTATTGTGTATTTTAGTTATATTTTAAATACATTCGCCACATACATTATGTCATTCAGTAATTAAACTCTTTATAATCTCACCATTATGTGGAAATCTGTGAAGAATTATTTGCAATGTAAATTTCGGGAGGTGATTATTTCGTGCCAGTGTGGTTATTTTATTTGTATTTTTTCTCATAATAGGGAACCGACTGTAAGTCCATCTCAGTGTTTTCTCAGTGTTCTTTTTCAACTGTTCAGATAGATCCGCTCACGCGGTGTTCAAAGGCGCGCTGGCTCCACACCACACACACAATCTCGGCGAGGGAGCGATACCTCCGCCTCGCGGTGCGCGGTACTGGCCGGGGATTGAAGTAAGAACTCCACTCGGCTAATTGCGCGTCGGTGCTCTGCATGAATATTCATGGTTGCGTCTTCAGAGCCCCGCCTAATTAGTCGAGAGAAAGAGGGAGAAATCTTGCACCTTTTACAAGAGAGACACTTTCCTCCTGCTTTCCCCAGGGGGATGCTAGCGGAATAGCCCGAGTTCATTAGCCAAAAAAGAAAGGATAAAAGGTACCTGAAGTATAGCAGAGCGACGGCTCTGAAGCTCAGCGTCAATGGTTATTACTATCCAGCATTAAGTGCCTATTGTACGTCTGTCAAAAAGAAAGAGAAGTAAATAATTGAATAAAATGGAATAGTTATAGCAGAAAAAATACTTTCTATCCAACTTCTAAATGTAGAGTATAAAAATTCATTAAAAATACAGATTAACAGATTAGCATCGGATTGAATAAACTGAGTGTGTAGATGTGTCACATCCCTCTGGTTTTTTTCTGTTAAAATTGGTCTCTTTTGCTAAAACTCCTTGAATTTTACTCCAAAGGACTGTTAATGTAACACATCTGATTGCAAGTACAAACTTAACAGTCACCCGTTTTCTATCCTTCCCTCGACCCCTCCCTCGCTATTCCCTTGACCCGACTCTCCATACACACGGTTCTGGTTAATTAACCCTCCTAATAACGCTCCCACAGCAACCTGACTGTGCTTTCGGAGCGACCCTGTTTATTTCTATACGCCATAAACATAATACGTTTTCCAACAAGTGAGAAACAAGAAAAATAGCTGCCTGCTAGAAGCTTCGGGTGTGACTATCTGAAACAGAAAGCGCTATATCTCTTAAATAAATGCACCGACTTAATCACATTCCGCACTCACAATAACTTCTTAATTAAATATGTATGTAGAGTGTATGCGAGGAAAACGTAAAGATAACAATAGTTTAAAATATGTTATAAAACTATATGGAAATAGTGTATAGCTCATAAATTTCACTTCATATTAGTCACATGGCTACGTTTAGTTAGGATAAACGATGATTATTGATACTTCTAAGTATTTAAGTCTAAATTATTTTAAAATGCGTCTATCAAAACAGCGTATTCTGGTTGAGAGATCGGAGTAAAGTTTTTCAAACACTACATAAAACGTGTTTCATCAAATATTGGCATTTGTAAGATTATATTAAACACGTAATATTGTAAATGAAAGTGCTTTTACGATTATTTTTCTATCACAATATGTGATATATGTTATTTAGAAGACTGCGGTTATCATGCTATGACATCCACCTTCAATACAAAGTGAAGCACTCTGTAAGCGAACCATAAGTAGACTAATGTCTAGCTGTTTAATTAACTTTTAAAGCAAGGAAACACGTGATACATTACTATTGAACTATTTTGCTCCATACTTTTGTAGGTGCACGGCCCTTAGCGGCAAACAAACCTGTATCGTGATTACTAAAATAACTCAAACTTATCCTAAGTAATGTGTTTGTTTGAAAATAGACATGCATTCGCCATGGATAACAATTTTTTTCCATGCATGTTCTTAACGTTTGATACTTAACCCCTTCAGACTGTTTTTACTGTGGTAGCCACATAATAAAGACACATTTTCTCATAAAAATCTTATTTATTTTTTGATGTGAGAATAATGTTAACCCCGGTTTGCTCAAAAAGTGGAAAAAAATGGCATTTAAACAGTTAAACGAACTTTGATTATAGTTTAAATTCACCATACATTAATATTTTAAGTATTCAGACTACGGGTTATATTAGAATAACACTGACAAGTATGTGGATATCGTAACAGAATGTTTTCTTTTCTTTAATATTTTGCGTTTGTTAAATTTTAATAATTGTATTGGAGGTGTACTGCTTGTTGTTGTTGTTGTCCATTTTATGACGTATTTAGCCGAGAATTCCGCGCGTCATTTGCATTCAGGCATGCCGTGCGTGGAGGGTGTCCCTGATGAGATATTAACACGTGACTAACTGAGCTCAAGGCGTTAGTCTTCAGAAAGAGCGAGGACTCAGCTCAAAGTCCGTACTTACATGTCATCTGACGAGTTAAAGCGCTGGTGAAAAACTTGGAACGAGGTGCCAAATATGCGAGTCCTCCGCTGTAAATTAATATAAATAAAGTAAATTTACAAAACTCTCGCATACGAAATTTACAAAAAAAATTATATCATATCTAATATTATACAGAAAATCAGATTTCATGATCTTGAAAGCAGATTTCTCTAATACTACATTGTGAATAAGAAAAATAAAGCCAATTCAGTGTTTTTTTTAAAGCACGGTTGTTTGAAGCACAAATAAGCCTATTTAGCCGATAAATCATAATGGGATAAATCTCCTACGGTACCTCTGGTTTTGCAGTAATAAGACAGTAGATGAAGCAGTGGGATTTTCCTATGCAGAGTTTGAAAGCGGACAGCCACATCACTCAAACTTCAAGCGATGAACCGCTTTGACTGTGTTTGACGTTTTTTTTCCATATCTTAGAACGGACCTTTTATTTATCTGTTCTTCGATGGCCAATCTTTCTGCTGTAAGATCTGTGATTTCTTTCAAACCATTCTCCATAGCAACCCCTTGCATCCTTGCAAAAATCCAGCTCGTTCAGACAAGGCCATATTCTTTACAAAAAGATGGGAGCATCTGGCCCCGTTTTTTCCCCCAATCACCTCTCCTCGCTGAGTACCGAAGTACAACAGACCGCTTGTTTTAAATCGCTCAGTTCGCTCTGTAATGCAACAATGACTGGTCTTTTTATAGACACAAATAAAGAGAAATGCTTCATAATTAACCATTTTAAATAACCGTTTCTTGGAAATTGTCGCTTGAAGCGTTGCAGATGACGGAACCGTCTAGAATACTGTCCTGTGGCGAACAGCAACTTGTAAAGTTTGGGCTTTTAATGTGAAAGTACTCACAGGTATTGTTATAAGAATGAGTAATTAAATAAAATTAAAAATCAATCATTTCCCAATCTATTTTCAATATTCATTATAACTTTGCGTAATAACACTGACAATTTTATGGCAGAAAGAAAAATATTTTAACGTTCTTTTTTACGTAGACTTGGCACATAAGATTTATGTAAGTGAAATAACGTTTATTTGTCTCGTTAAAAAAGTGTTATAGTGCAACTGTTATGAATGAAACTCCGATTTCTGTACCAAAATTTGTTCCTTTTTTCGGATTTGTTTTAATCCCCAATGTACCGTTTAATTTATGTGACCGGATATGCACACACGCATACGCAAAAACACACAGAAACACACAAATACACATACACACACACACACACACACACACACACTCAAGCGAGCGCGCGCACATACATACACACAGACGCTCACAGACGCACGCATACACAAAAGAAAATAATGTCCGAAAGAGCAAGAAAATACAATTTGAATCCCTCGACCAATAAAGAAAGAGTCCTGCTTTGTTCCTGTTCTTGGTTTGTCTGTAAAATCTGCATTATATTCAGATTTGGTGAAGTTGCCGACTTTCCATTTAACATGTTGTGTTACAGGAACACAAACGGAAGAAGTTGCGGATAATTTGCCGGTGGCCGTTTTATTTTGCCATTGCCTCCACGAAAGTAGTGAAAGTAAGTCTATCGCATAAAACGGAAAGCCTCCAAACACGGGAGCAGTAAAGAACTGAAATAGTTCTTGGCGCGTTTGCGTCCGTGGCGATGCGTGCGCGACTGCGTGCCCATGCGTCTGGATATGTGAGCGCATGTAAGTTCCTATGTGTGTGACTTTTTTTAGGGAAGGGGGTGGGTGGGGCAATGTGTCCTGACATCGAAAATATTCAATAGTCATTCGAATACATTGAGGTTTTTTTACATGTGTACTACAGTGTACCTAGATTTAATGTCATTTAACTATTAAGTTATTTTATGTACTTATTATTTGTCGTATTTTCTTTCAAAAATGTATGTGGAAAAACACATTTGCAAGTTTGTAAATCAACGACAGACTAAATATTAAAATAAAATCTAAAAGGCACAAACGTTAATTTCAGTTGTATAAAATATCCAAAGTTATATTATATATATATATATATATATATATATATATATTTGTTGATGACCAGTTCCGGTGCACAAG
>JABJVR010000011.1:0-36206 GCA_025773905.1 Chitala chitala | reverse complement strand
ATATATATATATATATATATATATTTGTTGATGACCAGTTCCGGTGCACAAGATGGACAAAGTATATTACCAAATCTGTAGTTAAATAATAATCGGACTCACGAATTCACAAAACATCACCAACGGCAAATTTATAAATCTTTAAATAAATATATAATATAGGTTCAACAAAACCACGCCTTTCTTGAGATGGTGACGAGCACCTGTGACCCCAAAGAACATTCACTCTTACACACTTTTCACCTCACGCCGTCTCGTGGATGAGTTAACCAAAGGGCTACAGATTACACAGAAAACAAACAAGCTTACCGTTCGGCTGCCTTCAAGCCTTTTGGAGGGTTTGCGTTAACTCTCTGCCTTCCATTTAAAACGTAAAAAACTCCCGAGCATCGAATATCGAATTAGGAAATACATTAGTAATATAAAAATACAATTAAATAAATAAGCAAATGATAGTAGTGTTTAGAATCTACTGAAATGCTACGATTTTATAACGGTTGGAATGTGTGTCTGATTGCGGAGTTTTAGACTACTGGAAAGGGAGAGATGTAAGATTTGTTTAAAGCCCTGAATTTCCATTTAAGAACGTGATTGTGTTTGCAAAGATCCCTTTCAATCTTCGCATCTCCCCCTCTCTACCCTTCAGCCTCTCTGCGGCTGCTTTGCAATTCATAGAATTGGTAATTTGCTATTGGGACAGAACGTGAAGAGAAAAATAATCAGATAAACTGGGAAAGGAGCGGAGAAGAAGCCAGGAGACAGAAGCGTCGGATTTTTGTCTAAGTTGCTATTCTGGAAAAATAAATAAATAAGTCTATGCAAAAATCTGTTTAATGTTTACGCTTCTTGTGGGTTTGTATAACACTGCAAACAAAGCGTTAATTTAAACTCTTTCAAAAAGCTCGGTGTTACATGTAAACTGTCTACGTACATACACGTGCTTGTCCGAATAAATGTGGACGTTTTACATAAATTAGATTGAAAGATAGACTTACGTAAATTGTAGTGAATTAATTCAAATTACACTATCAAATTCGTCATATTTAAACTATGCTTAAAACAAAAGTTAACTGCAGCATTTGATATGATTTCGTGTTTACAAAGAAACTGAGTTGTCTTAAAAAAAAAATAAATGTACACACTTTTCTTACAATCCCGATAACTCGTATCTATATTACACATGCTTTAGATCCTATTGCATTTTAAAACGAAACAGGTGGCTTCACGTGATTTAATTGAAAGCAATTGTAGCTACTAAAACATATGGGTGTTTGGTTACGAACTGTTCTGGAATCTTTTATTATTATTATTATTATTATTATTATTATTATTATCAATATCAACCATGTGACGCAGGCTGTATTATAACGAAATAATGAACAGACCACATACCTTAAACTGCGCAGCTAAAATTCTTACCGTCACAAAAAGTTGTCACTCAAACTTGTGGACGATTACTTATCTTAGATAATAGCTCTTTGCGGCTTCATACGGATGACAAGCAGTATGGCAGGTTACCACAACAATGGTTTACATATAATTTCAAACAATTCTATTTAAAATGCTCATGGAACAAAACGCTTGGGAAAAAATAAGGCGGTTGGTGACGTTCTGACATTTTGAATGGGTATAACAAATTAAACAATGTCTGCTTCAAACGAGTTCAAAGTGCTAGAAAAAACAGACTAATTCTACAAACCATGATAAATTCCTTAATATTTAGCAAATGTATTCGAGTGTGTTTATAACATGCTTTTTCTTGTTAACAAAACCCACGCAATGATAACCTTATATTAATGCCACATCGTATTTGTTTACACACGTCTCTTTCTGAAGGAAGGTACATTCTTCGGAAATAGTACAAGAATGCTAATCTAGTTTAATAAGGCAGCGCTACGCTTAGGTAGGACTGACTAAAGAAGCTGTGGGGAAACACACTTTTTTACACCCCTGCTAACAGATCTCTGCACTCCCCCACGTGGTTATTTGGAAAACAGCTCGAATAAAACCGGAGAAACTAAATTCCTTACTGTTACCCGAGCCTCTATTGCCTTGGCTATTTGGAAAAAGAGAGAACAAATACGACAACGGCCAATTGCGAAAAGCCGAGGTCCGCTCGCCGCCAGCCAACCAAGCGGCCTGCGAGAGAGAAAACAGAGTGCTGGGACGCTCGAGTCGGCGAGGAACCAATGTACGCGAAGGGGAGGCGTGTCCTGTCTATTCCGAGACCTCCCTGAGTAGATTGTTGCATTTTTTGGTTCTAAAGCACCGAGATCTCCGAAGTGCCGTCAGTGTTCGAAGTAGCAGTCATGGCTACAACAGCTCAGTATATTCCTCGGAATAACTCTTTGCCTTCCAACCCACTCATGCATCCGGATTCGGATAGGATGCATCAGGGGACAACATACAGAGAAGTGCAGAAAATGATGCACCACGAGTATTTGCAAGGACTTGCGGCGACCAACACGGGACACCCAATGAGCCTGACGCACCACCAGTGGCTTCCCACCTCAAACACCGACTGGACCAGCGGAAGCCACATCGGGCAGCCAGATCACAATAAACCAACCGTTCAAGCCAGTCGGGAAGACTTGAGCGGGGGTTTCCACCACAGGTCGCACCTGGTGCACCAACAGACGCAGAACAGCCACCACGCGTCATGGGCACCAGCCACAACGCACCACTTATCCCCTCTATCTCCCGCCTCGAATGGCCACCAGTCGCTTGTCTACTCCCAGCCGGGGTATACGAACCTCAATGCCATGCTGAGTCCACAACCTTCTTCCTTGCACCACGGAATGAGAGACCCGCTCCATGAAGACGCTAGTAGTCATGACAACCAGATGGAGTCCCCACAGCAGCCGTTTGGGCACCACCAGGACCACTCAGACGAAGACGCGCCTAGCTCCGATGACCTGGAGCAGTTTGCCAAGCAGTTTAAACAGCGGCGGATCAAACTTGGCTTCACGCAGGCGGACGTGGGCTTGGCACTGGGAACGCTGTACGGCAACGTGTTTTCCCAGACAACAATCTGCAGGTTCGAGGCGCTGCAGCTGAGTTTTAAGAACATGTGTAAACTTAAACCGTTGCTTAACAAGTGGCTGGAGGAGACAGACTCCAACACCGGCAGCCCGACGAATTTGGACAAGATTGCCGCTCAGGGCAGGAAACGAAAGAAGAGAACATCGATTGAGGTCGGGGTGAAAGGGGCGCTGGAGAACCATTTCCTAAAATGCCCCAAACCGTCTGCCCACGAGATCACCAGTTTAGCGGGAACTCTTCAGTTGGAAAAAGAAGTTGTCCGAGTTTGGTTTTGCAACAGAAGACAAAAAGAAAAACGAATGACCCCAGTGGGGGTGCCTCATCCGAGCATGGAGGATGTATACTCACAAGCAGAGACCCCGCCGATACACCACTCGCTACAGAGCCCTGTTCAGTGACTGCTTTCATGTACTAGCCTAATATTTAAAAGAGAGAAAATTATTTAAAATGACTATGGAATTTACAGTATTTTATTTTGCTTTCGTTTTCTTATGAAAAAAGAAAGTCATAGAAAAGACTGGCAAGTACTTGGTCTTCGGTGACCGGAGATTGTGGTTCAATACTTGTAGGTGTGCTGGATGATTTTTTTTTTCCTGTCTTCTTGTTTTTAAGTTACGTTAATTACTATAAAAATCAGTGTGCATTTAAGTAAAACAAAGATCATATCTACCAAAACTTCGCGGAGAAGAAAAAAGTAAAAGCAATTGATCCGTGCGTTCTTGACAGAGAAAATTGCGGGCCGTTTATGCTTCATCTGCGCTTTATTTGCCAGAAGACACTTCGGTCGGCATGTTTGTCAAATGAAACCATTTTCCTAACTCGGCCCATCCCATCCCATAAAGAGTTGTATGCTCCTTATACGCTCCTTAACTTCCTGGTTAAACAGATTTATTATTATTATTATTATTATTATTATTATTATTATTATTTGCCTCTTGCGATTTTAGCATTTTAAATATTCTAGACTGGTGCCTAGTGTCTCTCCAGTATTGCGAAACGAAAAACATACCATTCAATGTCGTTCTTTATTAACTAGGACGTAACTTAACACAGCATAGAAAAACATTTATTCTCCGATTCCACACTGGCAGGGTCGTGAGCGGGGTGAGGGTATTGACGGAAGGTGTGACACCACTGACAAAATGTTCACACTTTAGTTTGATACTTTTCAATACGGATTTCATTGTTGTTTTTTTTTTTTTTTGGCAAACTGACAAATACCAGGGTTTGTGTCTGGCAATGTCAAACATACAGACGTATACCTAAATAGGACAATTTACGGATTACTCTTCTTGAAACTTCTTTATTAACTGTACCGTTTCTTTAGCATGGAGCACTTATTATTTAACCTTACGGTATTATTGCTACACAATTATTTGCTATTTTAAATGTAAAGGTATTATTTCAGTTTTGCAAAAATCTTCATGTTTACAATTTCAAAAGTAGTTGAGTTGTCAACTAAATCGTTGGTTGCCACAAAATCACAGCAAAATGTTTTAAAAGTGATTGGTGAAACTAAAAAGTAAAAAAGAGAATGTTTCAGTCTCAGGTAACATAAATCCATGGTGGAAGTCCCAGTGAATTGGCTTGATTCGTTTAAAAAATTTCCACACATTAAATAAATTTTAACTTGGTTTACTGAACTGTTTTGTTATTCGTCATACTAACTACATCCGCAAGACATTTTGGAAAATGCTCTTAATGTAATGAAATGACGTGTTTCTGATATATTGTTTGTGTTCAAAACAGATGTTAGAGTAATTGACAAAATCATAAATATTGTGATTTGTTGCCAACGGTTTGACAGATTAAAATGAATAAGAGTACAGCAGAATTCATCGACGTTATTCTATACGATACGAAATTATTCAACACTACTTTTTATTAAACAGATTTTAAAGATAGAGATGCCAGGATTATTTCCAATATGTAAATATGTCGAATATGTAAACTTATGTATTTGTTTTAAGTTTCTTTTTCTTTCTGGGCAGTTTTGTACACTTACTAATTCCGAGAAGATATTTTAATATGATTTCATTTATGAATTTGACTGTTTATATACATACGTATATATATATCTATATATATAAATATTTATTTCCTAAATGTGTTTGGAGCTTTTTTGGTTAGCTCTTTAATAATTATGTTGCAGTGAATTACAAAAATGTTTTGTTTACTACATTGGTTGTATGTTGATTGCAAAATGTAGACTGCAAAGTCACATTTCTATTTATGTTATAGTAATATTTTATTACTTACATAAAACGGATATACAAGAAAAGGTCTTCTGTCTTTCTTAAGAATTAAGTCATTCAGCTTTTGGATGTGTCTTTTGTGATACCGCCAGAGGGGGAACTAACAATAATTAAAATATTTATGTTAAACAATTAGGACCTGAGTTTAACCAATGTGTTGTGCAAAAATTCAATATTACACAGTCAACGTTTGTCCAAACCAATGTGATGAACTGGTAATTGGTCATGTAACTGACAATCAGCTTTAATGAAACCTTGTGTTGACGTAGTACTGTTTTAAAACAAATCTTACCTCAGACTTTTACATCATTGCGTGTGTAATCGCATTATTAAATTGTGCAATATTAACGTGTTGATACTATTGTCATTTACCGAACGTTGGCTGCTATTTTTTAATTACCGATATTACAATAAACACTGAAAAGGTCGCGTTAGTTGCAGTCTTACATAAACAAATGCTTTCAATGTTTTGTCATATTAACTATTTTTATAAGTATTAACAATATTGAATTTCTTGCGTTTTTTGTAAAATCATCTATTTACTGTAGCAGTAACAGGGAAAGTACGTATTGTGGATGATTTTCTTGATCCTCCAGGCATTAGGGCAAACAACTGAAACCTGCAAGTTGTAATGAACATACTCCCACCCTGAACACAACTCACTTAAACGCTTTTCAAAATACATTTTACACTTTGTTTTGTACAAGGCCTACATAGCGTATATGTCGTCAGACGCTGAGTGTATCCCCTGAAAAAAAATTGTTCGCGTACTCTCAGTATCTCACGATCCATTATTGATTGTGTGGTTAGTGGACTTTTTAACCTACTGTAAACACTGATTAACTTTTCCAATTGAGATATAGTATAAAATAATAGTAAACAATGCTCCTCTTCCCTTGCCTTTAAAATAGACAACCGGCAAACATAATCTCCATAAACGTATTTACATTATAAGAAATCAAGCCGCGTTATCAAATGCCTTTTAGACTGACTTGGTCGGTGAAGGTGACGTTGAGAGAACGACATGATAGCTGTCAGTTTTTGTATTGCTTAGTTTACATATCCACACCAATATTTCTAATTTATGGCATGGTATTCAGCAATTGTGATTAGTTACGACACATCAGCGTCGACTGGACTATGACTACCGTTTCGTAAATGCAAAGTTCAAGTCCAAGGGTAAAGCGTAAAGCCCATTTCGATTATGTTCAAATATATATCGGTTAATTTTGCAGTAGTATAGGCCTATCGTGACAGAAGCACTCCTACCCTAAACACTGAAAACTGGACCACATTCTTACACCGCAAAAAAAAAAAAATTATATATATATATATATATAATAAACTTTTCTATTACATACTGGTGAATTTCCATGTACAAATAAACTGTCTTTATGGTTCGTTATCTGTCGAAGTGTTTGACTTCAAGGTACATTCGCAACAGGACTGTAATTGTTTTTTCTTTCTTTTTGTTTTTGACCACATAAAGATTTTTCCAGGTGAAATAAAGCAACATAAACATGAAAAATGCATATTAATTATTACGATTTAAATGTATATTTCAACATTTCGTTCCAACGGAGGGAGACGTTACAATATTTAAGGTTTACATTACTTGATTTCCACCAATTTCATGTTCACGATTGTACACAAATCACAATATACTATCTGTGACTAAGAAGTAATATATTGTACTTAATTGTTCTGGGTACTCGTGGCAGCTCTTCTAAGGTACTTATCAAAGTGACATATTACAAAACAGTGTAGTTTTATTGTCAATTCGTATATTTATGATATAGCTACTGCAACAACTGGTTCTTGCAGTTTGTTATATTTTGTGGATTAATTTAACGTAAATTGTTTACTCTGTGCACGGATTATTTCTTAAATAAATTTACAATGTTTTTGTAAAACAACAAATTGAACTACAAGATTACCTATCATTTTCCCAAGTGAGGTATACAATATTTAAATGTCAGGTCAAACGCGCCCTCTAGCGTAATAAGTAAGTATTTTCAATGAAACGGATGCCTGCCAATTTGAATTTCGGTAAACTCAGTAAGTAAACACGTCAACTTGATAGTTAACCTACCTATACAGTCTGCAAGAGGTGTTTCTTACATTATAACCATTGAACCCAAATAAACGGTAGAATGGCTGTTTTGTGGGGTAATATCAGTTTGTCCCGTTTATTATAGAGTCACTTTTACCACCAATGCTGATAACACGTGCATCAACGTAATTATTGACATTTTACATATTACATTGCGCAAAAATGGAAAGAAAAAACCAAATAAACGGCAGTGATAACAACGGTCCGTTCAACATGTTATTAGCCTGCGGAGCGTACACAAACCCCACTGCAATACATAAAAAGAGAATCGAGAAAATGCGACGCTGAAGCATTTTTCCATGTCCACAATCGCCCTTAATGAGTGTCGTTAATCAAGCGCTTCTACATTGTCACACACCCGGTTCAAATGTGCTAATTTTAAGTAGTTCAATATATAAAAGCCTCCTCGGTGCACTTAAAACGTATTTCTTAGGTTATGGTTAATTATGTCTAGTACATATAATTTACAAGTTATAACACTTATGAAAGCGCAGCTGGTGTTGAGAACAGGTTTTGTGTGTAATAACGTTGTCTGCATTTTAATTGTTATATATTCAGTTGGGTTGTTTCTTCAGATTTCCAATAAGAAACTATCACCTAGCCACACCAATCAAGTAGCTTATTTTTTAAAATCAGTGACATCGATATAGTTCAGTTGTTTAAAGCTGCTCTGAAAGCGCTGTTCAGTTTCACTATTGTCATTTTCAGCGTCAGCTGGTGTAAGGCACAAAAACGCTCTTACCCATGTTCTTATTATCCCTTTATGTACAATAAGGTGAAATGATGTGAATAAAGGAATTTTTGATAAATCACCCCGTGGACGCAGGAAGCAAAAATGTAATCAGTACAGTACCAGTGTCCATATCTGTACAGCGGACGGCTCTGCGATTACTTTAGGTGGAGCTTGTGTGGGCTGATGCGAGTGGTTAGTGGGAAACGAGCAGTAGTTGAGCTCATGTTCAGCTAAATACACGAGTCTGACTTAATTGTGTCCTCACTGTTAACAAAACAATTTCACTATACTTGCTGAAATGCACTTTGCCACACCAAGTCATGCCTTGGCACCACAGATGGATATGGAGCCTGCCAAGTGTTTAAATACAAGATGAACCTACTTCTAGCAGTGGACACAATTCAACACAAATATTTTTTTACGGGCGTTACGCGTTTAAATAAATTTAATTAAAAAAAAAAAAAAAAAAAAAAAAAACATAGTGTGTCTTAACACGAAACAGGTGGACCGTTTTTTGCTGGTAACTAAATGCTGTTTAAAGTTATGTTGAGCGAATCAAATTAGGTTAAAACACTTGCCCTTTAAATACTGACTCGTACAAAGCAAGGACACGGTGTGTTTTTCAGTAAGGTGTTCATGGAAATCACAACCACAAAAATCACGGGGCATTTCTTTGTGGCACATCTGCTTGCTTTACTTCGGAGAATACGGGTGACAACCCTGTCTGACAACACCCGTGTCCCGGCCATCAGGGGAGAGGAGACGTGCCTTAGCGTTGTCAGGTGGTGCTCACTCATTACAATGTGTTTTATAGAAAAGTAGCTTCGAAACGCTGAAGATGTGGATTAGCCATGATTAGCCGGGGATTACGGCTGTTTAATGGCGGGAAAATACATTAGGAATCTGCGGCTCCGGGGATTTTTCTCGCTGGCGGATTTGCATTGATCCTAGGCAAATAGACGGGGATTAGCAGCAGCTATCTGTCAACAGATAAATAACACCAAGCACATTATTTTCCATTGTTGTTATTAATAATGTTACAAACACTACAACAGGATTGCCAATTACTGTAATAATAGGGCAGAATTGCACTCTTCATGCTGTTTACATTGCCTCAGAAACTGGGATCTGTAATGTCACGCTGAAATAAATCACTCCACTGAATAGAGATAACGATATGGTAACATCTCCACCTTCCTTCCCAGCAGCTCTGGAATCATAATTAAATTTTGACCCACAGTGCTAGAGCCCTGAGTGTAAACCTGACTTTGGCAGTCCAGCAGAGAATAAACACCAATAAACTGTGAATGGAGGCAGTTAATGTTTCTGGAGGTTAACATATCAGTCGAACAGATCCAATTGCCAGGCAATGGAGATGTCTTACTAGTTAGCGGGGCATTTTATACTCCCAGAAATGTTCTTTGAAAGGCAGTGTGTGTAACTTTTCGGTATGACATTCACGTAGCCAGTAAGAACTTGAGATGGGTCAGATGGAAGCCTGCACTCACATGCAGAGCTACAGTAACTGGGTGAAAAAGAGGCATCCCAGTGTTGAGGCCCTGCAGTATCGTGTGTCCAGAAGAACGCCTTCTCTACAGCATACACACACACAGGCACACACCGGACTTCCATCCTCTTGCCTCTCTGTTTACATGATAAATACCCATTCCACACTGCGACTGGGTAGAAGAAGGAAGGAATAATGCATTTTTTAATCAAAAATTCCTTTTTTTGGCCTCTCCTCTGGGTTTGCTCTCCCCTCAGAGTGGCTTGAAAGGTGGGCAACAATGAGAGCTCACACTGAAGGCCTGTTTACCATATGAAAAAAGCTGTCCATGCAGGGGGCACCAGCGCAGCTCTGTGGCTCTCTTATTTATGACACCCTTTGCTGAAGCTGTACTCCCGCCCCCCATACCCAGGCTCCAGGGCACACACCCATTCGAAGCCCCCAAAAATGCAGGTCACTAAAGTACTTCCTTTTTCTTCATAAGTTCTGATTTCTAAGCAAACTTTGATAAGGATTTTAACTACTAACCTCTTCATTTATAAACTGTTGAAACAAAATACACATTTTTAAATTTTATATCTATATATATATAGGTGGCATGGTGGTTAGCACTGTTGCCGCGCACCTCCAGGTCTGAGGTTCAATTCCCGCTTTGGGTCTGTGTGCGTGGAGTTTGCATGTTCTCCCTGTGCTTGGTGGGTTTTCTCCAGGTGCTCCCGTTTCCTCCCACAGTCCAAAAACCATGCAGGTTAGGTTGATTGGTGTGTGCGCGCGCCCTGTGGTGGGTTGGCGCCCCGCCCTGGGTGTCCCCTGCCCTGCACTCTATGTGCTCTGGGATGGGTTTCCCCACGACCCTCACCAGGAATAAGCGGTTCAGATAATGGATGGATATATATAAAATCAGCAAAAGACACTCAAAGCCAACTGGTAGTTCATTATTGTGTTTCTGTAGCATTGCAAAGGGGGAATGAAAGTTAAAAGGTGAAGTGCCATCTCTGTCTCCATTGTCTCTGTGGATGAAGGATTTTATCTTCTTCTGCTTCTTTTCCTTTGTCTGACTTGCAGTGCAATCCCAGGATACATTTGTACCACTCAGCGGCCACCATAATGGGAGACAGCAGGAAGATGGAGCGGTGAACCCAAAGGATGTTGAAGGTTGCAAAAGTAAACAGGCACCCTGTAGGTCACAGACCACAGTACAGTACTGCAGGTCACTGTTGGCATTGTTTTTAAGCACAGTTTTTGTTGTGCTTTTGTGGCTTTAATAACAAAGGCTTACACTTGGGGAAAAAGTCACAGAGGTCTGGACAGAATGTCACAGATGTACACACAGCTGGAAGGTTCTCTAGTTTGGTGAGCTTTGTGGCAGTCAGGGGTTTTTCTGTAAAGGACAGCAAGCGATGGATTTTAGAATGTTCATCAGAATTGGTAATGTACTCAAACATAAGCCGCTGCTTAAAATACCTTTTCTGTTTTTCATTTCATCACAGTGAAAGGAAAAGCTTTGAAGAGGAAACAGGGCTTAGCAAACTTAAAGACCTTGATTGTATATTTATTTGTCAGGCAACATAAGATGCTGTATGGGTAGGATTCACAGGCTGCACTTTTCCAAGACACAAGTGTCAAAATCAACAGTCACCTGATAACACAATTAAATTGTGACCTATAAGCACTGGCCCCACCCATTGTTTCAACCTTGATATTAATATAACAATAATAATTCAATTTCATTGTACATGTACAATGACAATCAAGACTATTCTATAATTTAAAAAGCATTATCATTGTCCAGTCACGAGGCACCTGGAAAAGGACTTAGCGCTGACTGCGAGGTAAGACCCCCCCTCAAAACAGGCAGGACATGCTTGAAAGAACCCCCAGGACAAACCTGTTGTCAGTAACCAAGGGAGACGGAAAAGCTTTTGTGTTCAAGGACAACGTGTGCGACAGTGTAATTAAAAATGATGCATACACATGATTTAGACACAGGCACATGATTAGGCACACAGATGTATCTTTGGTCTAACTGGCTAAGAGCACAGTTTGAGGCTGGGGAAACATAGACACATGCAGACTGAAAAGATGAACAGAGTGGGAGAGGAGAAAGAGGCTCCCAATAACAATACACACCTGATATTCCATATGTGAAAAGCAGCCTCCCAGAAGAATTCAGAAAAACTTTGCTTTGGAAGTGTTTAAATTAATACATGGTTGTCCCTTAAGAGGTAAATACTTCATCAGTTGAGGCAATTAAGAAGAGAGCAGAAACAGAGGTATACCTTTATGATGATGATATCTGTTCAGTTGTATCCGACTCTCGGCGATTTTGTGGCCCAGCTCTCTCCACAGAGAGCCTTTCCATAAAATATTCTTGGTGAAGTTTTACAGAATAGATGGCTAGGATGTTACCCAACCCTCCCCATTTACCTGGGTTTGGGACCGATATATAAAGTTCACATGGTTGGCTTATACCTTTATAAGCCCAGCTAGCCATCTCATCTGTTAAAGTATGTGAACAAAGAAGAGTGTGAGTTGTGTTCCATGTACCCTAACTGTGGATGATTTAGTGTTAATGACAGGGTGCAGTTGTTGTCAGAGTCCAAAACCATCATGCTGTATCACACTGGATGTATAGGACAGGCAGGGAAAACAGGCCAGGATTAAAGTAATGAAGAAAGAGCAATTAAAAGCCCTGTTGACATCCCCACCCTTCGGACATTACTCCCCCCACAGGCTTGTTATTGACCACCTTTAACCTAAGCTTTCACCGGTGTCAAAGCAAGCATTTAGCCCTCCCCGGGGTGGTAAGTGTGTCGATTGCACTGCTGCTCCATAAATCATTACCAGGAGCCCAAGGGGGGAGTGGGAGGGCTCAGAGCAACTGAAGGTGCTGACATTCAGGGCCACTGCCTGCTCCCTTCCTCTGAGCCCTCCTGGGGTCAGGGGTCACCAACAACCCATAGATCAGCAGTGCCTGGTCCCAGGTGCCCTGTGCCCTGTGCCCGGGCCAGAACGTGGCACCCGCTTTGATTTTTAAATAAGAAAAAGGTCAACTGGTCCCAGCGCTGTGGTCTGCTTGACACCTCCTCTTCATTAGCCTGCTCTAATTTCATCTGTGCGACAGGCCACGTGCAGCATTTTAATTTGGGCAGAGTTGGACTCTTGAAGAGTCAGACTGTGTCAAAGGCAGCAGAGAGTGGGCTATATATATATATATGAACATGTATTTGCCCAATTCTCAAAGCAGACAGAACTCCTCCAGCTACAACTTACAAGAACTCACCCTGAAGGCACAGGAAGCATCACCAAGGCCTTCCCTACAAAACTGCATAGGCTTTTTTCAAAAAATACCGCCTCTCGTGAGTTAACTGAAGTGTAGCAAACAGGGGCCCGAGCTTGCCTGCAATAGGGGTGTCTTGTAATAACGCACACATCTGAACTAAACCTCTGTGAATATGTAAAAAAAAAAACAGTAGAGTGAAATGCATGGAAACTGTTCTAGGGAACATTTACGTTCATCTGTGCTGGAAAGGCAGCGTTCCCAAATTGCCACTTGATTTTGTAGTCTGTGCTTTTTGCCATGAGACCCTAGCACTGCACTGACTAACAGGGCCCAGAGCTAAATAGAAAATGTGAACACCTTTCCAAGTCATACAGGTTTGATCCAACAGGTAGGTGTGGCCTGTGTCTTTCACAGTGTTACTATACTGCATGAGCTTGAGTGTGTGTGGGAACACCCTCTCCCATGTGGTCAGTCAGCATGTCAGTGAGACAGGAGATGGGGCAATGACTAGCTAAGACAGGCAGGCACTGCTTCTCTTCTCACTGTGACACAGTGGCCTGCAGCGGTGTCATTAGCAGCACAGGGACAGAGAGACAGACTTCACAGGGGACGGGTATGACAATGCCAGAGAAATGCAGTAGACTGCCCATTAAGTCTTGTGCTCAGAAGCAAACGCGTCATGAAGGAGCAGTTAGCAGGGTGTGGGGCTTTGAAATTTGCCCCCACGTCTGCTTCAGTCCTTGTGGGTGTCAGTAAGTGGCTTCCCTGTCATGTGATGTCCTCCTTGTCTTGAGAAGGTCCCCCTGCCTTGTGAAGGCCTCCCTACCTTTTGAAGGTCTCCCTGACCTGTGAAGGACTCCCTGCCTTGTCATGGACTTTCTGCCTCCCTGGTCATTTATAACTCCTCTGAGATTTCAGGCCACTTTGGCATCTGAAGGCTGAAATGTGACACAGAAAGCAAGGCTACTGTCCCTTCCTGTCCGGTTCTCTCCTGTCTTATCCTGTCCCATCTCTTACTATATAGTGCTCATTGCTTCTCAGGATAAACGACACAGTCAGGACTATAGCTCAGTGTGGCCAATGAGAGGTGGAGCTAATCAAATATGAAATGTATTCCACTCTGGCTGGAAATGCCCACACTCTGACTGGTCAAACACAAAGGCAGGATCTAGGGCATGTCGTCCATGAGAGCAAGAGGACCTTCGAGCTCAACGTGTGAGAAGCAGAGAGAGGGGCTGGCATTTCACAGCCCAGACACAGAACATGTGTATACAGCAGAATCTACACAGGTACATCACCTAAAATGTGGCACCTAGGAGATGTTAAGTACGTCCTGGTAAGTGTGGTGCCTCCTCCTTGCATATCATGCACATGACCATATTTTAGGCTACATATAAACTTCACCCTCTCAAGGATATTTAAATATGACCTTAAACAAATTTTTATTTCTGTCTGTGTTTAATTTCAGCAGACATTCAGTCCACTTATCCACCTGCTGATATGTGTCTCAATCTTGTCCCACTTTCCCCACTGACCAGGACACCTGGGACCAGAGTCAAAACAAATGTCTGCTTCTAGTTACATTTGTGGAACTGTTAAAAAATACACCATATTTGCCAATTCCATGAATAAAGTATGCTTAATGAAACAAGGTGAAAAATTCTCAAAGGCGCCCAAGTAATCAGGTAGACCGATATAAAGCCTAATGCAATTAAATTTTATCTAGATTAAAATCATGAAAAATCAGACAGAGCAGCAGTCTAGCAAAGGCAGGTTGGGACAGCAGGTTCAATTACAGGTGTGTGAATGATTACATGTATGTGTGAGCAAGCAGCATTGACACCAGTAAACGTGAAGGTAGCTCCTGCCAGCCCAGTCACTCTGAAAACTCCAGCATAGGCTTCAGATAAGAAGACAGCAATCCAACAATGCCACAGTCAGCTTTAAAAACTAAAAGAACCGAACACCTTTTTATCTCTACTTCAGGTTTCTTTATTTGTGGCTGGTTGGGTTTGCCATCTGTTGGCGCCCCGCCCTGGGTGTCCCCTGCCCTGCGCCCTATGTGCTCTGGGATGGGCTCCAGGTTTCCCCGCGACCCTCACCAGGAATAAGCGATTAAGATAATGGATGGATGGATGGGTTTGCCATCCTTGTGTTCTGGAGCTAATACTCCTCTTCATTACAGATAGTCTTGAGTAAACTTTTTTGTGGGGTTTGAAGGGTATTGAGGCTGCCCACACAGCACCACGATGGCACTTGGGGGGCTGGTACAGGGGAAGGAGACCTCATACCTCCACAATGTGCAGATCCCAGCAGTGGTCACCTCTCCCGATGGGATTGTAATGCCGGCTGCAGAGGGGTGGACATGAGGGCTGTGTGTAGATAGAGCTCTTTTGGCTGCCCCCAGTATTTGGAAGGAAGACAAAGGGCTCCCAGTATGTCCGGAAGCCCTGATGAGGGCTGGGCGCTCCAAGTCCAGATGTCAGCAAGCAGCACCCTGAACGGGGTGGGGAAGGAGGGCAGGGCCAGCCCAAGTGCGTTGGAGGGACAGGCCCACGCACGACTGCGGCTGAATTGATGGCATTTAAACAGTCAAGAAGACAAGCGTGCAGATGCAGACAAAGGACTGCCTTTCACTGAGAGTCCCTTCCCTTTCTTCAGCTCTCCTCACTTTCCGCCTCCATATTCACCCCCCAAAGTCTCTTTGTCTCACTGTGACGTTCCCTTGGCTGCCTGAGGGCATGGAGACCGAGTGCAGCTGAGTGCTGTGTCGTCACTCACGGGTTGCTCTGTGAATCACAGCGGTGTGTGACATCACAGGGGACATTGAGGAATGAGCCATTCGAGTTGGGGGGCTCTCACTACTCTTTTTAATGCCTGTGAACTTTTATAAAAACATGAATTTCCTTTCTCTTTACTTCGACAGTCATTGTCATTTATTCAGAATTTGTCGGCCAGTGCTGGTGTGTCACAAGAGGTCCTTCTCAAATGAAGGATAGAGGTGAACAAAGGCAGTGATTGATTGGGGACAATAATTTTTTGATTGATCCATTGATTGGCTGTCGAGCTGCCTGTACGCCATCCCCCATAAAGACATATGTTAGTCCTGTGAGAGTTCAGCAGGGATGTTAAAGAGGTTCTGCTGAACAGCCACCCCCCAACATACACACACACACACACACACACACACACACACGCAGAGTATCCAAACCATGTCCTCAGGAAGACTCCTGCACATCCAGGACACAACAGCCATGTTACCATGATGCCTTTCACACATTGAAAACCTAGCATCTTTCCAAAGTCTTTTCATGTTTTCAAGTTATCATGCCAGACTGGCAGTGCCAGGTATCAACGACACACACCCTCCCTCACACATCCTTTCTGCCTTACCTAGATTCATGAAAATAACAGAACTGAAGGTGATTTAATAAAGCTATGTAATCATCCCAGCACCTCAGAGAGGATATACAGCCTATAAAAAGTGGCATCCTATGGCAGACAGTGCCAAGATCTGTCATATCTCCACCTGCAGACCAGGCCCTGCCCTCACCCTTATGCCCATCCTGACCTAGGAAGAGGACATGAAAATGAAGTCCACAGGACATTAACTGCTCAGAAATACCAAGGCTGCTTTGGTTGTGTTTTTATGCCCTCAGACTACATATAAAACATCTGAAATGTTCCCTCTCAAAAGTTATTTACAAAAATCCCTTCAAAAAAGTAGCCCCCATTCAACTTCCTGCTTATAGTTTTTAAAACTGTATCAAAATGGAATATGTTTTGTCCACACATGAAAAATCCTCCCAATCTGGTCTTCACGAAAGACAGACAAATGGTGAAAATGCAGTTACAGCAAATGTTTGGTACATGCAGTTCTATTTAGATGTCTGGTGCACGAATACATTTTGTGTATACAGTTTATATATGTGATGAGCTAATGAGCACATTCACACAAATTAACTCTGACCACAGGTATGTTCAGATCTGTCACATGACAGAATGGACTGACATTTATTCCATTAAATATGAACAGGAAACATAAACCCATAACAAGCTGTTGTATTATAAGCATGCATTTCACTGACAACAGACAAAAAGAAAGTTTTCTTGTTCTCAGTGTCATCATCAAACACTAAGGAATGTATGTATATTACACACACACGCACACACAGAATACTGTATATAACAATCATTTAACAGCTATAATAACTAAATTTGATATGACAAACTTATGATTTCATATATCTTATATTCGACTCCATAGGTTTGTTCGTTAGTCCCATCCTCGCTAAGACACACTGTTCTTAGCTAGTTATAACACAGAGCATCTTCAGGAGCTAATTCTACCTACTAGTCAAGTAGAGGCACATCCTGAAGGAGTCAGTAGTGAAGTATCACAGCCTTTTACTTAAATTCAGACAATAAATAAATAAAGTAAAAGGACGAGCACGAGAGATTAATGGAACCAGCGACAGAGGTACTGGCTCAGATAAAATCTTTAAAACAGAGGAAGGAGATAAGGTGCATTTCTTTTCAGGACATTGCAGGGGCAGCCCTCCGTTCTGATTGGTCACCGATGGGGGAAGAGGAGTGCGGAGCAGTAGCTTGCGGGGGCGAGCTCAGTGGGGTGAGGGTGTGGGTCAGGGCACACACGGGTTCTATTACCATGCGTCACACACAGTGGAGACACCGCAAAGGGTCGCTGGAGGGTAGAAAAGGGACTGTTGTTTGTCGGGAATTGCTCGCGGGGGCGCTAGGCAGTGGGTGGATGAGCGCAGATTAGAGGGAAACATTATCTCTCGAGGCAAGGGTGCCGAATCCCACTAAACCGAATCGGCCCCAGTGCAATGGCTTCTGGGTAATTTATTCTCTGAGCAGCTCTTGTCCCCGTGGAAACAAAGTAGCCAGTTGTTGGAAGGAGCTAGTGTCAGACTCTCTGCCTGTCCTCATTCTTGTGCTGGGGCCACAAGGCTACAGGAGTTCAGTCAAAGGCACGTGCTCACCACCAGCCTCTGACAAAGGCCCACTTCAGCACAAAATTTAGCGTCCCATAAAAACATTATTGTCCAAGTCCTGGGACGTTTGTCCACTTCACAAAAGAGTAAAACCAAAATGTTAACCCTCCATCTTTTGGATGCATTTTTCAAATTCTGGGCCTTCTACTACAGCCTGCCCACACAGCTGTCTTGCCTTTATGTCTGTACCCCCCCACCCCATACCGCCGCACCCCAAACCATAGCCAGCGGGTGGGCATTTAAAAGGTTACGTCAAAGAGCCAACCATCATGTCATTCTGTTTTTTTATTTTATTGTTGTTAAAGTCTTCTATAGACAAGGGTCCATTTTGTCCATTAATGTTTCCATGTCCTGTTGTAACTATTCAAAAAAAAAAAAAACCAAAATAGTTGGTTACAAAAACTCCTTCAGAATTCAAGGGCTGAGCCAGTAGATGCAATTTTGGTTGTTAATCTTCCAACCGAAGCCACTTGTCGAAGCCACGCATGTTTCCTCTCCTGCCGTGAGCCTACCTACTGACTGAACAGACAAGGTCATGTCTACCTATTAACCATATTCAAACTCTCACAATTATGCTAATTGACCACCCTAATGTCAGTCTGGGATAGTTGTTCTCACAATTAGTCATAATGCACAGAGCAGTATGTTCTTGCATACTGTTCACAGCAGCAATGACGCCAGTCAGTATCCAGGCTCCCCCAGGAGGAAACTAATGCCAGATTTAAATCTGCACAAGTTCAGGGGCTGGCTTGGGTATGTGCACCCCCATCCAGCAATTATGGTGCCAAAAGCTGGGCCATTCTACATTTCTTTATTAAAACTCATATTCAAGTTACTTAAAAAGTGACAGTACTGGCACAAAGCACAGACACTTACCTAAGAAAATACCCACAGCCCCTCAGAAAGGTGTGTTGGGACATATCTGCAAATTTAACAGACATACGGTGTAGATCTGTGTCATTATGTACAATACCACAAACTCAGCTCCCACAAGCTATTGTATGCAGTCATGTCACTGTTTTTATGGGTCATTATTTACATGCTCCAGATTAAGCAAGGCCTTTTTCTGAGCAGTACTTGTTAAGCATGGACATGGCTGGGGCATTATTCAACCCCGCTATTTGTTTAGATGTGAACACAGCGTACTGGTGCCCTGCGTCTTGGGCGCTGACCTTACAGACCAGGCTAAATGGAAGTCAGTGCTGCATACAGTGCTACTTAATTAATTAAAAAATGGTAGCCTTGTGGCTCAATGGGTAAAAGATCAGGTGGGCATGTGGAAGTCTCCCAGTTCAAATCCCAGCATGCACAGGTATGTCCTTGAGCAAGATACTCAGTGCTAGCTCCCTGGGAGCTACATGTAGCTGGCTGCCCACTGCTCCCCTCAGGGGTTGGGTTAAATGTAGGGAACGAATTTTCTCATTGTGGGACTAATAACCAATAACTAAAATTACTTGGCATCAACGACACAGGCATTATGAACTCACCCCCTCCACCCATTCCTGACACCCGTTTTCAACATGTAGCACCAACAGGGGTGTGTCAGTGCACCTCTGTCAGCGAGTGACTGAACACAAAACAGTCAGGCCATTAAAACAAATCCCCCTCCCTGCAGCAGTCAAGGCCCCTCCCTGCTGACGTGGCCTTGCCAAGGTCCCTCGGGAAAGTGTCTTCTCCTTTCAGCCGCCTTTAGAGGACAAACATCAGTCCAGTGCCGCCTCAATGTTGGGCTGTACCATCCATATTCATAAGCACTTTTAACTATCTGATCGAGGCCTCCTCACAGCCATTAAGCATCGAGTGTAGCTCCGCACAGAGTTCTGCTGGGGGGTGGGGGCTATCACACCCCCATCGGCTCATCGCTGGGGTAATTAAAACATAAGTGTGACTGCTCAAAGAGAGAAGATTCCTTAAGTGGACGACTTACCTTACCGTAACAGCTGTGTTTATCAAGGACTTGTGAGGCTTGAGGGGGGGTCAAAATGCTGATAACCCGCCCCCACACACACACACACACACACACACACACACACACACACACACACACACACACACACACACACCTCCTCTTTGTTTATACTTTCAACTAGAAGCCACATTGTGGTCACTTTGTGTTGTTCCATTACTGACCTCTTTTTTCAGCTTAGGTTCTCTGCAAGGGTTTACCATGTGCATCAGTTCCTCTGAGGACACAGAAGTATAAATGCTTCCCATTAGGGGCCCTAAAGAGGACTTACAACATACTTATTCTTCAGTTGCTCAAATGTTTTTATGTTATCCCTGGGGTGTCACCACTGAATGTCCATAGTAAGGTAAAGGGATAAACCTTGAATTAACAGTCTCTGTAATTATCCCAACACAAACCTTTACACTCAGGCTCAAGCTGCACTACAGACTTGGGTGTCATCTGTAAATCTATGAATACAAGTCCCACTATCATTTTTACTGGCTGTAACCACCTCTGGATATTTTATGCAACTCATTAACTTTTTAGGCTAGTACAGGTACTTCCCAAATATCTATTTTGTAAACGTATAATTTGTATTATAAGTATAATTTGTAAACTGCCTGTTCGTATGCCAATTTTCAATGCAACGTGTTCCTTCTGCTTTGCAGTGAACAGCACTGATCCTGCCTTAGGACGTAGCACAACTATGCACCTGTACATACCAATACCTCTTCCTCTGGTTCTTTTGCCTGTATCCCTCCAGCAATAGGCTGACAAGCTTCAAACAGCACTTGGTCCCTGTGTGGTCAGAAGGCCTATCTGGTGGACTAGGACATGCAAATGGGTTTTGTTTTACATCTTCGATGTGACAGAGACTTTCCCATTATTCCATCCACCTCCTCGTCAGTTTACAGATGTCATGACATCACAGACAATTCCTTTAAGATTGCCTATCCAATGTATAGAGTGGGAATGTCTCCCAGAGAATTGATCATCCTCCCTGGAAAACTTGTGTGACACCACCATGGCCCTGAGAGACTGTGGCACATTGGACTACAACTGCCTAACAGACTGGCCACACGCTACCTGCTAGTGGCTCAGGACTTGTGTTGCGGTGTATTTGAAGAGCAGTGCCCACATCCCTGATTAATCTGCAGCTGACATTACCAGCATCACCAAAGGGATAAAATAAAGGAGAAGCCGCACGGACGCTACACAGGATGTATCGGTCATACAGCACTGAATGTGTGCGGCACTTCAGCTTCTCCAGTACCTAACAGTGCAAATATACAGTATTGTATTATACAAACATTACAGGCACTTTTGGGGAAAAAAATAAGGATTTCATGTATCAATTAATTACATGGTTGAAAAAAAAAAAAAAAAAAAAAAAAACTTTAAAACATCACCAGTTCTCCACGGTATGCACAGTTAAGGACTTTGCAGGGATGTAGCCAAGTGCATGATTAAACAGTTACACCAAACAGGTGCTAATGATCAACAATATAAAATGTGGGTTGTAAGAAGATGAGTGTAAGTCAGTCTCTTCTGCAGAAGCACAAAAAAAAAAGTGTGCAGTAAACATGCAGTTGTCCAAGGGAATTTAGTGCAGCAAATGAAAGACTCAAACTGACTTCCATTTGGCAACCATAATATCCAGAGGCACCTTCAGCCCAGACCGGGCCAAAACCAGTGGGACCCTAGTGCAACCATTTACACTTCAGAGAACTGTGGTCAGAAGGGGTCTTCAGGACATGTGGCCAAGCGACTCATTTATGCATAAAAACAGAAGAACTGGGGTGCAGAAATGACAGCAGGTGCTCTGTACTGATGACTCCATATTTTTAATATGTGGCTGTAACAGAAGGCAGTTTGCTCACCAGAGGTTTGGATACTGGTATGAGGATGAGTGTCTGCAGGCAACAGTGAAGTACAGTAGATGTTCTTGCAGGTTTGAGGCTGCATTTCTGAAGAGTTGGGGATTTGGTCAGAATTAATGGCCTCCTCAATGCTGAGAAGTACAGGCAGATTCTTATCCATCATACAACACCATCAAGGAGGTGTCTGACTGGTCCCACACTCATTCTGCAGCATAACCACAACCCCATATGTAGAGCCAAAATCATAAAGAACCAATCTTCAGTAAAAAGAACAAGGAGTCCTGGAAGAGATGGCATGGCCCCCACAGAGCTCTGATCTCAATATCATCACTAAGTCAGTACATGAAGATGCAGAAGCAACTGAGGGAGCCTAAATCCACAGACTGTGATTAGATCTCCTAGATGTTTGGAACATCCTACCTGCCAAGGTCCTTAAACTGTGCAAGTGTACCTACAAAAATTCATGTCGTTTTAAATAAAATACATTTTTTTTTATTATTTTACTATTTAAACAGTTTGTTGTTAATTGATATTTAACTATCATGTCATTATTTAGAAAGCAACATGACTTTGTAGCTTTCTTTTCCACAACTGCATGAAGCTGTTGCACAGGACTGTACATCAAAACATTTTGAAGAGTGGAGTGTGAGAATACTGCAGTCACGCACGATGGGCCCAGAAAGCTGTGCAGTACCCAGCTGAACTTTGCACAAACTTTTCGCTGGATTTTCAAAGATGTTGGGCCTGATTTTTCTTCTACAACTTGTTAGGAACACTAGAATTGCTGATGCAAGCAAGAAAAAGAGAACGATTTGCTCCATTTTCAGGAGAAACTTTGTTCTGCTTCCTTTACAAATAGAAAGATTTAAATAATTCACCCTGTCCTCCGGTGCATTAATGATATGCGTGTGTGTGGATGTGCACGTGTCCATGTATGTGTCTGCATCTGATCTTCTGCTGAACACTGCTGCAGCCAAATCAAAATGACCTTAGCAGCAGTAAAATTGTGAAACACTTCCAGTATTTCCTGACTGAAGCAAACTCAACATAGACAGATGCAAGCCCATGTCGCATACCTCCCACCTGCCCGTTAGACAGAAAGATGGCATCAGGTCTGATAAACAACAGTTAAAGTAAGCCTGCTTTGGGAGATATTCTACCACCACTTCTATTCCAGGGAGACCACCATGTTGACACAGTGATGATATAATGAGACAACACAATAAAATCACAGGAAGAAAGGAGAAGGGCAAACTAAGTGGAGGGCCAGCAACTGTACAGCGAAGTAGTCATGTGAACTGATTGTTACAAACGTGCAGTGCCTGGCGTCTCTCCCACACTTCCCAGTTCATTACAGACTAAGCCTTGTCTGCCAAATCTTCCCACCATCACGCCTGCAATCAGTGCCTCTAATTAGCTTAATTAATTTGTATCAGCCCTCGCAGGGACGCGCCTGATGACACATCCATAATGGCAGTGCTCACTGCTTTGGCTCATTTACTGGATAAGGGGGGGAGAAGGAAAAAAAAAAAAAAAAAAATGCTGGCTGGAGCCCAGGCAGAGCAAAACGCTGCAAACTTGGGGGGTGGGCAAAGGATGCGCAGATACGGACAGAAGAAGCATCGGGGGACTGGGGCAGGTAAAGAGGTGTCTGTCCTCCCGCACTGCCATAGGCCAGGTGTTTTTGGCACGCTGACTGAGCACAAGCGAGCGAGGTGAGCGTCAGCGCAGGAGCACTCCACAGTCACCACGAGCAGCACGGAGAGGAGCCTCGCCTTCACAATCAGAGGCATCTCATCAGGACGGGGCCCTGAAACGTGCTGATTAGCCCAGAGATCTGATTGCAGCAATCAGCTCGGGAGCTAACGAGACCAGGGTGCAGAGGCCAGGGATCATAACTTGGAGAGCTGCCGCCCAGAGGGCCGCCGCCCATGCCACTTCACCTTGCACCACTGGTGACACATGTAGGCTAAATACTACAAGCAAAGAGGACAAAATCTGCAGAGAAATGGAGACAGCAGCATTACGTCTGGGGGAGAAATAATCACTGTGCATGATGCTCAGCGAGGACATGACCAGCCAGAGGAAAGTTCCGCGGGGTGTCACAAATGCTGGCGAGAAGAAAGGTGGATGAAGATGAGATGAAGACGGTTGTGAGCATGCTGAGGAAGCCCACTCTCGATGATGGTCTGACAACATTCAGACAGACCAAATGAAACCCCCCCTAACCGAGGCATGGTGGGGAGTACAGTGACGAATCACGAGTTGCACTCCCATGCTAATTTAATCAATTCAAGTGTCTCTCACCAGCCAGCCTCGTGGCTCATTACTGGCAATTTCACAGCCCTGTGATGCTACCTTTAAGGCAGGCACAAGCACACGTACAGGCATGCACCATGCACGTCAGCGCTGTAAAGCTCTGCCCGTTTACATATTCTCCCTGTGGTGCAGAAATGTCCCCATCCTCCGGCTTCAAAGGGGGCAGGGCATAAGGAGCAGAATCAGGGCCAGCACCCCTCAAGGCTTACCATGAAGTATTCCCTGGTGACCGTCACACTGGGTTCTGCGAGATTCCCTACAGAGAAGCCGCCTTAACACACTGGGTTCTGCGAGATTCCCTACAGAGAAGCCGCCTTAACACACTGGGTTCTGTGAGAGGACCTGTGCCAAGTTTATTCCGACATCACCAATCCTTGAAATGGAAGCAAAGCATAATCAAAGAAGAAAATATTACCTTTTCACACCATACACGTGATGAGCTCTTCTATAAATACCTCTTTTCTCAGCAGGCAGTAAACTAATACAAACAGAAGGAGTAGAAACACAGAACAAATAATCACCCCAGTACCGGCAGCCAAATCCTAGTCAACGTATCCCAATTATTTACCAAACCAATGCTCTCAGAAGGCTGTAACAGCAAGTGTTTTCATTTTTATCAATGAGAAATATGTTCATGCACATTGGGAACGAGCATTTTTTTTTCCCATGCGAATAAAGACAAGGCTGCACATTCATGCCCAACCCTGGCTGTGACTCTGCAGGGGGGTGCTTTGCCCAGCAGAACCCCTAGGGCTCATGCAAGGAAGCCTCGTGCGTTCCTGGGATGACCTGAGAACGGGAAACAATGCGGAGGAATTCCACCCGGTATCGGCAAAATCTGAGGGACGGCTCCACCGCTATCGCAGCTGCCCCCTCCACCCAAAATGCTAGAATGAAAGGCAGACTTCAGCCAGAACAGTGGACCAACTATTCTCTGGAGCAAGGGATCCGGAAGCGGGCGTACGTGGCACTCTATGACCCCTCGAGGGCTGTTCAACTGACGCACACTGCCACTGCCCAACACCAGAAACAGAAAGACCATCACCGGAGAGCGCTATATCTCAAAGACCCGCAAGACGATTAGAGGCATGGCGACAAGCCAGCTGTCATGAACTTTTCAACCATTCAAACTGTTAAATGGTTTCCTACAGCAAGTCAGATTAGAAATCACTCAAGTGTAACTACAAGGGTATACCTGGAACAGGATCCACCAGTCTTAAGGTTAAAGGCAGGAGTCTATTGTAATGGTCTATAGCAACAGCATAAACAGCTAAATGTTTTAGCTTATATCCCAATCACCCATGGGGGCCTGGCCGGTATCGGCAAGGTCACCCCATACATCTCTTTACCCCTGTGGGTTAGGCCAGAGATGGCATGGTTACCCCACACAGCTCCCTCACCCCTGTGGGCCATGTTGGCGTCAATATGATTACCCCAGGATGGGACCTTCTGTGCTGATCCCCCACCTCTCCCTGAGGTCCTCGGTGGGTCTACTGACTGATTGAGGCCTTTTATGAAGGGCCTACCAGGTGTACAATCCATCAGGCAAGGACAGGGGCAGCCATGCCCAGGGCCTCGTCTGTTATTCATTCATTCACACACACACACACACACACACACACACACACACACACACAAATAGTACCAGTGGTTATACATCCACCCAACCTTTTAGAGATGTGGTAAACTAAACACTTAAACAAATTTTCAATGACATGGTGTCATAAACACATTATATAATCTGTCCTCACAAAAACCTGTGCAGTTAAGCAGCACTTCAGTGGCAAACTGCTTGAGAAAATTTGCCCAATGTTTTAATTATACAAACACATACAAAAACAATGAATTCTTACACCAACCACTGTGATAATGCGTTGAGCAAACATAAAGGGAGGCAGGATTAATAATTCTGTGGAAAAAAGAACTGCATTTAAAACAACGAGCTAGAAATTCTGGGAGCGCTGTCCAACACTGTGCACTGCAGTACAGTTTCATTCATAACTCTCCACAAACACACACAGTAACATTTTAATTTTTTCTGATTCTTCAGCTTCATAGAGAAGCAAAGACAAAACGTTATCAAAATCCAGCTGACCGACATTGCAGCAGCATAATGACATTCCTCACTTCACCAAGAACAGAAACAACTCCGAGAGGCCTGGTAAGCACAATCTTGCCTGAAATTATCAATTTTACAGACCGTATATGCACAGATGGGATCAATCTCAGGAAAGATGAAGATGGTCCACCTCATTATTTCCATTTTAATTGCAAATATTAAAGTCTGAATTGCAACAGCAGTCATATTGTGTCCACAGGTCACAAAAATTCTTGGTGATTATGACTGTATGGGAATTAATACATGAACATGAATATGAAATTCTTAAAACGAACATGAATATTATAATGGCTTCTATTTCCCATCAAAATGACAGACAATTTATAACCAGTTGAAATAAAAATAAGCACTATGAATTTGTAATTAGAGAAAAATTTATCATCAATTATTCTGATTGCAAATCATACAACAGCAATTAACCCATGTCTCAGCTGAGAGCAGACAGAAGAGGAGCTAATAAATTCTATAGCAGCAGCCACCTTTTCCTCAACAAGGGTCTGGCCAGTAAGCCAAAAAGGCTGTGTGGACATTTACGCTAAAAAGTCCACTAGCGCCACCTGCTGATGACAAAGCATGACAGTTAACTTCAACTCCTGTAAACATAGGACTAAAACAAAGCAATTATAAAAAGAAGAACAGAAATTACACTAGCCATATCTGGTTAAATAAATACTGGCATCTTACACTACACATGAACAGAAAAAAAACCCAATTAATTCCCCAAACAGCATCTCGTTAAACAGTTCTGAGTGTGGCATACACACGAGCACTGCACAGCATCTCTGCTGGAATATCACTGGAAAAGGAAGTGGGAGTACCAAGTCATTTCCTGTACCCACAAGTGGGGTCACCAGCAGCAGCTCTCAGCGTTTACGCTTTGTTTCAAACTTGTACACAGCGGGAGCGTTTTTCGTCTCCTTGCGCACCTTCACCTTCTTACACTTATCCTGGAAAGAATAAACACACACTCACTCACTCACTCAGATTGAATGACAAACAAAAAAACATTCAAGAAATGTAACCAACATAACTGATCTCTGGAATATGTAAAATATCCACTACCTCCCCCTTTAAAAAAACTGATCATATTTTTCACTCCCCTTGTCATGCAACAGAAGCCCATCTCCTTACCACCAGATCTTTGCGAGTCTGGATCTTCTGCTCAGTGATGAATATCTTCTTCTCCCTGGCAATACGTTGTGACAACATCTTATACTGCTGATCCCGCTGCCTGGCCAGCTCCTGGGGGGGTTACAGTTGAACAACAACAAAATTATTATTATAATTATTATTATTAGAGTTAAAAGGAAAAATCAGAAGCTTTGCATACATCAGTTCATTTTGCTGTTCAGTTCAAGTTTGGCAGGCTGTGGCAAGACCATGAGTCTGATTGTGTCTGTCATAAGACTGCACACCATCCCCATCTCCGCCAACCACGACAGAGACACAAAAACACGACATCCCACCTGGGTATGTCTCCTGATCTGACAGCCGAGGAAACATAACTGAATGGTTGTTTCTTCTGGTCCTAAAGCACGTGCAAATACTCTTGGAAACAGATCACTTAGGTAGCTGATTAAATTAATTACTCCTCTAATTACACTAATTTAGATGTCTACCACCCTTAACAAAAGCTCAGTGCTGTGCCCGCAATACAGTAGGGAAGAGGGTAGCAGGGGGAAAAGACTAAGTGTTACATGATTAACCTCAATTTGGCTGGAATCCGTGACCCCCTGGATTGCCTTCCTCTCCAGCGTCTCCATAGTGGGCCGATTGAACACTCTATGCACCAGCTCCGGGGCAGTGTTCAGGTGTGCGGCAAGGTCAAAGTTACCCACTAGCAGAACCAAAAGCAAACCAGTAATGCATGATCAGCACAACCCACAAACAATATTGGTTACTATTCCTGCACTCACCACCAACTGAGTTCTGAATACAAGCCCCTTGACTGAAGAGACTGGCAATGAAACACTTCTGTGCAGAATACTAAAGAACAGAAATGGCAACATTGTTAATCACATATAGAGAACAATATTCTCATTCTCTCACCTTCCTTCTTAGTATCTACAAAGAAGGTGTGCTTGTTCCTGGGTTTCCCTTCAGCATCCAAAAGATGAAGCTCAGACTTCAATCTTTCAATTTTCTGCATGAAAGACAGCTGCAAGTTACATACCACACTGTGCATTTCAGAACTGCCTGAAATGGCAATAATGGACAAATAAAACAACAGACATCTAAGCTGGCTGCAGCATAGGCTCCATGCGGCATACACGTGTGCACGCGCCTGACGGTCACCTTCGACTCCACGACCCGCTTCATCGTCACGTAGCCAATATCCTGTGTCGTCATCAGCTTCCTTTGCTCGTCTGTCACGACATCCTCCTTTTTCACTTTCTTTGTGTGAACACCGTTCTGTCCGCAGAGAAAAGGCCGCATTGAGGTCAAAGGTCACAGAGGACTTAGCCATAGTGAGAAAAGAGAAAGGAAGAAAAGTTATGCCCCAGAAAGTCGTTCTCCTTAACATGTAGACATGCAAAAAGCCATTAGTCTTCATAGACAATTTCATGCAATTCAGCCTGAGAATGTCATTTAAAACTAATTCATACTCAAATGCTTAAGACAGACCACCAATCTGACACACTGCCCATGATTATAGACATTTTTCCTTCAATCAGATTGAAATCATTCCCATAAAAGATTTCAAGTTAACTGTTTACATGGACACTAATCTGATATGATGTGCGTTTACATGCTCAGAGCATTTAATCAGAATAAAACTTTTGTGACATGCGCAAAGGGGTTCCACCTGCTTTGAGGTATATTTCGGCTTCATTAAACTTTTTAAAAACATTTTTTTTTGCCTTCAAGGCATTCAATAATTTTTAATTATTTTAAAAGTAGTAACCACCACAAACCAGTTTTGCTTTGCTGCCGCCACATTTCTGTCCCTCCAAGAATCACGTCATACCCCCTAATATTAAACCCCCCTGTGGGACAAGCTTGCGCAAAAAGAATGCCAGTATATTTATTCCAACATGAGGGAAACAATTGGATAAAATGCTTATATGGAAAACTTTTTCAAACGATGGGATTGCTAAAGGTTTGCACCACCCCTCTTATTCAGATCCAAAATTCATTCGAAATGAGCCGAATAGGGTCGGTCTGTTCTGATTGAGGTGGTTACATGATGCATTTTTATTTGGAATGAGGCATTATTCTGATTAAAAGCAGAATATCAGGGTGCACGTAAGCGCAGCTACAGTCTCGATCCCATAACCTCGTCTCTGACACTGGTCTTCCTTCGACTTTACTGTTACTTGGTGTGAAAAACTACCTGTTGGACACAAAAAAATGGCACAAATTGAAAAACTGAGGGGGGTTCTGAATCCCTTCTTCAGGACTCCAGATCTGAAGGTGGTACTGTGTATAAGAGGTACTGCTCAAAATCAGTGAACAGGAAGTGTAAACTTCTGAGCCAAGCATCCCTGAATCTCTTCAGTAAAACCCTGGCCCCTTGTCTACATTAGGAAGCAGCAGCAGACATTGTGCATACAGATACCACAGACAACACCTCAGCTGGGATTCCCACCTGCAGCTGTGAGCTGATCATATTGAAGTAGAACTCATCTGGGTTCTTCTGAAGTGCCTTTTTACGCAGCGCAGCCAAAGTGTTCTGCTTCTTGTGGTAGTCACTGCATTCATAAATGAAGCACAATGCATCAACCCAGCTGTCCTCACAAGATTTGTAAGTTTTCCAATCACTCAGACAGAAACCACAATGCAGTACTGGGCCATTTCTGAACATAAACATTATTAGTATTACAGTTAATACTGTAGCGGCGGCGGCTAGCCATGACACTGACGCGGAAACGAGATTGCTAAACTCTTTATTTAACGTGTCCTGACAAGGACAATTGGGGCAGATCGCAATAAGAACAATCACCCACCCACACATTCACACCAGGGATTTGGGGCAAAGGGTCTATACTCATACGACCAAACACATTCTGGGTGGAACATAACTAAATTACAAGAGTTGCCGGGAAGGTGCATAATCGCCCTTCCCGGCTGCCGACAATTAGTCGCGGCACCGACGTTACAGTATTTATATTGGCTTTTTTCCTGTACTCAGTTCCAAACTATTTAGAAGTTATACATTATAAAATAAAATTAAAAAAAATTTCCTTTATGTTATTAAACAAGCTTTAACACAGGAAACATTAAAACCATATATTTTTTTTAATAGGACTTTATCCCACAAACAAAGCAGGCTTCACGAATTTGGGTATAATTTTTTGTGTACTATTATGGGAAGCAACTTTTGCACATGTTGTACTGTACCATTTTTTTCTGATTTATCATTTTAAAAATTGTCTATACTGAAGAAGACAACAGCGGAACAATGGTTGGCATTATCTTCATTGGCGCATTCCGCCAGCAAGCGGCGCCTCAGTGAACAGTGTCAAAAGCCTCGGCAAAAAGAAAACAAACAAACCAAACAAAGACTTCTGTTATTCTAATGACTCCAGTAAATGTTTCGATCCTAACTGGGAGGTCACGCTTTTGTGAAGGTGTGCACATTTCCTGACTGACACAAAGTATCCCCTGGCTCGTCACTCATCGCCTTTCCGTTGCTTCATAACTAAAAGGCCAATCAAGGGATAACTTGCAACCCTGTGTATTATCTGCTTTAACAACACCTAAACAATCAGTACATTTTAAGTTGAAAAAGAAAAACAAAACTCGGAAAGGGGCGATGGTTATAAAAAATTGGTTACAGTTAAAACTTTATCATCGAAAACAGTAGAGAAAGTACAGGAACAAAAAGGCTCGCTTACTCTGCTCGCAATTTGTAGTCCTTTTTCTTCTCCAAAATACCCAGATGTTTCCGGAATCCGGGCTAGTCAACACAAAATCAGCGTACAGATTAGCAGAGTGTATGTTTGCAACATGGAACATAAATCGGAGAGAAGCAAAAATACAAAGTCGTCTATTAAAAGCATCCCATTACCGGTACCTGGTTCACCAAAAATAATACCTCTTACCTGAGATCGTTCCCGGTGGCTTCGCTGCTGGGATTTCAGCGCTTTTCGGAAGGAAGACATGACCGCTATACTATTTAGTTTGTCTTTTAACTATGAGCTTCCACGAGTTTTCGAGCGTGTCAGGAGTTCGCCAGTGCCAGCCCGCATTTGCTTGTCGCTGCGTGTCTGTGTCATAAGCCTGCGACAGTACACGTGCTCGTGGCGGTTTTTTTTTTTTCTTTTTTTTTTGTATAAAACCAACAACATCTGTTAATATAAAATACTCAATACAGAAAATTCCGACTTTAATCTAGGGAAAAAATGTATTCTGACTTTATTCTCAGAATTTAGCTATTTTAAATCAGAATATTTCTGCTTTATTCCCAGAATATTCTGACTTTATTCTCGGAACTTTATATTTATTTATTTATTTATTTATACATACATACATACATACAGTGGCGCTAAAACGCTGTTGTACATTTGTGTACAACATCAAAATAGAAAAATAAGGAGGAAGTAACATAAAGAAAACAAAATAAACTTTATTACAATGCTAATTGTGTCACGAATTTATAAATGTCTACAACATCCATAAAACTGAAATATCTCAATAGTGTATCTTGCTTTTTTATTTTTAACATTCATTAAGCAGTCTTGATATTGATCAATTTCAAACAATAACAGTGAGTTTAGCATCTGTTTGCGGATATGAAATTGTAATGGACCAAGGGAACAAGTGCGTTTCAAACCCTGGTCAGCAGCACACCAGACAGGGGGCTTAGCCTGCTGAGCCAAAGACTCAAATCTTTAGCTCTGGGAGCCAGTCGGCCTCCTGTCTTGACCCCTGGGGGTGATGTTACCATCAATGCAGCAGAAGTGCTGCCATCTGTGGCGGTGGCTACAATATCTTCCAAAAATGACGAAACAACTAAAGTACAAATATCTGGATTTAATGTCTTTAAAGATGAGAAATATATATTTGCTGTTAAGTTTGACCTCCTTATTGAGACACACATGCCAACCCCCACTGACCATAAACAATTCTGCTGTGGAGAAAGTGACCAACACAAAAATTTTGGGTGTCCATACCAGTGAAGACCTCTCCTGGACAATCAACTTTCAAAAATCAAACATCACTGGCTGAAAAAGCTCAGCAGCGCCTCTACTTCTTCCACAAACTGAAGTGGCAGAGAGCCCCCCCACCTATCATGTCCTCCTTTTACTGTGGCACCATTGAGAGCATCTTGACCAGCGGTATTATAGTGTGGTATGGGAGCTGCACCCTCTTCAACTGACAGACCCTACAGTGTATACTAAACACAGCTGAAAAATCATTGATGTTTCACTTCCCTCCCTCGAGGACATATATGACATTGCCTCACCAGAAAAGGAACCAGCATTGTGAGGTACTTCAACCACCCCCAACAAAGTTTCTTTATCCTCCTCCCATCTTGGACAAGGTATCAGAGCATCCATGTCCACTCCCTCAGACTTAAGAACAGTTTCATCCACTAGGCTGTCAGGAAACTGAAGTCTCTCTCCTCTTTCCTGCCGCCTCTCTTTTTCCCCAAAAACATCAGACCCCAAACTCTCGCTACCTCTGAATGTAATACCATTTACTGTAACTCAAAAATCTTGTCCCATGTATTTGCACTACAGTTCTGATTCCGTTGCTGCTGTTTATTGTATTTTTATTGTATTGTATTTTATTGCATTTTATTTGGAACCTCGAGTTTAAATTCTTCCTTATGTCTGATACATAAGTGCAGAATTGACAATAAAGTTGACTTTGACTTGATAGGTAAATATCAGATATTAAATATCTGTCCTGAACAATTTAGTATAAATACACAATATATAATTAGTGAATAATATCCTCTTCCTCTTTCTGACAGAAAACAGATATTATCTATGTCAGCATTAAACCTAGACAATGAGTGTTTTGTTGGATATACAAGACTAAATGGTTCATTTTGAACAATACCTCTTTTACTTTGCTGGCAACAAAATATTTTCTGGAATATGAGTTCTAATTGGATTTTCATTGACAGACAGCTCTTGATTCATTATTTAATTACTATATGTAATGTATACAGAGCAGGCTCTGACCAATTTGGTGCCCTAGGTAAGACTTTAGTTAGTGCCCCTTCCATTGCAACCAATTCCACCACCAATTGCTGTATTCATTCACCCTTTAGTCTCCCTTCTTAAAAAGAGAGACCACCACCTTGTTGAGGAGTTCCTCGAAAATACTCCTTCCTCCTCGAAATACTCCTTCCACCGTCCGACAATATTCCCAGTTGAGGTCAACAGCTCCCCACCTCCACTGTAAACAGTGTTGACTGAGCACTGCTTCCCCCTCCTGAGGCACCGAACTCCTTCCAGACCAAAGTTTTTGCCTCCATGTCCACATGGGCTGTAGCCTGCTTGGCCTGCCGGTACCCACTGCTACAGGAATCTCACAGCTGCTACAGGAATCTCACAAGCCAACCATGCTCAATAGGATTCCTTCTTCAGTGTGACATCATCTCTTACTTCCACTGGGTTTTGGGGTTGCCGCCATGGCAGGCACCAGAGACCTTATGGTCACAGCTCCAAGTGGCCGCCTCGACAATGGAGGTCCACTCAGACTCAATGTCCCCAGTCTCCCTCAAGATCTGGTTGAAGCTCTCCCAAAGGTGGGAGTTGAAGACCCCTTAGCCAGGTGTTCCCAACAAACCCTCATAATACATTTGGGTCTGCCAAGTCTGTCCAGCTTCCTCCTCCGCCATCGGATCCAGCTCACAACCAGGTGGTCATCAGTTGACAGCTCAGCCCCTCTCTTCACCCGAGTGTCCAAGACATATGGTCGGAGGTCGGATCGATCACGAAGTCAATCATTGACCTCCGGCCTAGGGTGTACTGGTACCATGTGCGCTGGTGGACACCCTTATGCTTGAACATAGTGTTTGTTATGGACAAACAGTGACTAGCACAGAATTCCAATAACAAAACACCATTCGGGTTCAGATCAGGGAGGCCGTTCCTCCCAGTCATGCCTCTCCAGGTATCACTGTCATTGCCCACATGGGCGTTAAAATCCCCCAGTAGAACAATGGAGTCCCCACTCGAAGCTCCTTTCAACACCACATCCAGAGACCCTAAGAAGGCCGGGTACTCTGCACTGCTATTTGGTTCGTAGGCACAAACAACAAAGAGAGATATGCTGCAAATGAGAGATGTCTCACACCCGTGTTTGGTATGCTGCAAAGTCATCTATGGCATTATCATTAGACAGCTGTTGTGACACCATGTGATTTAAACTAATGATGGAAAGTTCACTGAGACGTTCTTAGGTTAGAGTAGATCTCAAGTAGGTTTTAATGTTTGAGTTTAAAGAAGCTCCTTTCAGCAGCAGCCACTGTAACAGGAAGAGTGGCAGAAATTCTCAGAGCTACCCACATATTTGGGTAAATTTCTGTCAGTTTCTTCTCATGCATGAAGGTTAAGAGTTCCATGTTTGTCATATTTTTTGATGGCATCAGTATCTGGCTGTCCATCATGGGTAGAGCAGTGCTCAGGGTCTGACAGTGCTCTAGCACCTCTTCTTTTGACATGTTGAAGAAGCTGAGAAATACCTTAAAATCACATGGCTGTGCAGAGCTGCAGGGGGCAGAAGAACCTGAAGCAGCATCACTTGGCTGTGCAGAGGTGAATGGGGGCAGAACAACTTGAAACAGGGGGCCAGGGATGACAGGGGTTAGATTTAAATATTTTAAATGTGCATCTGAAGAGAGAAGAAGACTATATGTCAAACATTGTTTGTTACAATATATGAATAAAAAAGCTGCTGATTGTGAAACCCAGCAAATAATAGCACCTAAGCCACATTAATATCTATAACATTCTAAACAGCTAGAGTAATTTGTGTTTTCCCTAGCATTGTGGAGGGCTACACAATGTCATGGCTTTTTGTTGTTATCTGACTAAAGACTATGCATATTTTGCATAAATTTTCATTTTTTCAATATTTAGACAGCAGGTAGACGAAACACAAAACAAATCTGCTCATGATCAGTTTCTTTTTCACTGTGAATAAAAGAAGTTACAGTTTACACTGTAGCAGGTCCATTTACACCTTCATGGATCACCGCCATGTCATGGCAAAGGGGCTTTTGTAACTTGATGAAGCCATGAGCTATGCTGTGAAGGGGCCACCCAAGACAGACAAGTCATGGCAGAGAGTTCTGACAAAACATGGTCCACTGGACAAGGAAATGGCAACCCACTTCAATATGCTTGCCAAGAAAACCCCATGCACAGTTTCAAAAGGCTAAAAGATATGACAGCGGAAGATGAGCCCCTCAGATTGTAAGGTGTCCAATATGCTACTGGGGAAGAGCAGAGGGCAATTACAGGTAGCTTCAGAAAGAGTGAAGTGGCTGGGCCAAAGCCAAAAGGAGCCTTAGCTGTGGATGTGTCTGGAAGTGAAAGGAAGGTTTGATGCTGTAAAGAACAATACTGCATAGTAGCTTTGAATATAAGATCTATAAATCAAGGTAAGCTGAATGTGGTCAAACATGAGATGGCAAGATTGAACATCGACATCTTGGGAATCAGTAAACTAAAATGGATGGGAATGGGTGCATTTAATTCAGATGACCATTGTACCTACTACCATGGGCAAAAATCCCATAGAAGAAATGGAGTTGCCCTCAAAGTCAAGAAAGCGTGGGAAAAGCAGTACTGGGGTACAATCTCAAAAACAACAGTATGATCTTGGTTCATATCCAAGGCAAACCTTTCAACATCACAGCAATCCAAGTCTATGCCCCAAACACTGATGCCAAACAGGTTGAAGTGGACCGGTTTAATGAAGACTTACAACACCTTCTAGCACTAACACTGTGACACGGCCACATATGGTCAGGTTACCCTTATTATAATAGGTGCCCAATATAAATAAGGTGGCAATATTGTCAA
>JABJVR010000010.1:77022-106947 GCA_025773905.1 Chitala chitala | reverse complement strand
CCGCCCTGGGTGTCCCCTGCCCTGTGCCCTATGTGCTCTGGGATGGGCTCCAGGCTTCCCCGCGACCCTCACCAGGATTAAGCGGTTCAGAAAATGACTTACTGACTGAATTGACTAGTTGGACGGCTGCGTGAAGCCATAGTTACAGCAATGCTCCCATCCAAGAAAACATACCCTTCATTTCAGAGTGTAAAAGTTGTGAACCCATAGGGTATGAACTGAAATGCCGACTCAGGCACACGGATAAGGTCCAAACGTGACCTTCACCTGGACAAAGCTCACAAGCGAGGATGTGGCAGACTTGGCTTCGTGCCCGTGGGCCCGCTGCCCCGTGGACCCTGCTGCTTTGTAGTGACTGTCCTGCTGTGAGTGATATCAGCAGCGTTTCACCTGACCTGGCCCCGCGTGCTCCCATGGGCTCTGTCTCTCTGCTCAGTGTCAAAGTCACACTGACCGCATGCAGAAGAAGCCCGTGCTGACCGTGACTGTGTTAGCGTTAGCTTCGTGTTAAAATGTAATTCTCTACCCTCTGAAAGGTGACATTTTGTTACAGTACAGTAAAGGGCTGCTCAGACTGAGTCAATATACTAAAATATGAGAGAAGGAAAACTTTTAACACAAGTGAAGAATTGGTTTATCTTTGTGTCTTTATGCATGCTGGTTATAATGCAGTATCAGGACCTGTTTGTGATTATGTACAGTTTTAGATATTCATCTTTTTATGGCAAATAATATCCAGGGTTCTTTGACTGCAAACAGTGTTAACACAACCAGCATTTGAAAAGGTGTATTTCTGTGTTTTCATATTTCAGCTGCAGGTTGCTAGGCAAATGCGCATAGAAGGATAAATTTGCTTCCAAGGTTGCTGTATGCTGTCAGATTTGACCATTATTTCACAGATTTATGCATTCCCAGCTTTTCAGCAAATTTTGGGTGAAGGCGTGTCCCAGGCTACACACCGTTGCTCAGCTGTTCAGTATGCAGGCCAGATCTATTCCCTTTCTTGTCGCTACAGTTTGTACTGCATCAGCTCTAAGAGCTCCGTGCTGATTGGTGGAGTCACATGATACCTCAGCGGCCAGTGATTGGATAATGTACCACTTCCAAACTGCAGACTAATTCTAAATACCTGCACATTCAATGACAACACACACCTTTAAGAGAACTTAATTATTTACAGTTATTATAATATTAACAGCCATTGGAAGTAATTGAATTAAAATAGTAACATGGTGTTTCAGGAGTCAGAACACAGACCTGAAACTACATTGTTGTACAACCGAGGGAGGTATGAAGCTGAGATTGTCCCAGTGTTCCCCATAAAGCTCACACTTGGTGTAATAAATGCTGTTCTTTGGATAGGAGTGTCAGCTACTCAACACAGGAGCGACACTGTTTTATTAAGGTGCAGAGAGGGAGAAGTGAATGGGAAGTTCACATGATTTCTCACGTCGACACGTCTGTGACTCAATTTGTGAATTTTCGTTCTTTCGTTGCTTAGAACATATTTATAGAGCAAGTCCAAGTAACGGCTCTGCTTTTCTGTTTTCTATTTCTCCCGATTGTGCCTGGCTCTGATCAGCCTGCCCAGGACGTGAGAGAGGCTGCCAGTGTCTCGGTTCTCCCACGCGCCGCCCACTCTGCTGCCCCCGCACACCTTGTGTGTCTCACTCTCTAGCTTTTTGTTTCCCTGTTTTTTTTTTGTTTCATTTTTGTCTTTTTTTTTCCTTTGAATTTTGCACGCCGTCTCTTCTTGCCTCCTCTGCGTCGTTGGCTGGCACGAGCACCAGGCATGCTGAGACGCGCTCGCCGGTGGGCATTTCTGCACCGCCTCCTTGCCGCTGGGGGTGGCACAGACACACCACTCTCTCTTTAGGCTGTCTGCCCCCCCCCCCCCCACACACACACACATGTGGCGTCTCCATGCCTCTGTCTTGCTTGCCCCACTGCCCCAATTCTGTGATAAAATCATTCAAATGTTCTCTTCTGGTGTGGTTAAAAAGCACACCCAGAACATTCTGATGGAATGTGGGCATTTACATTTTCATACCAAGTCCATTCTGAGACATTCCTCCATTTCACTGTTAACTTTACACTCTTGTTTCTGTAACCATGTTTAAACAGTGTCTTCTTGATCTTCACTGATTGACAGTTTTGCAGCAATCACAGTTCTGACTGCTAAGAATCCTTTCCCAGACTCTTTCTACCTGCATTAGTGAGTATTACCTTCTAAGTTTACGCTTTGAGAGAAAACTCCCACAAAGTCTTAATCCCGCCCTCGCTGTGTCCAGTTACAGCATTGCCGAGTGTTTAATTATCACCCAAGGGAGGGATGGTGTTTTGCCACGCTATTGCAGTAGGCAAGCTCTCATCTTGTAACAGACACGTAAGGTGAACTCACTAAACACATATGCAGGACCATTGTGTAACAATACAAAGCTAATGGCACAGAGTGTGTCTGAAACACGAGGTGAGCCAATGAAATCACAGCACACACTCCAGAGAACACTTTGGTGTAGCACACAACCCCAGCCCACAGACCACTGCTACCTCTTTGAAATCTGATATTTTTTTGTTCTATGAATGTTTGTTACCTCATTTGCTAAAGCTATTCAGTAAAACTTTTATTTTAAAGGTTCAAATTTCACTTTGTTTGACCTATTATGTTTAAAGCTCTTTGTTTTACAATAGCAGGTGTGTGCGCACGTGTATGTGTGCGCTTGTGTGTGTGTATGTGCGTGTGCACGCATGTGTTAGTGCCCGCACTTGTGTGGGTGCGTGTGTGTGCACACGCCGTACATGCATGAGTGTGTGCACTTGTGTGAGTGTGTCTGTGTGTGCATGTGTATGTATGTGCACATGTGTGCGCGCGTGTGTGTGAAGTACATGCTCACTACACAATGGCTATATCCAGTTTGCAGGTTTGGTAGTGCTCCATGCCCCTGTGTATGCTGAGCTTGTGTTTTCCTCACATCTTTGCTTCCTGTTCTTCCTCTTCCTCCGCGTGTGAGCTCGTGCAGGCTGCTCTGTTTTCCTCCTGTGCATTTTGGGTAAACACAGCACTTTACATTGGTGCTATTCGGCCAGTAGAACAGCCTGCCCTCCTGCTTTCCCTCCCCTAGACATCTCGGTGCACAGAGATCACGATTCAGCTCACAGGCTGAGCGTCCACTTTGTAGCACATGGCAAACGCATGCGTCCTAAACACAGCTTATGTCTTAAATTGTGTTCATTTCATTGTAAAAATTTACATCTGTAAATGGAGATAATAAAAGCATGTTGAACAAGGTACTCTGTTCCATCATTGTACTAAACATATCTGGGACCAGAGAAGATCCTGAACTCTCCTAGTTACTCTGGAATCCGCTGAAACTTGGAACAGTAATTTTTTGCGTTTTTTTGCATTACTCTCTGTACCAAAAAGCAGCACTTTCAGTCTGTTTGGTTGTTGTCTACACGTTGTTGGTCGGCAGAGGGAAAAAAAGTGGAGACATGCTGCAGAGCTGCATCCTGCTGCAGAGCTGCATCCTGCTGCGTTGCTGCATCCTGTGAGATTGCTGCATCCCATAATCAGGCTCTCTGAACTTCAGGTTGCAGTGTTGCATTGAAAGCTGTGAAATTTTGTTGATTAGACCCTGATTGAATATTGTTTTGGGGCAGGCTTAATTTAGTCATGATTTTTTCTTTTTTTGTGGTGGGGTGAAAGAATGACCTAGCACTAATTTCACTTGGTCATTTTTTGTCATGTTTTGTCCGTTACAGATACATTTTGTTTCTTTTTGGCTGCGATAGGGCGTAGCTAAAACATTGGCATAAATGGTGCAGATGCAAAGATGTTGCTCTTGAGAGGTTGCCGTAGCGATGAAAAAGTGTGCGAAAATCACAGCTTCCGATGAACTTAGCCGGAGTCGTAAACATTTCGTGATGCTACTGCGCACAGCTGCGTCGTGCTGTTTTGTTCTGCTGTGACTCAGCAGCTGAGAGAGATTTGACTTACTGTGACATTGGCCTGTTACTCATCATCCGGAAATTTCTCCCTTTCCACTTCTCTTTCTCCTTTCTTCCTAAGAATCTCTTTATACAAGCCAGATGTCAATCAGCTCTCGCCAAATTTTATGGGCAAAGCTTTTTGTCCATGATTTCCAGTTATAAATGATTCATCAAAACATGCATTTGTTTGTGTAATATTAATGAATAAAGGCCACAGGAGACGGCGAGTTTACGTGTGAGTCCAGTGATCACGTGAGGTGTGAACCGCAGGACACGGTACCTGGAATCTGACTGTCTTCAGCACAGTCCAGAAAGTGTGACACGCATTTTCAAGACAGTGTTGCGAAAATCCAAAAACAGGTGGAAAGGCAGATTTTTTCAGAATGGAAATATATGGAGGTTATCGATTCTTTCTCAGGTCTTTCTGAGGTCAAAGAAGCAGCAGCTCAGTTTTCACAAAGGGCCCAGTAATTTACCCCACACGGAGCACAAAACATGGTGTGCTGCTATGTACCTTTGCTTTTATATTATAAAAGAATGTAGAAGTTTTCCTATAAACTTATTATGAAATGCAATTATGTGGAGTGAATGATTTGCCAAAGGTAGTACCTTTGTTAACAGTGGACTCTGTGGTTAATTCTCCATTCAGTGCTATTCTGGCTCCTGGTGTGGGCTGCATATTTCACAACCTCTTGAGAAGTCCTTCAGACATGATGACCTGCTTCTGTGCCTTCAAGACGCAGAGCAAGCTGTGGGTATTGAGAAGCTAGTGTGAAGAGTACCCCCTTAACATTAGGGCATGCTGCAAGCTGTGTCAGGCCATAGGACTGGGGGGGCAGCTTGTGTCCACACCCTAGAAGTGGCAGGCATTGGTGAAGTGGTTAAAAGGATTGTCCCTACGACCAAAAGGTTGTAGGTTAAAATCCTTGGAGGGAAAAAATTGCTGTAGAGCACACAGGAGGTAATTCCCCTGACCCACTTCAATGGGTTTCCATCTGTAAAAAAAAAGATAAATGTAGAGAGGTGTAAAATAGTAGGCTGTGAAAGGTGCATCGGTTGAGTGCGCCTGCTCCCCGTTTGGATGAATAATGCAGAGGCGCTGGTGCATGGCCGAGGGGTCAGCAATGCAATGCTCCGCGCAGGTAATGCGCTCTAATGTGACAGTCTGTGACAAAGGGGCAGGGAGTGGGCCCAGGAGACCAGTGGCAGGCCTGATAGGTCACATGGGGAGTGTGGGGTCCCAGGGAGCAACCAGCACTGGGTCTCTAAGGTCAGTTGGGTGTGAGGTCTGGGGCAGGGGTGGTGACGCGCCTGTCAGGACGGCAGAGGAAGATGAGGCTAGCAGCAGCTAGATAAAGGATTTTTTTAGCTTATAAAGGCTGGCCCTTCATCTTCGTTTTACTATTGGAACTCCCCCACTCCTTCTTCAATGTCATCCATCCTCCAAGGCAGAGCTGTGTGTGTGTGTGTGTGTGTGTGTGTGTTCACACATGCCAGGTCAATAAGAATTGATTTGTGACCTCTTTGGACCGCTGCTTATTTCCATAAATTATTATGAAATGCAGAATTACCTGGAAACCTCTGACCCTCCAAAAGGAACTGGGACGAAGATGATAACCTGGAATCCAGCATTTTTTTCTGCACTTCTGCTCTGTCTCCTTTTCCTAACATTATAGTATTGGCCCTTGCCATTTGTTGTAAATATTTCCCATCATTCTCCTTATGGCCACTCTGCAGAATAGATTGGGTTCCAGTGAAGTCCCCAGGTGGACCGTGGTGGGTTTGTGGGTGGGCGAACTGGGACGCAGCTGAGGTCTGGTCAAAAATCCACCTGCTTTTGTTTTTTAAAGGTTTGTTGTAATAATCTGAGATTAATTTTAAGTGCTGTCCAAGACTCCAGCGCTAATTTAACAGTATTATCTTCACCATCATTTCTATCGCGATTTTTCTCGTCCTTATGAGGGTTGTGGTATGATTGTTCTGAGATTACTACTGATATTTGACACGCCTCAAATCTGCTGATACCTCTACGAAAAAAAAGTTCATTATTGACATGAAATCGAACGCATGCACTTGTGTGTTCTATAAACAAAACAAACCTGATCACAAAAGCATTCTGTTCGAATTTTCTAAAACGAATGAAAAGCTGACTTAAATCTTTTTCCATATTGAAATGTCCACAAAGAGATATTTTAATTGACCAAATAAATTAAGTAATGCTGAGCCATTGACAGATGTGGTGCAGGGCTGAGGGACGGGCAGGCTGGGACGCTGGGTGAGGAGAGCTGCAGGGCTGAATCCCGCCCGTGAACGCGTGGCGATAACTGGGTCAGGCAGCAGGGAGGCAGGGAAGCAGGGAGCTGTGCTCGCAGTTCGTTCAAGGGGGACCGCAGCCCTGTGGGACACAGGCCCTGCAGCAGCAGTTACCAGGGGAATTGTGGGTCATACAAATGTGCTAAGGCCGGCCCCCACCACAGGGGAAAAAACAAAATCCACGAAGCTTCAGCGAAGAGAACCACTGAAATCATGGATGAAACATGAATCATGATTAAACAATTGGATGGCCCGGGTGGAAGCTGCTGAGTGTTGGTGATTTAACTCGCCTTCCGCCGTTATTTTCATAGACCATCACCTTAACCTGCATCCTGAGCTCAGTTTAGGCCACTTATGTAAACCGTCTGTCTCTCAAAGATATAACAACAGGCTGTTTGTCTGGGATTTCCAGAGTCCATTCTGCTGTTTATCAGTTGCAGGGCAGTGTGGATCGCAGTAGTCATGCATCATTAGTCAGGCTATAAGTTTGTAAAAGGAAGGCCTGCTGATGAAGTCACACCAGAATTAACCACAAGCCACTAAGAAGAACCAGCACATGAACTCTGGAGACCTCTGTCAAAAAGGGCAGCAGTTTCTTATCGATGTCAGCGACGATGTGTTAGAATCAGTAGAGCCGAATGTTTGAAGTGTTTTTTTCCCAAGTGTCAGTGCCGCGTAGACGTGTAATGAAAAAGGTCTGCTCTATCTTCTTACTCTGATCACTGCGAAGGCGACCTTATACTGTTGCAGGTAGACTGGAAAAATGTGGAGTAGCATTCAGTGGTCAAACGCCTAAATCTCTAAAAACACAGAGGTAAAAAAAAAAAAAAAAAAAAAACCAGACACTGCTAATCTGGACAAACAACTTTATTTCTGGTAATGCATCTATACACTGTACATTCAGTCACTGTGGTATATAAGCAAACAATCTAATAAAGTACTTTACTTTACAATATAGTCCATGTTGAGGGAGGGGCTGGGGGGGGTTGAAGTCATGTCAGGTTAGGGTTGTGGAAAAAAGAGCAAAAAAAGGGAAGAATAGATAAATAAGCAAAGCCTTTCATCTCATAATGTATATTCAGTATTAATAAAATGGAAAGCGTACATTTAACTCTTACATAAAAATAGTTCTAGAGTTGTAAAGTTTATATAGTCATTAGCAGCAGTGTAGGGCTAGACTAGACACGTGGGGGTGGAAATGAATTTGCTGGGGGGAGGGGTGTAGTTAGATCAATCTCCCATGTAACCATGCTTTACCATAGGTATATAATTCAGCATTTTATATAATGTTAAAAATATATATATATGGACTGGTGAAAAAAGTCATACAATAAAAAGATTCTACAGTAAAAAAAAAAAAAAAGCAAAATAAAGGGCTATAACTACATGTTTATGTGTGTAACATCCTCTAGCGCACTGCAATATTTGTTTTGAAACATTTTCTGTTAAAACACAACTCGTAAAACAAGACAGCTATTCCGTACGAAAAGATTTCTTTTTGAAAAAAGAAAACACCATATACATTTATAATACAACATTGTAAAATGAAAAATTATTTACAAGTGTAAATATGTATTCATTTATTATTTTTACACTGGCTAGTTTTGTTTAACATGTACTGTTATTGCTGTATTATTGTTTTTCCATTTTAAAAAACGATTCTTGTTTAGAAAATAACAAATTGTTCTAACTGTTCTGTATCTTTGAGAACAGGGAGAATCCCAGGCTGATGTCAGTGGACGCTCCCTTTTCGTGTAGAAAAACCCAAAACGGAAACCACCTGTACTGTTATATTCAAATGTAAAGGATCGGTTATGCAATTTCAAGCCTGTACTGGCTACAGACACCTTGTCAGTCGAACATCAGTGCCTCTCACGGTAGTCTAAGACACTGGATTTTGATATGATACCCCATGTATTTGTTACAAAAGTCTGTTGTATGATACACAGATACAATTTAAAGAGTTCCCATACCTGTTATTGAGTAAACGTAACTTTAATACATTTTTATAAAATTTTTTGCCATCGCATCACATCATTATCTTTAGACAAAAAAGCTGTTTGTTCTCAAAACAGCAATATTTTGAGGGACAAAAAAAATGTCTGACTCAAAGCGTGTGTGGTGAGGAACACTGGGGCCAGGGGGTTTGGAGCCTATGGACAGGTGCTCAGGTGTGATTACAATTAGAATGTCTGTTTTTATAATGTCTGGATGCATGGTATTACCAAGGGCACCCGTGAGGTCTGCCTGGCATGCTCTGTGCCATGGCAACAGCCGTGTGTTAAGCTGTGCTGCGGTGTGCTGTGTACAAAAAAAAAAAAAAAAAAACTACAGTTTGACATTATTTGGGTGGATGTGGAAACCCGATGTGCGGATCCAGGCACTTACGGATGTCTAGCACGTGCACGAACATCCGGGCGTGTGCGCACGCGCATGCACACGCGCGAACACACATGGGCGCGCTTGCTGCTGTGTGTGTGTCTAAACTTCTCAGTGGGAGTGCATGGCTTGTTTGAAATGGTACTGGTTTGGTTTCCTTAAAAAAAATAAATAAAAATAACAGATTTGTTTTAAAAGACAAGTTGCTGTATATTGCATAACACAATAAAACCCTTACATACACAGTATTAATGCCCAATAATGAATAATATGTAAGGCAAACTTTTCTCAAATTTCATGCATATGAAAGAGAATATATAATAGTTTGCTATTGAAAAGAAAAACAGATGAGCAATAAAAAAAAAAAAAGATATATCCCCACATTAAAACAAAATCAACAACTGGAACAGAGTAAAGGATTCTTAACACCACGTATGTGCTGACTGCATCCTACCCAATGCAATGGGAACGAGTACTATATTCCATATCAGTCCAAGACCTCTTGCACATTTTGGTGAGTACTGCGTCTCAGGATTAAGGTTTAAATGTCTGTCTCCTAATGCTCTGCGTTACATATGAATCAAATCGTATCAAATGGAGAAATACCACAATTTAGGGAGAACTCAGCGTCTGCATTGTTAAAAGAACCGCATCTCATTAGTCAGACTGTTACCTGTACTTTTAAACTAAATTATTTTTTTAATCAATAAGATGTCAGACAAATTATACTGGAAATAATGTTAATAGCAATAAACCGACCCATGGTACTGTTATAAAAAAAAAAAAAAAAAAAAAAAAAATTACAAAATCAAGATGTCATCAACCGCACAAACGTGCAGGTTCTAAGCAAGTAAGCATATAGACAGTTTAACATTGCATTTTTATTTACAGTATTTAGCCCATTAACATGTAATTACACGATTTTTAAATTAGTTACATATGGGTGAAAAATTTGCCGTTTGTTATTCTCACATTTTTGCGTTCATAAGAAAAGACAGACAATGAGTGGAAATATTTTGCAGTATAAGTTCTCGGGGTTCACAAAGTGCGATTTATTACTGTGAAGTTGGAAAAAATTATATATATTTACATTTCAAACTGAAAATTAAAAAGAACGAAGTGTGGTTCTCGCAGAAGGCACAGCATCCAGCCCTAAAATCATAGCATTTAAAAAACACAGAAATTGTAAAAATTTCGTATCTGCAGGGAGCAGCTAGTTCCGCGAGCGTTCCGTGTTGCGATGGAGTGGGAGCGCGTGGCACCGGTTCTGCCAACCCGAGGGGAGCGTGACTCTAACGGTAAACCCATGCCGGGCCGTCAGCAGAGGCAGTCACCGCGACGCCACTTTCGGACCAACGCAGACGTTCACAAGGGGGCATTACGGGGGGGGGGTCATACCTAAACGAAGTGCTCATTCTCAAAAGGGTGCCCAAAACAAATCGAATATCCCTCCAGAGGGAAGGTACTGTGTCTTTTCACAACAGCAAGCAGGGCACGGCCGGATCCAGCACACTCACCACCTGCCCCTCTTGGAAACCTTCCTTTTTTGCTGTTCATTTTTCCAGCACAGACAAACAGAAAGGAAGTAAAACCTGTCTCCTGCTTCGATCTGTGGTTAACGATGGCTCGCGGATCCACCCCGGCGGCTGAAGAGGGCACGGTGGCATACTGGGGCAGTCTCTGCCCTGCTCTTTGCAAGCAGAGATATTTTTTTCTGAGGCTCCATCCACATAAGAGAAAAAAATGTTCTCTTTTCGCTCAAGTCCCACTATAAAGTCTGTTAAATAGCTTATAAGAAAATTAAATCCTCATATGTCTTCAGAGAAAAGAAAAAAAAAAAAAAAAAACACTGAGGGGTACCCTGCAGGGAACCTGGTGGGTTTGTTGTCCTGGGCTGCAGGCCCCAAAGCCTCCCCAATCCACCCCGACACTTTCCACCCATGTCCTACCAAGTCCATATGGTAGCATTATTATATATTTAAAAATTTTAACTATGGAAAGGTCTATCCGTTTTTTTCTTTACACTGTCATGTTTTCAGGTGAAAATACAGGCACAACAGAGTTATTGTGCTAAAATATAGTCATACTGAATCGTTACTTTGTGTATTACTATTTATTTTACTGAAGGAGAGGTGCGTTTCAGTGCTTATGTTAGTAACGCCGTGTAAATGTGCACTTCTCCAGGTTTTCTGGCTCTTTTCCGAGTATCAGCTGAAGCGCGTCTAGTTTTCATTGGCTGTGTTTCTGCCCAATTGCTTTTTTATGTCTTTTGTCTTTGTTGTTACTGTTGTCTCTGGTGTAGCCATCTCCAGCCTTGGACCTGGCCTGGCCTCTGCTGCTCATTCTATTCTTTGGGCCCCAGCTGTTCCTGGAGCTCCTTGACCACCTTCTCCAGGTGTTTGCGGGCCTCTCGTTCGTGAAGCAGGTCCGCCCTCAGCTGCTCCCGTTCTGCCTCTGCATGCTGCAGTTTCAGCTGCAGGTCTTCAATCTGGAACAGAACGCAAACGGCGTCACCACGAGCCGCGGTATCACAGGGGACACATGGTGTATACCCAAACACACGAACCCAGCCAACCTTTAATTTATGGGTCTTGTCAGGTGCATTAAATTTGTCATGTCAGGACAACTGATACATGACTATTGCAAAACCAGTCTGTTAAACAACTGAGCACCTGAAATACCTGTACAGTGTGTACTCACTTAAGATAATTACAAGTCTTTCAAGATGTCATGATATTCCTGATACCTTTACAATAAGCGTTTATTGTTTATCACTGCAACGCTACTTAAACGGGCTTTCTTTGAAGAACGTTGTACAGATCACGGTGTAGCCGTAGACAGCGCCGCAGCCCCGCCCTGAATTCTTGTAATGCAATTCATCCCTCCTCTGTGGCAGCATAGACACCGCAACCTCTTCCTGCCCCCCTCCCCCCACTCTGCAGTAAGCCTCCTGTGCCTGGCACTTCCTCCTACGGCAGACTCAGACAGAGACCGGGGAACGTGGCCTTGAGTTAACTCACTCGTACCCCCACACAACGCTCAGGACTGCAACAGAAAAAAAGGAAAGCTTTCAATCTTTTAAAAAAATCTGGCAAGCTAATTTTCGGGCCAGAATCAACAACAACGCTGGGGAGTGCCATTCCCACTTGACTTGTTTTGTCTGGTCCCCTCTCGCCATGACGACTGGGAGGAGGCAGACCTCACTTCCTGTTTCCTCTTTGGGGTAGCAGTTATCTCACATCTGCGGTGTTGGTTGAGACAACACCCATTTCTTACAGAACTTGCTGTGCAAAGTAATTCTGCTAAATTATCAAAAAAAGTAAACGCTCCAGACAGCAGAACCATAGTCAAAATGGAAAGATTGTTTTTTTCTGTTTGTTGTAACCTGCATACATGTCAGCTGTGGCACTAGCACAGCCTTCCACAGTCTTACCAGGAGCATCTTAAAGGCTCTGCCTGTGTCCACATGGGCACTAACGCACGTGCTCATTTAACTGCATGCACGGGTGCACAGGCATTTCAGCATCACGTAGAACATCAGGCTGGGATGCAGAAGTGTCCCAGTTTGAATCCCACCCCAGCCACTCAGACACTCAGTGCTAGCTCCCCGGGCACCTCGAGTGGCTGCCCACTGCTTCCCCAGGGGATGGGTCAAATGCAGAGCACCGATTTCATGTGATTCGTGTGTCGCTTTGGGCAAAGGCGTCTGCCAAATTAATAAATGTAAATGTACGTGTGCATTGGTTTGTGACTGCGTTTGTGCGCGGCACACATGCACCAGGCCCACCTGCGCGGAGTACTTGGCGCGCAGCCGGCCGGCTTCACAGCCCTTGTCGCAGATGCGCAGCTGCCTGGCCTGCTCCAGCTCCCGCTTCAGCCGCGCCCGCGACTCCACGGCCTCCTTCATCTTCTTCTCGCTCTCGGCGCGGAGCCGCTCGATCTCCTTTCTCAGGTTGCGCTTGGCCTCCGTGGCCTCCCGCAGCTTCTCCTTCTTGGCCACCCGCAGGAACTCGAGCTCCTGGTTGAGGAAACAGCGATACATTGCAGAAGGTTTGCCCACCTCGCCTCGTCGACGGCGTCGGATGCTGTCATTCCCATCGTCGGGGCCGCAAACCTACCTAGGCTGTGTAGCGCTGTGGCAGTAGTAAGTGACCTTTGACCTTTCATTTCCACCAATAAAAGCAGAGCGAGCGCGGCAGACGGACCGTTAGGCCGGGAGTCCGCGTAACGGAGCATTGTCTGCGCTGACAGTCAGGGGTGCAGTTTTCTCACCGCTTCACCACAGCAGCATAAGGGTTAAAGCTGAGACTTACTGAGAACACAGACGGGGTTTCCTTCCCTCACGAAACTAACAGCGCACTTCTCTGTGGTAACACCCTTGCCTTTTTCGTGGGAAATTCTCTCCCCAGATGAACAACCGTATCGTTCAGTGCCTTCAAATTGAAAACTGTATCTGTTCCTTTCCATACTGCTCACTTGGTAGTATAAAAATTTTTTTTTAATCTCGCATTATGTATATGTTTTTTTTTTTCGTGCATGTTTTTAAGGTTCAAAATAAGATTGCGTATTCGGCTACATAAAGACCTTTGACTGAGTTGAGGTTTAATTAATTCTCAAAAATGTCGCCCATCCCCCTGAACCATTCTCAGTTTAACCCATTATCTGTAGCCCTATCTGATAGGACACTGCTACTTTTTAAAATCTAAAACAATAACTAAAGTGCTTTTAACCATATTTTTTACTACAGACATGTCGCTTCACAGTACAAGACCTGCTTTTGGAACCTGTCACTATGACCTCTCCTGCACCGCTACGCCCCCTACTGCCCATACCACACACCTGCTGAAGGCTCCGCTTGGCCTGCAGGGCTGAGCCCAGCTTCTCCTCCTGCTTCACCCTCATCTTCACAATCTCGTGCAGGAACTTCTCCTTAGCCTCACGAGAGTCCAGGCCGCTGTCCAGCGCCAGTCGCAGTGCCTCAAGCTCTGACTCTAGGGCTGGCACATGGCTTTCGGGGGCAGCAGGGCCAGGGGCCTGAGTTCCCGGGGAGCTGAGGTCTTTGGCAGAGCTCGAGGAGGTGAAGGAGGGGGAGGAGAGGGAGGACAGGGAGGAAGTGACTGAAGAGAGAAATAGAGAAATAATGTCAACACAATAAATGACACAGAAGGAATAAAAATTCCTTTGTATAGTTACAGTGATGGATATATCTGCTTTGGAGAGACTACAGTGAAGGAGATGTCTGCTTGGGACAGACTACAGTGATGGAGATATCTGCTTTGGAGAGACTACAGTGATGGAGATATCTGCTTTGGAGAGACTACAGTGATGGGGAAACGTGCTTGGGACAGACTATAGTGATGGTGATATCTGCTTGGGAGAGACGACAATGATGGAGATATCAGCTTGGAAGACAATCCAGTGATGGAGGTGAGAGGCTGCTAAATCACTCGAGTCAATGTGATGGAGCGTAGTGCTGTGTGACATAGGAAGTGAGGACAGCTGGGACTCACACTCTTCACGGGTCTCCACTTCAATTTCCACCTCTGAGTCCTTGTCCTCCGGGGGGGCCTTGCTTGCCGAAGCTGATGCAGATGTGCTGGAAGGCTCGGCCGGCCTGTGGCCCTCCCCTGTCAACCTGCGCTTACGAAGCCGGCTGCCCCCACCCTCGCATGGGGCCTCCTCTGTGTTGCCGTGGGAGGTGCTAGGTGTGGCAGGAGAGAGCTTCGGCAGGGGAAGGGGCGTCAGGGCTACATTGGGGGCAACGGAGCTCTCTAGACTTTTGTAATTATAAAAGCTGCGAAAGACAGAGGAGAAGAAGATAGCAGTAAGCGCGGCCCGACGCTCTCATGAAAGCCTGCTCCTGCAAGGTGACCTCATCGCCTTCGTTTTGTCAGATGGTGCCTGTGAACGCTCGTTTCAGGTCAAACACTGAGGGCTTCCAGTAAGATCTCAGCACCACTGCCTCTTCCCTGTCGGACGAGTCAGCACCCACAGAAGTTGTGAAACCACAACGCTAACTCAGAGCTCCCCAGCGGTGGCGGTCTTAGCTCAGTTCACATAATAGGATTGAGTGCTGGTATCTGTCACACTCTCTGTTCATACATATTGGGAAGTCAACAGTTTGTTTACTTTCTCTGCTCGCTGACAACACGCGTAACCAGGTCCCGACCGGTAATAGGGCAGCGCGAGGACCGTTTTGGATCCTCGGGTGACCTCCCCCAGCTCTGTGAACACTGTGTGGTCAATGGGCCCGCGCCACGTCGACACCCACCTGTCCCTCAGCACAGCTGGCAGGCGAGATGACGTCTCCTTCTCATTGGACGATACGCTGGGGGACCAAGGCCGGAACGCAGATGGTCTGTGTCGACTCTGGCACAAACCCTGCGAATGGCGGCAGAAGTCAGTGCATAACGAGCGCTTGTAACGTGTTTGTATACACATACTCTTCACCTGTCATTTCGCCTGCTGTGCATGCATACCACTGGCAGAAAACGTCATTACTGGTGATACACCAGAAATTAAGTTTAAAAGGTTTAGTGAAAGAGGGCTCAAAATGAGATCTGATGACTTCACAAGCCTCTGGTATCAACGGTCTCCTTCCCCTCTGAGTTTTTTTTTTTCTTCAGATCTACAGTGCTCATTATATCATTCAGCCAGAACATTGGTGTGTCATCATAACATCATTCCAAAGACAACGTTTTCTGCCAAAATCTGTGCCTAAAACAAAATTTGGATATGTCCAGAGTCACTGTCAGGAGTCATTGCTCTCTCACCTTATTGGCAGATGCCGAGAGAGACCGCAGCCAATCGGACTGTTTCTCTTTGTCTGCTGACGGAGAGTGTGAGAGGTCTTCAAACTTTGACTTCTTGGCTGGAATCGAGTCAGAAGCCTGGGAAAAAACAGAGGAGAACGAGGTTTGGTGAAGTCAGGAGCAAAGAGTGACAGCTGACGGCAAAAAAAGAAAAAAGTAGCAGACACAACAGGTGGTCCAGAGGCCAGGAGAAGTGGCTTCCTGTGATTAAAGCCCTGACAACAATCCCAGCCTCACCTGCAGCGTGTTTCCCATAACTGATTTAGGCAGTCCTACAAGTCCAGCCACTTGGAGGAGCAGCCATTCTACAAATAGCACTGAATTAATTATGAACATGAAATGTTAACCCGTGAGTATGAGAAACACCCTCTTAGTACATGCACATGTGTGGTAAGCGTTTGAATGAGCAGCCAGTAGGCTGACGTGTTTGACTGAGGCGGTGGAACATGTCTGTCCTGTCTATGGGCTCTGTAGGACTACTCCTTGTGAACACACCTCCTCCTGGCAGTTCTGCCATGCAACATGTGCCCTCATCTTGCTGATAGGCTGACAGATTTAAGCGAGGCCTCTTGTGAGTGAGTGATGTGGGGGATAGGACCTACTGAACAGGGAGGGGGTAGGACAGTGGATAGAGAAGCCTGGAGGGGCCAAGGTGTGACCAAACCTGAAGGTAAAGTCAGGGTGGGTGTCCTGGTGGCTCAGCCTGATGTAATTATGCACTACATTATCAGGGCAGTTCCAGAACTTGTACAGCTGAAGGTGTAATACATTCTGTCCTATTTCTGCATGGAGGGCGGGAAAAGCTTCTGATCTTTCACTTTTGGTCACATACACAAAGAGCACTCTTCTTTGTAGAAACCATAATAATAATCCATCCATACTCTATACTGCTTGTCCAATTCAGGGTTGCGGGATGCCTGGGGCCCATCCCCCACCTGACCCATTTTATTTGTAAAATAAGTGAGGTGGAGGGGGGGGGGGGTCGTTAACGGCGATACACAAATTTCACGTGTTTCGGTTTTAAAGCACACGTATGTTTCTGATGGTGGCCATGCCTTCCAATGTAACCTGCTCACATATGCATGACTGTAAAGCAGTTCCAACTGCCGGTCATGCACTGGAGAGTAGTGCATGTGCACGCCACACAGCGGCCGCATGTACACGCCACACAGCGGCCGCATGTACACGCCACACAGCGGCCGCATGCACACGCCTGTATGTTAACGTTGTTGTAACTTGATGTTTCAGCTGACACAGCTGCCTGCAGTACTTCCAAGGAAAAAGCCAGACGTTGATACTCACGGTGAGCTGGTGAGCTCTCCATACCTGTGTGCAAACACGCAGCCCCCCGAGGCACAAACCCCACCCTTACCATTTATACTCCCCCCTCCAGTTATTTCGGGAAGGCTTTCCTCCACATCTTGCACTAGCTGGGCAGGAACCGGTCAGTGGCATGGAGCTCCACACATCAGTGTGTACCGGTCAGTGGCTCCACACATCAGTGTGTACCGATCAGTGGCACGGAGCTCCACACATCAGTGTGTACCGGTCAGTGGCTCCACACATCAGTGTGTACCGGTCAGTGGCACGGAGCTCCACACATCAGTGTGTACCGGTCAGTGGCCCCACACATCAGTGTGTACCGGTCAGTGGCACGGAGCTCCACACATCAGTGTGTACCGGTCAGTGGCTCTACACATCAGTGTGCTCCGTGGAAGTTCTCTACTCAAACTGCTCCTGGGGATGGATGCAGGTTCACAACTTGGTGTTGCCAGATGCAGACTAGAAACCGTAAACTAACAACCACTCCCTTGTGCATGTACACACACACACACACACACACACACACACACACACACACGCACGCACGCACTATTATGGGAGTGACTCCAGCAGAAAAACATTTGGCAAGTTATTGCTTATATCCTAGTCTGTCCGTGTAGGGGTGTCAAGGGTAACACTCTGAGAGCCCCTGACGGTGGGGGAAACACAACAGGTGGCAAAGCAATGCCCCCCCCCGGATCTATCGCTCTCTGCCCTTCCTATACTACCATCCCCTAAACCACAAATGGCCATTTTAGGAGCTGAACCCAGCTCTGTGACAGAAGGCTACACTGAAGCAGCCGTATTAGGACCATCAGGACCGTGCGTCAGGTGACAGCAGGCTGTCAGATGGCAGCTCAGACCGGTGAATGGCAAGCCGACACAGCCCATTAACCTTGAGGGGCAGTAGTGGCGAACGGAAGTGAAAGAGCACTTTTAAATGGGATGTGCCCCCCACCCCACCCCACTCTTTAGCACCCATTTTGCTCCACCCAATATCCATAATGCCTCTTTGTCAGATGAATTTGCCAGTAATCTCATGTGCCCTTGTGTGCATACAGGATGCCCCGACGGTTCCACGCGTTACACTTCCCCACGCAGAACTCGCGTCCCTCTCCTCACGGGGCCAACGGGCAGCAGTAGATGATACAAGATGAGTCAAGGCAACAGGAACACAGATGCCAAGCGGCACAGGGGAACTTAAATAATGGAAGTGAAATTTTAAGTACAGGTGCCAATCCCAGCATTCTCAGCACAGCCCCCTCTCCCCCCGGCTCTAACAAACCCACGCTCATGCTACAAAAGCTGTCCCTATCCCTCCGATGTGAGCGGCAACTAGGCAGGGAGCGGGGGGGTGGGATCTATATCCGGCTGTCAACTGGGGCGGTGCACATGTTTACTACGTGTGACGGCACAGCACAGTGCAGCTGCAAGCCCGCAGTAGCGCAGGGCAGCCTGCGAGCGTGCGCCGTTGGCTTTGCGACACCATGAAGCCGGTGCTTTGCAGACAGGATGTTACACCTTCAGATAAGGTTCTGTTTAGATTAGCAGAGTGAGAGACATGCTCAGTTCTGCGAAAAGCTGTTGTACGGAATCTCGCATCCCCCTGTCCGTCAAATAACCCCCCCCCGACAACTATAGATGCGAGCTGCGAGCGGATGAGGTAAGGTAACAAAACAACACCCCCACCACCTTTCCCCTCTCGCCTGTTCACAATGCTTCTTGAGTCGCTGTGGCAAGGGCAAGGTAAGTTGTAATCATCTAGTCATCTACCCACATTGTGAGAGGACCTTGTTCACCTACATGAAACCAGATACGAAGGTGTTTTTTTATCCTGATCTGCTCAGAAATGCTTCTAACATGGCAGATGGTGAAGGATTATTTTGTCACTTCTTGAACCTTTTGAATAATAACCAATAACCAAGACTTATTTGTCAGGAAGCACAGGAGCCTGAAATCTAGTTTTGTGTTAGAACTAACAGGAAAAGAACAGCCCTAATTGGGCAATTCTTACTGGGCAACATAGTCCAGTAAAGTATACATCGCCAACAACTGACAAGAAATAAATGTAGTATGGGACTTGTTAGCTTTTTAATTGACAGTTTCTCTTCTGGTAGGTCCCATACTCCATTACTCCAACCTTGTATTCAATCTATCTCCTTTGATGCAGACTGCTGGATTTCTTCCCTAAACATGTAGAACATCAAATGAAAGCAAGCAAGCAAGCAGACTAAATTTCCAGCGGTTGCCGGGGTAAATAAACTCCCAAAGTAAATAACACACACCGCTGGGCTCCTGCCTTGACTCCACCCAGTGTCCAGCCTGACCAAGTAAGACACCACCTGGCCGCCCATCTCAGCTGAGCGTGCTCAGAACGCTGGCCCCCAGTGCCTCGCACGTTGCCCATTTCACACATTGAATATGATTCCACCACACTAAGCCACCACGGTCTTTAATGGTGTCAAAGGTGAGTTGCTCAGACAGGCTACAAAACTGCCAAGACGTGCTGACACACACATCTGTTTGTCAGAACGCTTGAATTCATGTTGTTGTTTGCCTCGTTTATTTGTACGCCTTTTGTCTGGTTCCTTCAGCGTTCTTTAATTTTTCTGCTTTTGGAGAGGGTACCTGTTCTGTTTGCATACCTTTTCTGTGGTTTGTCTTTGGGTGTTGTTGCCATGACGGCGCTGAGTGACAGTGTGCTGAATGTATGTATTGTAGTGTTTGTTTGGCACACTTCCTATGTTTGCTTCGTTTATGTGCACTCTTGCTGTTCGGTGCATTAGTGTGTGCATGTGGGGCAGGCTCTGTGCACCCTGCTGTCTGTCCTATTCATGGGAGCTGCTTATTTGCTCATGTCTGTCTGCGAACTTTGAAAAGAGACACTCTGCCCTCTTGGTCATCACCATGTGCACCTCCACGGAGCTCAGCCAGCAGCCTGTGAAACCGGAAGGGAGGGTCTTCCTGTTTCTTAGTTTTAAGGGCGGAGGGGGCATTGACGGCAGTCGGATTTCTCGCTGTACGCCGACCACAGAAAACGCCCTGTCTACGGCTGGGCTGTCGTGCAGGTGTCAGACGGCCTGCTTTCGGAGGCCCGTCTGCTCCGCCCTGCCAATCACTGCCGTTGTACAGATACAATCTTCTTGGCCCACTCCCCTCTGCCCCCCCACCCCGTCCTCACTCTGGGTTCCCAATTTACCCCCACCCTCAGTGTTGGCTGTTAAAACCCCCGTTTTTAGCCTGTGAAAACGCTCCTGTGGTGTACGGATTTGACAGCAGCGCAGCAGGCAACCAATCAGAAAACAGACGAGCAGGAAAAGCTCCTCTCGGCTTGGCGGGATGCGGTGGAGGTTCGGGTGTTGTCACGGTCCGCTGCACGAACGACCAGAAAAGCTTGGTCAGTACAAAAAGCAGCATTCTGCAATGCGTCACTGCATGTTTGTTGGTGACCGCTTCACTGAGGGGCTAACAAGCGATGGCTTGGCCAGCTTTGTGTGGCACGGCGGACCGAATGCGCTGACCTACACAAACGACCCTCAATCCACCCCACGTGCTCATTACTTCAGCAAAATGACTACCTGTGCATTTTGCATAGAATTCAGATGTTAACGTGAGCAGCACGGAGGTCACACTGAAACACAGGCTCCATCACCTGAGTGACTCTGGTGTCAATTCGGTCTCACATAATCACACACACACACACACACACCTGCGTGTCAATTCTTCTGAAGAATAATAATAATAATAATGCGCCTCCCTGCACCGCGCCTCCTCATTAGACTGTCTCTGCACAGCGGTGGCCACAAACAGGCGGCTTATTAAGTACGGTGGCTAGACGGAGCTGACTAGACAGATGCTGAGGCGGGGGGGAGGGGGGGGCAGTTTGGGGAGTGCCAGTCGGAATGCCTCGAGCTGCATTATTGGCCAATCGGGTAAAGCAGAGTCATCCTCAGAGCAATTTGGTGAGTGTACACACCTGCTGGTGCAGACAGACTCAGCTAGGCAGCACTGAGTCCCACCTGCCATAAACGCTCCTCCGTACCCCCCTTACTCACAGCAGTCTTCATTCCAGCCAATCACAAATCTGCTTCCAGTACCACCTTTTGAACATTTTGCAACACTGAGCTGAGCATTTTACTCCTCACAGCTGGAGTTTTTGATCAAGGGAAATTTCTGTTGGACTGTTGTTTTTTATTATACAGAATGCTATAAATACGCCCTCCAAAGTATCTGTGGAACAGTGTACAGACTGTCTGCTACTTCAAGGCTGAGAGGAGAACAGTCAAAGTGCTCAGGGTATCCAGATCAGTCTCTCATTACTGCTACCACATTCAGCTTCCCAAACACGGCCGTCCTGCTCTGTGCCTGCGCTGAGGTTTTCCCTTCCAGGAAGAGATCGGGCGCTAGACATAACAGCCTCTGAGTGGAGACACTCCCAGACACCACAACAAGGGAGCAGCAGGCTAAATCGGGCTCTGATCTCAGAGAGGAGATGCCCCTGCCGGGGTCCTTGCTGCCGGCCACATCAAAAAGGCTGCCCAGGCTGCGCGGTTGGGACGCGAGAGCTGCAGCTGCACACAGGGCCCTGCAGCAGGCATGCGACAGGATGGGACTGCTGTGGGGAGGCACCTTCCCCCCCAGCAAGCTTGGACACACGCGACCATGTGCACACGTACGTGCGTGTGGGCAGTGGCTGGCCACAAGAACACATGCGAGAACATGCAAGGATAAACAAAAGCGCGCACACACCCGAACGTGCACGCACAAACACACATGCAGAGCCACACGTGTGCTGTCGTGGTTTTTTCCCTCCATGTAACATGACTGGGAGAGCTTCTGATTACAATAAAATTTAATTTTATCAAAATAAAATAGTAATCAGGCAATTTGATCTGCAGATTGTCCAATTTAACCCACAACAGCCAAAAAATAAAAATCCCGAACTACACGTGCGGGCATGCAAACACACGCAGAGCCACACGCGTGCGCAATTCAGAGCTACACACACAGAAATTCTATAAACAGATGTGTGAAAAATAACAGTAAGAACCTTCGTCATTCATAACATGTCTAAAACCATTCTGAGTTGCCTTTTTTATTTATTTAACTTTTGACAGGGATGACCTGGAAACACTGCAGAAAAACAGCAATACCATGACAGCATTTTTTCCTGGGGCTGCTGCCATGACGACGCCCTTCCACTGCCCTCTTGTACCTGGAAAGTGCCCCGCCCCACGCCTGGAGAGGTGGGATTCTGAGACGCTTGCCAAAGCTGCCCTGGATCAGGCTGAGGAAGAGGACCGCGCTTCCGCTCCACCAGTTTGCTTTGGCTAGTGTTTCCGTGGGAACCCAAACTGGAGGCGGGACCAGAGCAAGGGAGGATGGGGGGGGGGGTCAGGGTAGGGGGAGCATAGAGCAGAAGAGGCTTAACAGAGAGGAGGGGAAACAGGAGGGACAGAGCTGGACATGTCCACAGCCTGTCAGCGTTCAGTGACTTCAAGAGCGCTGTAACTGCTAGGCACAAAGTGTGTGTGACGTCACGCAGAAAACCGACCTGCTGGCTCCCTGCGCTGACAGACTAATGTTTCCTAGAGGATGTGAAGTAAATGGAGGCGAAGGAGTTAGTAAGTAACCAGCAGGAGAAGTTCTGGAACATCTAGTCCTGGAACGAATTTGCTGGCAAAAATAAAAGCCCAAATGGTTGGGGGGGGGGGGCTCAAACACCGAATCTTCAAATTAAATTGTCATTTGTTGCGAAGACATTCAAGGCAGTTTGGAGCACACAGCTGTGTGTCTCTGCCCTTATGTGTAACGCATTTTGAGAGGTTTGTTTGGTCTATGTGGCTCTTTCTTAGCTGCAGGACACAGTGATACAGCACAGCACTCACTTCTTCATTCTTTCCTGGTTTGTCTCTACTCTCGAATAGTGCGGACAGCCCCAGGAATCACCCTCTTGGCCAAAATTCTTTCCTCACCACCGAATGGGGCCCTTATAAGCCTGGTGCTTCATAAAAATATTTAAAGAGGCCGCGGCGGAAAAAAATTCCTGGCTTTACAGCCCTATAAACTTGGTTATCTCTGAAAGGGGAGGGGCAGAGGTATGCTGTGGATCTGTCTGACACTCAGTGCCTGTGGATGGGTGTCTTGGGTAAAGAAAGAACCACGCTTTTTAAACTCCCCTTGTGGTAAAAGCAAGGGCGGTGGCTGCATTGGAGGGAGAGGGGGTTGAAAACAGCGAGCTGAAACCAGAGGCTTCGTCTCGATCTTTAGAGTCTAGCCTGTTTACATTTGACTCAAACAAGAACAAGGGATTACGACTATAATAGCCACTCCTGTTGTTGTTTACCTTCACCGTGGCAACATGCACGTCGCAAAAAGGCTGTTGTTAACCACCACCCAGCTGCAGTCCTCCGCGTCGCCTGTGGCATGGCTCCCGAAGAGTTAAGCCGTCTGGACGAATAAACGTCGGGGCGTCGCGAGAGCGCGCAGTCTCACAGGAGGCTGGAAGTGCGAGACGTAGGTGCCGCAGTAGCGTCTGCTCACGCTTGCGCGCGTAATCGCCGCCTCTGGCTCTTTTTCTTTCTGCCTGAGCATTACTTACAGGGCACTGGAGCTCCACCAGACATTCTGGGAGCCCCCCCCTTGCATAAAGAGTCGCAATCGGGCCAGCCCGCCACAGCTAAACGTAGGCGCGGTGCATGCACGCGGGCAGACGGCGTTCGAAGGATGCGAGCGGCCAGCGATGAGTCGGGGGATCGTGCCTCGTCCCATGGCGGTAAATCACATGGCCATGAGGACACACTTCCAGTTACTCGGTGACTGTCTGAAAATCTCTGCTCCAAAGACGTCCGTCCTCCTCACTAGGAGTAGAGGAGCCGCTGTGCAGAAACCTCATTAACGTCTGTGAAGCACAGGCGAGAGCTGAATAATGACGGACAAAGTGAGCGAGTCGCACTCAGCTCACTCAGGTTTTTATATAATCCTACAAATTCTGTAATAATTAGGACCGGGGAAGGGGGTGTCGTCTCCACCCACAAAGGAAGCACGGCACTTCTAGTGGTCCTGCTAGAGTGTCACTCACGAACGTGATGACATCAGTGGTCACTGTGGGTCTCAGGGTCCAGCCTACAAGGCCACCGAGCGGCATCTGATTCTGATGGCTTTGTACGCCATGTCTTTCGCCCTGTGGGTACCTCAACAACATGCTGCGATTCTGGGAGTATTTGGAGCCACACATATGTAGCTCTATGACTGAGCATATGCCAAAAAAGAAAGGTAAGGATGAAGAGTCTAAAGGAAATGTGAACCAAAACTTTTTCCCCCAGAATTCGTTGCCAAATTCACCCACAGCTGCAGCCTACGGTACCAAAGAACTGGTGACAATGCAAAAAAGAACCTCTCTGCTCTTTTTTTTTTCCATTTCCATATTTAAACCATTCCAACATTAAAAATAATTCATGCGCTAATAGCTTTTGTTACTTCTACAGCCTTCAAGTTCACCACCAGTTTAATTGCATTTAATAGTGTTACCGTAGCGTATCATGCCATCAAAGTCGGCCGCGCTGCAGAGTCACAGCGTAGCTTTTCGCTGCCCTTACAATTTGTACAAATGTCTTACATATGAGTCACGGCTGTTATTTGTAACGTGTGAGGAGGACTCCGACGCCCAAAACAATTCATCAATCACGAGTGCCCTGCCGCTGAGGTCACGGGTGTCTCTGGCAGAAAAAGGCCCGAGTGGCCGTGTTCCATCTTAATGCCTGCTGGGATTATCCACCCCGCCCCCAAGGGCCCTACTGCAGCAGCGCGAACCCGCTCGTCCTCCACCCGCGTCAGCCTGAGGCCGTGGGCTCCTTGGCTCACGGCGGCCTGTGATTCACAGATCACACAGTCTCATCCAAGAGGCGCATCTGTGCGCCGACACAGTGCCCAAGACAAGCCGATACATCATCAGCGGTATCACTGTTTTTTTAGCACTGTTAGCACTAGCACCGACACCATTAATGGTAGCAGCTGCATGCGAATGTATTGGATGTGCACAATTTAACCAAGACCTACATCATCCGATCGCTCTGTACTGAACAGAGGTAGCTACAAGATCATATAAAAGTTGTTTTCTCCCCAGCCATGACTGCATTTCCTCTGTCGGATCTCAGACAATCATGCTATTTATATGCATGGTACATCGAGGAGTTAAGAATAGCGTGCTGGAACAGGACGCCAAAGTGCCGATGTGTCGCTGCTTCCTGTGTCACAGCCTTGAGCAGACACCACACACCCCAGGGACAGAGGCTACCTGCCTCGACTCGGGGGGGCTTTACAGGTCTGCTCCCTGGGGGTCACCCAGATAACGTTGTCTCGCGGATATGTCAGGGTTGTCTGGCACGGTGGAGGACAGGAGGGTGTGGGTTCTGTGTCCCTATGCACAAAGACAGACGGACAGGTGACGGTCCTCTTAGATCAATGTGCTAGAGAGTTCCGACCCAAGATTCACCTCTACATATGTACAGAGGAGTTCAGAGCTTCATAGCAAGCTGGGAATGTGGTGCGTAAACTCCAGAGAGATGGCAGGAATAGAGGTGAGAAGAAGAGGACAGGGAGCATCCGTTCAGCTTGCTGTTCACACCCATCAGCTGAGGCCCAAAAACGAGTTCTGGGAGCAACAGCGGCTGGGGAGGTTGAGCTAAGGAGCAGGATGCCTCGTGCCTCTAGTCCTGGGCATGGTGGTGTGGGTCGGACCAGGACCAGAAAGCTGCCTCTCTCACGCCTTTCCTCCTGCCTTCACAAGCACACCGACCACTCCAGCATGAACAGGAAAATCCACCAAATCCTCCCGCATCACCATGACTCCCTAGCAACAGCAAGTCATTTTTAGACAGAAAAAAAAAGAACTTAAATAAAGCGTGTGTCCATGTGATGTCTCTTTTTGCTTTTCTCTACTGTGTGACACAGACTGCTGCCAACAGAATGTAACGGGATGAACCCACGCAAAACATCAGGGCACCCCCGGGCCATCACAGCACCACGTACCCCCAGTGCCAACGGTGTAAAAGAGGTAATGAAATTTGCATATTGAACATAATTTTAGTTATTGATTATATGGAATCCACCCAGCAAAATGGCTGCCCTACTGAGTTAAAAAAAACAGTAGGAAACAACAGCCGTTACCAACAGCAACAGAAAAACTGGCTTTCTGCTCTTGTGACGCATTTCAGGTTCCCTGTCCAGGCCCTCTCCAGCTGTGCTCTGGTTAAGGGGGGGTCATCAGAGGTGTCGCCACTTTTGCTTTAAGGAAGAGAAAACAGGCTGGACACCAGCCAGCATTGTGTGTAAACGGAGGGGTAATTGGGGCATTAAAGGGCACGCGTCATGTGGTCAGGCTTGTGCTCACGGTGCCTTGCACTGCACGCTTGTTAAAAACACAAAGTGTTTTAAAAAAAATATCTGATCGGGGGGAAAGACTATTTCCAAGTTCAATACTCGTCAGTAGCAACTTGAATTAATAGCAAAAAAGTGCAGGTCGGCTTCTAATTACTCAAAAGACTAAGGTGCAGTTTTATTACAAATCTGTATGAGATAGCACATTAGTAAATGCATTTTTGAAAAACATTTCTTTTGGGTGAAGAAAAATGCAGTACACCACACAGGTCCCCCAGAAAGGGAAAATTACATCACAGTACAAGGGTTCTGCTTCCCACACTCAGCTCACGGTTCTTGTTTTTATAGTCTCTTAACGAAAAGCGGGAAAACGTCTACAGGTGCTTGTTCCCAGCATGCATTTCCTTGCATTTGCACCCATTAGTAAGACGTATGGTGGCCTTTTGTGGCAGAGGACTAACAGACGCAGAGATATTGCTGACACAAACAGTCCAGGGCTGAGGAAATGGGAAGAACAGACGCAGAGAACTGCCCTCCTTTCCCTCCCTCCCTGTCTTTCCACTTGCCTCACTGTGCTCCTTGCTGACTGAAAGTCGTTTTTACGAGGTTTCCTTATTTACTTTTTGCCAGAGAGGCTTGACAGAGGAACAGCCCATCCCTTTGCACACAGACTCCGCTGGATGTTTCCTGAACACAGATCCCTGAAGCGGATCAGAACAAGACACGTTTCCCACACGGGCCAGAACACCAGAACCTGCTTCTTTGTAGTCCTTAGACAGGATGCTTGAGAAGTGATCTGGACCAGCAGTGCCATGGTTACTTCCCTTCTCCCAGTGGATTTTCACCTCGCTACACACATAAGACACTGAAACAGCTGTGGGGTTGGGGCGCAGGGTGTGACCCAGTCCCCTCAATCCTTTTCTTATATGGAGTCCAAGGACACATTATTTAACTCTACTGTTAGAATCAAATACAGGCCAGTTTACACTCATCAGCACAATAAGCCTTTGAAGACAGGCTGGATTCAAAGGGCAGGAGCCTGTTCTAGCATCCCTCACCTTCACCTGAGCAGACTGTAAAGTGCTGTGGGAAGCTTGCAGGCAGGGGGTTTTGCATAAAACCGTAATTAGCAGAGAGGGTAGGGAGGAGGGGATCGACAATTCTGCTGCACACCCCACAGTTCTACTGGCCAAAAGCCTCATTTAACAAACTATGGAACGTACTGGAGAGGCTAGAGACAAATGGCTAAATCCCCTGGCTGTCATATTATGGAGATTTTGACTACAACCATCCCCAAGAAATTTTGAAAACATCAACACAAGGAACAGACCTTAAAAGTATACAGGTGTGTGTGTCCTACCACTGTTTCCTAAACGAGGACTACAGACAACCTCATCTCCCAACAGCTCCAACCCCCACCTATCAACCCAGTCTGAGCGCCCACGCTAGGCTTATTCGATGTCTAGACGTCGTTAGCAGCTCCTGACGGGGACTCTGGGCCCAGACACCTGCTCCTCAGCCTCCGCTGGGCCCGGGAGAGCGGCTACAGTGAGTGAGATTAATGGGTTTCTGCCACTGTGCTCAGAGCCCATATCGTTGCTAATCAATCACGGGCCAATTCGCCCCCATCGATCTTACCAGCCTGGGACATAAGCGGCAGTGATCAACAGCCATAACAAGCTGCTTTGTGGGCAGGGCTGAACGGCCCGCTAGCTGTCGCGGGCAGCGCCACATCAGCCAGCGTGGAGCTCCGGACTTTATATACCAACATACGGGTATGATGGCGTATGCCCCCCCACCCCACCTCCATCTGAGCCCCAAATACAACAAAGCAAAGTAAGTATTGTCTTAAATATTTCAAACTGCAGTGGTTTCAAATGTTTTGGTCTCATGTTTCAGATGTTAATCTGAACCTCCCAAATGATGCCAACACTATGTCCGTTTGGCAACGCAGGCGGCGCGCAGGGAGATGGAACCCTGGAATGACGGCAGGAAGTCCTCGTGCCAGGACATCTCGCTTTAATCCGAGAGAGGGCAGATGGGCCATAAGGGAGATTAAAATATCACTGGATAACCTTCACAACCCAAACACTAGCCATTTTAATCAAGGACTGCTAAGACAATTATGCCATGTTACTCTTGTAAGAAAATTTACGGTGAAAGCAAAATGAAAAAATAGAACATAGAGCAAACTGATGAAGGTCACTGATCAATAAAATGGGAAAAAATAAAGAATGAATTAAAGGGTAATTCCAGAGAAAACTCAGAGAACCATGTTAAAAATGCCAAAACAAAAGACATCTGTTTTGTAACAAAAAATGCTAATAAGCTAATGGGATCCTTCTAACACAAAGAACTGCAGTTTCACAAAACTTTGCATGTCCAGTTCTGGAAGCCTTCCAGACTGGGCTGAGCACCACACTTTCTTGGGGGTGTGTTTGGCATTTCTCTGCTGATGGTGCCAGCTCAGGGGAGTGCTTTGTGGTTGTGGGATTGGAAGGTGGGGGGGTGACACCTCCAAATTTGAGAAGGTATGTTTCACTATGAAAATCATTCTTCATCACAGATAGTTATGGCATCTCTCTTCACGTGGTTTATACCTGAACACCACACCATTTTTGGGAACTCCAATACCAAAGCTGCCCCCAACAGGATGCAGAACACGAACCTTAGAAGGGAAGGTCGTGCTATCCCTCGGACGTAGACACTTCCACCAGAAATTCTGGTGATTCTTTGAAACCTCATCAGCATTTGAGAACGACTGTGCAATATTTCTGGGGCACACATTAAAACCTGTGAGCTAAGCATTTCGATACGGACACAAAGAAACACGAAAAAGTTCCGAAACACACACACACACACACACAGACACACACACACACCTGTGCATACAGGACGTCCTGTGCTAACAAACTGCAGGTACCAGCCTGCAAAGGTACTGCAGCCAGAGTTTTGGCTGCCCTTGTGCTCACAAGCTATATTTATCCAGCATTTCTGTGGTCGCAGGGGGCCTCTGAGGGTGGGGCAGGTGAGACTACGCAAGCGACCCCTTCGTGCCCTGTCTGTGTGACCGTGTCTTCTCCCCTGCACGATTCTCACTTTCCACAGTGTGCCTGTTACTCCTCCTCCCAGCCAGCAATCAATTATCTGTCTAGCCAGCGATATGACAGGACACATGAGGGAGAGGCAGGCTGGCTGGAAGAAAGGGGGGGCGCTAGGCTGTCAGGCATGCCACAGCCCCTGAGGAGCGAGGGACATGATCGGGCACCTGCTCCGTAGGAGGAACCCTTCCATGGGGCCTAAAAGAAGCCTCACATGCTGAAGGCAGGGGGATGGGGCATGAACCACCCCCTTCCAGTTCTCTCATACATTCGTTGATTTTAAATCTCTTCATTACTATGGCATTCTAAACCTGCTGTGCAGCGGCAAATATCTCAACCATCCTGCCCTGCATCTATTTAACATGCAGGTATTGTTCCAATCTGTAAAATAATGTCAGACATACACACACACACACACACACACACAATCCTTTAACTGTATATCAGGTGGCGTGTTTAAATGAAAACAGCAATAGGTTAAGCCCCATTTAAGGCAGAATGTGATGAATGAACAAGCCTGGCTTTAAGAGTGGATTTTCAGATGTGAACACCTTGTCCAAGCAGGCATATTTTAATTATCCTCTTCTGCATCTGCTGCTGGGGCTACACAACCTGAACAAGGCATCAAG
>JABJVR010000010.1:44021-55135 GCA_025773905.1 Chitala chitala | reverse complement strand
TAGCGCTGATCACTCTTAAGGAACAGCAGAGAACAGACTGGACCAGAACTCAAACATTAGCACTGATCACACTTAAGCTCCGCCCACCTCCAAACTTGTCCTGCATTTTATCTATTAAATTAAAACTGATTTGATTTGTTTTTGGTTCACCAGATATTCTTGTTTTTTTTGCAGAGAAACGAGAATTTCAAACTGTGCCATTACAGAACATGTATGTAGGTAGGATGGAGGCTACGGTTACAGGGTGAAGCCACAACAACTCCCAGTGCAGACGCCAGTACGAGTCCTGCTGGGGTATGAGCACCATATGGAAACACGCTAAAACCTAACATGAGCTTCTCCTAGCAAAATATGTAGTACAAAACTTTACACAGATTTGGATAAGAAAGCAAACGAGAAGCGTGTAAATATAATTCCATGTCATCTACATGCCACATTCCAGCCTTGCGGCCATCACGGCTTCTTCCTGAAAGATTTATGACAAAAGGTTAATTTTTCTCTCTATTTAATAATTCACTCACTTTGAGGTAAAAAACAATGAAAACCATAACTTTAAAAAGGTCTTTGCTTCAGGTTACAACACACACACACGCACGCACGCACACACACACGTGTGCCCTCTGCAGCCGAGCTTATTTGTTTACATTTGTTAATGGCTTCCATGCCAGAGGGCTTCATACCTGGGCGTGCGGTCGGCCGGGAGGACCTGTCAGCCGTTAATATTTATGAGATTCATGCCCCGGGGGGTTCAGTGATTTGCAGGTCCTTCACGCGCTTTGGTACGATAGACCCAGGCTGGGGGGTAATACGCTCTTAACACACAAAAAGACCTCTCTATAGCTACTCCTGTCTGAGCAAAACTAAGCTAAACAAAAGGAAAAGAATGTCTTCAAGGGAATATTTCCCAGGACTGACCTGAAGTGAAATGGCGCACAAGAAATACAATGCTTCAGATTTGGGCTGCTGTAGAGGCAGCTTTAACCAAAAGGATCTTAACGAAGCACACAGAAATAGCCCACAACTGAGCCGCACTATACAAGCGTTTGTAAATGGCTTTACATCACAACGACAGGTTCATTGTCGCGTTTCTCTGAGCTACGATTGAGCACTCGCCCTCACCGAGGATGTCCCTCTCACACTCACACTTCCTGAGCTGGGAAGGCTAGCCCGCTGTTTTGACATCTGTGCCAATCATGCAGGCTCCACGGTATGAAGTCATCCCTTTTGTAACGTTTCTCCTTTCCGTTCTCCCGTTGGAGCTTTCCCCATCTTTTGTTTAGGAGGAGGCAGAGGGAAAGGATTTCCAAATTAATCAGAACAATGATTAAAACTTAGCATCTCACTTGGATGAGCTTAAACAATAGCAGCAGCCGAGGTCTATTGGGAGAGGAGCCATTAGCAGGCATTGAACTGGCAAAAGAAAAACCTAATCTGTGTGAGGTCTGTTCTGTGGTTCTTCTCTGAATGCACACAGCACTGCAGATGATCTCAGTATAACTAAGTTACTTACTACAGCCTTCATGTTGAAAGCACAACCTTTTTTTTACATTTGATATGTTTCAGACTAAATCAATGACAGAAATACAACAGAAAGTGACCACTGTATTTTTTCCTTAGCAGCAAACAAAACACTGAAATTTTTTGTTGTGTGACATTTGTTGCTGTTGTTTTGTCCGATGTTCTATCCGGCTTTTGATTTCACCAGGTGGTGTTCGTAATCGGAACGGCGCTGATTTCATTTTGCACTGAACAGCACAGAAACATCTACATTTTTAAAAACTACAGGGTACATATTTACATGAGACATTTCGAAAAAGAGTTTGTTACAGGAACAAAGAAAAGTCTTACCAAGACCATGAATACCCTTATTCTACAGTGGATTAACAGAAGAGCTATAAAACATCTCAGCTGCCTCACGTGTAGAAGAGCCTTGGGTTCTCACCAGACATCAATGGACACCTCAGTAAATATCAATTTGCAGTACATGAAATGTCTTCATTTTAGGCTCTATGCAACATGTTGAAATATACAGACCAAAGCTCTCGTGAAGGTGTTAACACCAGTTCACTGTTAACCTATCCAGCCTCTGAAAAAAATCAGGCTCTTATTTGCAATTGACGTATTTGCATGTTTCTTAAATTTTGACTCCATTTACTAAAACAACTGAAAAATCCACTGTCTCAAGTAAATGGTCTTGCTTTATCAGTACTGTTCTGATGGCACTTTGATCCACTACACCTCTTAATTTTACCCAGTGTTATATGTTAGTAGTGCAGCTGACGTCAGCACACTGACTGTCTCTCACACACACCATTGTGTAACAGCTTGTACGTGGGTTTAAAGCTGTACACTGCTTCCTGTATAGCAGAGACAAAGGGGTGACTGTACTGTAACACACAGGTACGGTGAGGGAGTACAAACTCCATTCCCGGCACTCTGGCACACTGCATGCAGCCCAACACAACACTGCACACTTCAAGTACACTTCAGGATCGCCAGCCCCTGCTGTAGCCGTTAGCAGTTTAAGTACTTCTTCCGAGACATTACCACATCAAAGGCATTCAGATTCCAGTCTGTTCAAACACAGAAATACCAGCTGGATTCAATTTCAACTCACTTATTTATTTTTCATTCTGAGGCAGAGAGGACATAAAAAGCTGGAATAACATTGCTTCTCTGTACCAAAGACAAGGACAAAACCTCCATCGTGTAGCTGACGCGTTCTTGAGCGTTAAAACAAAGCAAAAATCACACGCGGAGGTAAAATACACGTATGTTGTAGCTTCTCCTTTTACTCCATGTGCTGGTCTCATGCAGGCCGGTCACTGCCCTGATCCTGTGAAAATAGCTATCGGGTATCAGAGACACAGAGAGCCCAAGTGGTTCACTTCAGTGGGGCCACTTTCCCATTTGCACTTGACCTCAGAAGTCTTTAAAGCAACATCACATGCATGTTTTGCAATGATAACTTAATGGTGCACATTTCAGCAGTACTCTGGTGTTAGTGTAAGAATAAAGCACTTCTGCCCATGTGTTACTAATTTCACCTCTATCTGTCACCGAAATGGGACGTGACAACTTTCCTAGTTTATAAATGGAATTTTGAGTTATCACAGTTGCTCATAGAAAAATATGTAATTATACTTCCTCTTTGGATTATTATGGGTGTTTTAGGGGTTCGTCTGAAGAAGCCACAGTGAACTTAAAAAAATGAGCAAAAACTGGAGAATGGTAAAACTTTTCCATGTGCCCTATAGTAACATACGATTCACTTATTGTTCTGAAACCCTGAGTGAAGACGAATGCACGGTAATGTGGTCCCTCAGCAACACCAGAGGTTCATGGTCTCCTGATCCACATTGTGGTACTTTTCAGTAAGCATCTACTGCAGCACCCATTTCCACCCAATAAAACTCTTCAAAGGTATATGACTGTATTGTCATGCTTTAAACAATGTTAACCCTGAGCCACACTCTCCATTTTGCGTGTTCCCACATGTGTTTTGGAAAACGGTGCTCTTCGATTCAAGCCCTTACAGACATCCTTCTAACAACCTTACAAATGTGAGCCTCCATCTTGTGTGCTCACGGGTTTGCCACAGAGGAACAAACTGTGCATGCGTTAATACGCATGTTCTCATGCATGTTCCTGTGCTGCCCTCCCAACTTCCACCCCTGCTCCTGCGGGTCACCAGGCACAGCTCAGCACACAGCTGCTTGCTATTCAAAACACTGCGTTTCCGCAGTCTTCAGAGACATGTCAGAGACTGGAAAAGGAGATCAAAATGGCTTGCCCAAGGTCCTGCAGTCAGCTCGCCCTTCTGGACCAGCATACGTACCGCTGTCTTTCAATAATTAACTTTGCCGTGTAGTATGTATACACACGTGAATAAATCATGGTGGGTTCATGGTGGGTTCTACCTGCAGGGTTATGAAAGCAGAAGTGAATGATGTTTTTAAACCATTCATGTGAATGAAGTCTTTTCGATTTTAGGCATACAGAATCACTGGGAAATGTCTGCCCACACACTCCGCATACAGGGGAGGAAGAAAGAAAAAGAAAGAGAGGGGGGAGACACAGAAAGGGGGGGCAGAAAAAAAGAAATGAAGAGAAGCAGGAATGCTACTGCTTTAATTCCTGGACATGGAGCAAATACGTCCCAGTTTATGTCCCAAGGGGAGGAATTCAAAAATAAATAAAGCAAATTTATTAATTTAAGGCGAATGTGTACTACTGTATTAACAGGTAATGAACTGGGGGACATGAAATTCTTTGTTTGCCTGCTGAGTAAAATATGACAGAATTGAGAATTGTCACATAACTCAAAGGAAAGTTACAGCATATAAAAACAGAGTGAATAGTGCACCATCCTACAGCCTGCCTAGCCTACAGCCACAAACAGGCCAATCATGCCAGGCTTCGTATTCACCCGCCACATACGGGCCAATCATGCCAGGCTTCGTATTTACCTGCCACAAACGGGCCAATCATGCCAGGCTTCGTATTCACCCGCCACAAATGGGCCAATCATGCCAGGCTTCATATTCACCCGCCACATACGGGCCAATCATGCCAGGCTTCGTATTCACCCGCCACATATGGGCCAATCATGACAGGCTTCGTATTTCTCCACCCTAAAAAACAGCAGCTAAAGATGGAGTCTAGTTTTCTTGCATTACACAATGTAGGACACAGATAGTACTCAGTCCTTTGATTATGGTATTAAGAAATTCAGGCCTGTTTCTGGAAGCATCTGATTCTAGTTTATATCACATTGTGATGTGCACAAAGTTAAATTTACAAGCATTGATCATCTTCACCAGAATCTACACAAACACAAAACACTATAATATCATTTATGTTTCTGCCGGTTGCTGGACTTTGATGTCATGCACAGGCCCTGTTTTGCACTGCCTGTATTAATGAAGACTGGAAGTGGACAGTGTAGGGCTGTTTCAGATGAGGCTAACCTCTGTATGAACTGGACACATGCTGTCAGTGTAATGAATATGTATAAAATGAACTGTAAACTCTATTCTAAAACCGAAAATCAGAAATCGGTCAGAAGTCCTAAAAAGACTTCTTAGCCAAAGTGCCTTTCACATCATCTCTGTTGTTTTTAATAAAATTCTAATTAAACTCCCACAAGAAATATAAAGTTAGCGATACGGTATATATTACCATACATATGAATATATACAGAATACAGAATATACAGAAGCGTGTATATATATATATATATAAAAAAAAAAAAATTGTCCCCTCGCCCTCCGCGGGCGGTCTTATCCACACTATCAAATTAATAATTTAGGACTTTTTGTCAACCACTGTTTCAATACAAACAAGGTCTTCTGTATTTTTACTTGGTACAGCGATCCTCTGGTGTATTTTTACCAGACTGGAGGAACAGCTAAAATATTGTTCACATATTTTTCCTTAACTATGCTGCCTACTGGCTAACAAACTGAAAATTAATCAGCATTACTTCCCCTATCCAACTGCAGCCATAAACCATGTTAAAATTGTGTCTGTTTTACAGAGTAACTCAATAATTCTGAGCAGAAACACCCTGTAGATCTGTAGGTACGTCGACAGATGTCGCGAGAACAGAAGTAAGCTTGGGGAATTCAGCCAATGTCTGGCACTCCTATACAGTATCATTTTCACCACTGACAACTTTACCCTTCAGAGTTACCTTTAAATTTGATGCGCTTTGAGAACACCACTTGTGTTAGCGCAAATGTCGATCTGAGAATTACTTTGTCCATTCAACAAGTGTTAGGCTCATTACCACAAATCATGTTAAGTGAAAAGTTAAGAACCTGTCTGGCTGCTCATACAACATAAAAAATGCAGAAAAACCTCAGGTGGTTTGCTGTTAAAACAGAGACATACGAACAGTGTTAGAGCACGTATGTAAGACTGCTAAATAAAACATAAGTGGGCCAACAGAGTCACTCACTAGCAAGTAAAACCACAGAAAATCCCAGTCCTCTGCCGTGAGCTGCTAGAGAGGGCCCTGGAGCCCCTAAACAGTAATTAAAAAACAAGGTGGGGGGGGGGGGGCCTGTTGGTGCTGCCGACTAGCTGTTCTCAAAATGGTAGAATAAACGTGATGGAGTACGCACAGGCGGGCCTGTCCGCTGCAATTACACTCTGATTGACGTGGAACGGCGCAGGGCAGCAGCGGGAGCCGCTGCGTTTTGTCAAGTGTGTGAGAGCTGACACCGGTGACCGAGGGGTGGGGGGCCGAGCCGCGTTACTCTCCATTCAGCTCCCCCGCCGCACCGTTTCTCAGCAGCTCGCCTCCCCGGGGGTGAGGGGGGGTGGAACGCCACGACGGTGGGCCTGGTGTTAGAGGCGTACACCTGGGCACACAGCAGGACTCTGCTGTTGGGAAGGGGGAGACTGGGACCTAGTGCGCTTCCCCCCCACCCCACCCACATAGCCTCTTTCAGCTTTTGTGAGCAGTTGTCACTGCGCGGAGGGGCTCATGCACTCAGTCAGGCAGGGGTCGACAACTGGGGAGGTCGCCAGGGTGGGGGTGTATTCTCCACGGACCACCGCATTCATTCGTTTCCTGCAGCATTGGGGGAAGGCTGTGAGCGTAACCTTAAATACAAAACTTTTTTTCCACGTTTTTGAAGGTAACTCCAGATGCCACAATACAAACATGAATGTGTTTTAAACCCTTTCTTACACAGACACACAGCTGTAAACAGAAAAGCACCATCTATGCAGCTTGTCCTCAGACGAAGCCCTCTCAGGTGCCCAGGGGTGACTCATCTTTGCCTGCACATCTACACTATCAGAGCTAAAGCCATGTGGTGTTGAAAAGCCTGGTTCTTACCTGTTCTCTGGGATCTTCTTGGCATCATTTTGCTGGGAGAAAAAAAAAACATCTGTTAGCAAACGTGAAAAAAAGCTTGTGTGTAAAAAGTTTAAAGCTTTAATGCATTATTTACAAACTGAGAAACCGATGATTTAAAAGAATATTCACCAAATTTCCGTCTTTCAAAATAGGGTCTGCCCTTCTTAAATCACGTTAAAATCTGAGATAACTCAGAATCAATAGTTCAACCCTTTTACAGTGATGTATAAAACTTTGTTTCACAAAATTATTTTTCCCTGGTCTAATTAACACAATGTCAATTAGGAGTAAGAAAATGTCTTTCTGCTGTCTGTTGCATTTCACATATGAGATCTGTAAATTACAATTAAAGAACTTATTACATTAATTAATTTCTCATAAGCAAATTATCTTGACTGACACAAAACATGACAAATAACTTCATGAACAACTTCTGCTAGTTTAATTACTGTCCTTCTAACACAGCTGAGAAGATCACAAAAAGAGGCAAAGATTTTAAAATATTCCTGTGCTTGAAGCAGTGATGTTTGGTGTATGTATGTTAAGAGAACAGTGTGTCAGGATTCAGCTGAGCACTGTACAGACGAAATGTCAACACCTTCTGTAGTTCATCCATCAGTAAACAGGTTACGTGGTCAGGAGGGACAGGGGCCAGCCTCAAGTTCTGGAACTTAGCGTGACCCTCTCTGACTCTCTGTTTGGCTGGAGGACGAGTTACACCTTCAAACCCATCAATAAGCTGAAGTCGACCTATAAAAAAGCAAGTGGGTAGCTTGAACGTTTCACAAGGCCATTTTCAATAAAACAGAAGCTCATGTCCTTAAAGTTAGAGGTTCTCCCCTGTCTACCTTCTTGGCCATAATCAGCTAGGCCATCCGTCAAATCAAACTTTTCCTCAGTCAGTTTGTTAGGGTGCTCTATTTAAGTTCTGATTATATGAGAGGAGACAGTTTTCACATTCTGGATATACATCTGAAAAAATACTTGAAAAGAGCAATTCAGGTTCTGCCCTCAAGCGCCAGATCAGATTGTGTTCTGGGACTTCCAGCTAACTGCCTCCAAAGCAACTGTGCTACCAGCAAGCCTCCCCTGACAACATGTGTTCATGTTTCATTAGGTTTACAAACAGAAGACCGCTGGCTAAACCCGCCATGGTAACAGGTAAAACCAAGTGTTGATCAGGAGATCAGGGCCTGCTTTTACAGGCTGCTTGCTTTTGTGTTCGGCTGTTGCCTAGGAAACCCCTGGACTTTCTTCCTTTGTACTTGGCATCATTCTAAGGATGCAGTAAGTGGATGAGGACCCTTTGCAGGAGTACTGACTGCATTCTCCAGTCAAGCCATTCATTTATGTAACGTATGGCTCTAAACAACCACTGTGCTGCACTGCACAGAGGCATCATTAACAGAACACAAGAACAACAGGACCGAAAGACCCAGTCAGGGAGTGACAACCTGGGATTTGGTGCTGCATCAACATGTTGTTTTGCAATGACACCGGCGGTTATATCACGTTTTACATCCTCCATGTTTAAAATCAAATGTCGCTGCTGTAGCATGCAAAATAATCTAACAGTCATTAAAAAAAATTATATATAATAATGTATAATATATAATTATTGCATTGTAATGTTTTAAAATATAAAATTTAATTTAGCAAATTAGTATATATATTACATATAAGATGACAACCGTTTGCACACAACAGCTGTACTAAGAAAATGTTGTGTTTGAGTTTGAAAAGCGTCATTCTGAAAAGCGGAATTTGCACGCCTTACGGGGGGGGGGGGGTTTAGTTAAACTCATGTCTGCACCTGATCTGGCCTCAGATCTGTGGAACTAGACAGGCAGCTGATGCTAAAGTTTTGTCTTTCGCTGTCCACAAGTCAGTCAGACAGGAGGGAGGGTGCATCTGACTGTGGATGTTGCTGGAAGCCCAGGGCTGAAAGAGGGGGGCCACTTCCGTTCGAACCCCTGTGTGTGTTTTTTAATTAGGACGATTATAACAAGAACGGCTGGATAAAGGTTAGGCCCTTCCTTCTGGGACTCAGCGGCAGGCACAGCAGAGACCCCAAACTGCCACAGAGCGGCAAGGCAATTTGACCTCCAAACACAACCGAGAAGTCAGTTAATTATCTTCTTCCATTGCTTTTTTTTTTTTTTTTTTTTTTTTTTTTTTTTACAGCTGACTCAATTACAGCCTGCTGATCACAAGAGGGGGGTGCGTAGGTAATAAGGCTGGACGGGTGAAAAAGAGAATTGCAGTAGTCTGTGTATCTGTGTATCCAACACCCTCTGCCGTCATAAAACGTACAGATGTGAGGCCTAATAATGGGGTGTTAAGTGTTATAGACATTTTATAGTCCCGTCTATAAGAGGCCATTTTTGAATCAGACGAAACTGATTGGCTTTATCCCCCGCTAGGACAGACAAAATCCTTTCTAAAGACATTCTTGCTTTTCAGACTGCATGTACTGCATAACCTCACTCGGAAATTTAAGATAATCAGCCTTTTGGTTAACTCTACCTTAAGATAACCATTATGCTCCTGATGATGTGTCAATTTAATTAAAAAAAAAAAGCACTCACAAGAATGTGACAAAAAAGTGGCGAGTGAAATAAAGCACACCAGCATGCGCCGTGTCACTCAACATGAGAACCACAAGCCCTGTAACCAAGGGCCACCGGTGAGGAGCAGCATTGTGCGCCGTTGTTGAGCGGAGCTTATGAAACACGAACAATATGATGGTTGGAACAGACACGACACCAATTTCTTGAACATCACGCACCCTACCAGCGAAAGCTTGTTTTACCCTTCACAACAGCTGGGCACGATTTTAGCCACCCCAGCAGCAAAAATGGGAGGAGTCGATGACTTCTGAGGGCTCTGAGTCCTGTCACATACCCTGAGGTCACCAGTGTCCTGCATGTCTGCCCTCACACCTCTTGTGTAAAAATGGACGCTGAGTGACTTGCAGGATTTTGGGTTTCTTAAACTTGGAAGCAAAGCTGCTTTGTAAGACTTATGCAAATTTAAGTAAAACTGGAACTTAAAATTTTTTTTTTAAAAACTGTGGCCAGTCTGTGTTTTGGAATTAAAACTGGTTTTCTATTCATATGAAAATGAGCTATATGTATCTTCCATTGTTGTATTCTTCTCCCCTGAAACATTGTACTTTTTAATTAAAAAGTTACTTCATTATAAGGCTCACAGGTAAGTACACTGACAGTGCTGTGTTACGCTCTAAGGCTGGTTGAACACCCACTTGTGTCTCAGGGCACCAGCCAGCTGTCACACACTAACAGACACACAAAACGCTGAAGTCTCGGTGTAGCCTTTCACAGTCCTGTAAAACAGAATGAGGGTCTGAGCAACGCTGATTAGGGGATTCCAATAAGCTCTTTGGTCTTACTGTTTTTGCCAAGGGTTGACAAAGTGAGACAGCAGAATTCTTCTGTCCACGGTGAAAAACTGATGTGTTGAGAGGTGAACACAAACAGGAAGCCAAGAGGCACAGCTGTGAAGACTAAACTCAAAGACAGTACAAGACAGGGATGAGAAACACCAAAACCCACTGAGCATCTCATCAGAAGACTGCTGCTTTTCAGACATTGTACTGTACATAGCATGTGTGTATCTACACTAATCCTGGATTAAATATAAATTTGAAACAGAGAAGGAAACGCCACCCAAAAACATACACGTTACACAAACTCTGCGTGTTATAGAGTAACAACCTGAAGGAAAGACCTGCTAAAAAGCAGGAAATGAGCTGGGAGATACTTCTACAAACAGGTTCTTCAGTTCTCACCACTTTGTTTTAGCTACTTTGCTCCCGTCTTTGTGTTTGCAGTGTTTTTCTTCTGAACGTGTATAGGCACAATATTGAATTATTGTGTTTAGTGTTTCTGTGGCGTGGGCTGCCACCGTCCTTCCACTGGGGGGGGGGGCACACATGCAGCTACCTGCACTGACTCATCACAAATGTCCTCGTGTGCCTGTTCTCTCAAAGACCAGAGAGCAGTGAGGGTGAGTGAGTCATGGGCTGCACGCTCTCTACACGCCAGCGCGCTCTCTACATGCCAGCGCGCACGCGTGTTCCACTAGTCTGCTCCCTTCCTGCCTCATTCCTCAGTACAACTCACAACGTCATCCAAACAGTTCAGTTTCATCCATCCATCCATCCATTATCTTAACCGCTTATTCCTGGTGAGGGTCGCGGGGAAACCTGGAGCCCATCCCA
>JABJVR010000010.1:19440-34163 GCA_025773905.1 Chitala chitala | reverse complement strand
CAGTTTTGTGTTTTAACACAAAACGTTTCTCGTTATAACACAAACCTTTTTGCATTTTTACATGATAGTTTTGTGTATAACGTAAAACTTTTACGTTTTTACACAAAACTTTTTGCGTTTTAACACAAAAGCGCCACTTTGTGTTGTAACGTAAAACGTTTGCGTTTTATACGCCGCCGTACTCTATAATAAATTTATTTGACATAATAAAAACGGACAAAACTGTTTTAAATTCTATCAAACGTGAAGCTTACATGAAACCCCTTTTTTACACATACCATGGAGCCGAACCGCAGCTGCATTCGCCTGCAAATCATCACACATGACATGACAAATCGATGACATTGTCTATTAATTTGTCTGTGGTTTAAATATATATATTCCCACCCGGCCATCCACATGATGTAAAAGAAATCATCAGACTAGTGCACCTTCTTCCATTGCTTTTAAGGCTATGTAAAATGACAGAGTGGGGTCAGTGCATGCTGAAGCGCACAGTGCACAGAAGTCGCCAACTGTCTGCAGAGCCAATAGCTACAGACCTCCAAACTGCGTGTGGCCTTCAGATTATCACAACAACAGTGCATAGAGAGCTTCATGGAATGGGTTTCCATGGCCGAGCAGCTACATCCAAGCTTTACATCACTAAGTGCAATGCAAAGCGTCGGATGCAGTGGTGTAAAGCACGCTGCCACTGGACTCTAGGGCAGTGGAGATGTGTTCCCTGGAGTGACGAATCACGCTTCTCTATCTGGCAATCCGATGGACGTGTCTGGGTTTGGCGGTTGCCAGGAGAACGGTACTTGCCTGGCTGCATTGTGCCAAGTGTGAAGTTTGGTGGAGGGGGGATTATGGTGTGGGGCTGTTTTTCAGGGGTTGGGCTTGGCCCCTTAGTTCCAGTTAAGGGAGCTCTTAAGGCATCAGCATACAGACATTTTGGACAATTTTATACTCCCAGCTTTGTGGGAACAGTTTGGGGATGGCCCCTTCCTGTGACTGCGCACCAGTGCACAAAGCAAGGTCCATAAAGACATGGATGAGCGAGTTTGGGGTGGAGGAACTTGACTGGCCTGCACAGAGTCCTGACCTCAACCTGATACAACACTTCTGGGATGAATTAGAGTGGAGACTGCGAGCCAGGTCTTCTCATACAACATCAGTGCCTGACCTCACAAATGTGCTTCTGGAAGAATGGTCAAACATTCCCACAGACGTTTCAGTACAAATATAAAAATATCAGGGTACTGTATTTCAATGGTCAAATATGTAACATACTTATTAAAGCATTTCCCAAGTTTGATACGCGGCTGCAGTGTCCATACGTAAATATTGTAGAGAAGCTGGTTACATGGGATCCTGCTGCAAGCCCAGCGTCCAGTTCAGAGCATCCAGGACAAGGAGGGCAGCTTCAGCGTGCCTTAAAAGCACAAACTTGGGTGTTAAAGAAGCAATTGGTGCTTAGGCTGATTACTGGGATATTTGGCAGACCACCGGATCAGGAAAACAAGCAGCATTAAAGAGATTTTTCTAAGATGTGTGTGAGGACAGCACACCACTGCCATGCTGTTTGCTGTGCCATCACATAGTGCAGTTTAATGAGCGTGAGAAAGTTTGCAACAACACACACACACGATATTATAACAAAGTTTTATACGTTCTTCATTTGTCTATTTTTGCACTGTCCTTACAGATACAGGTATGTGTCCCCTCATATTTAATACAGTAACACCTCACATGTTTCCCATAACTATTCAGATTTTTCAAGTTATATTGTTTAAACAAACATTTATGACAGTTAACTGTTTAGTTGGCCTTGCGTTGCATGATTATATTGCACAAGGTAAGTTTCGGTTTTAGGGCACAATATAATGTGATTAAAGACAAAAACAGAAATAAAACGTGTACGTTTTTATCCATATAACATGGGACTTAATGCTTAGCGAATAAAACAATATAGCAATATAGGTGGACTAATAACAATATACAGTAGGCCAATAACATCCTGGTAATGGTCCCATAAAGAAAACGGAGCTAAAATCGAAAAATTTCAAAACCACCAGATCATTCCATATACTGTAACCAAACCTACTATGCTATTTGAGAAAAAAAGCATAATTCACATCTAACTGGGGTTACACTTAGTTCTAAGGAGTATTCGACTGTAGAAGAGAAGTTCATTAATGGTGTCTTGATTGTTAAGTGTGGATTAATCACTCTTTTCACTATAATCGTTTCCCACGGTGCATAGAGGTCTAAGCCTTGCTTTTCTCTGTAGGCTCCTGTGGTCTGTGTGTCCCACTTGTCCCCAGACGTTGACTCAGCTCAGCTGATAACACCGAACAGCAGTTTTTCTGCGAGTAGTACAGGGCAAGGAGATGTTCCAGTTAGAATTACGCTGATGACAGATGGACAAAGAAATCACTACTTAAATCTAACAGCTAAACTTTTCTGTGCATGTTCAACTATGAAGGTTTAGCAAACCAATGACTGAGGTGATGTATAATTGTCTAGTGAAGTTTTAAACCAATAGCCACATGCCTTAATGATGGATGCTGGCAAGTCGCCACTGACTGGTTTACCTCATGGTACCAGGTACATTTTTGGCATAAACCAGACAAGTGCACTCTACAAGATCATGGACAAACCCTCAGTTCTGTATGTGAGACCGTCACGCATGTCCCCTCACCCTCTGCTCTTTGGCGCTCCTTCGAGAGCTGGAGATGAGCTCCAGCAGGGCCAGGAGGACTCCCAGGGCCAGGCCCAGGCCCAGCACCACAAACGCCCCCTTGAGGCAGTGGGAGTGTATTGTGGGTGCCCCTGCACCCTCCTGCACACAGCTGCTGGCCCACCACTTGTTGCGCAGGAAGTCCAGCTCACCAGACTCGCTCAGCTGCAGGATCACCACACTGAGGTTCTTCATGATGGGAGAGCCTGTGAGATTAACACCCAGGAAATTCATGCTTACACACTCCACCTATGATCAGCACCTACAACCAACCAACAATCACCACCCAGGGGGTGGGGCCACTTGGACACTGGCCAGTCTGAAATCCAATTGGCCCCGTTAGTGCCCCCGTCCTATCAATCACTAGTCACTTAAGGATTACATACTGATGTAAGACATGGTTGGCTCCTTTATGTTACATATGGTCGCTTTGTCACCTCCCATTTTAAAAAATCCTAGAGCCGCCCCAGTTTTATGAAATGTCAGTAATACAAAGAGAGGGAGAGACATCAGCCACATGAGTAGAGGAAAATGGGGCCTTGACTGCCTTTGTTCAGAAAAACAATTCAAATTTAGTAATGAACTATTCTGCTTAAAATGCTCTTTTTTTCACGTAGCCTGCGCTCACCTAAAGGCCCCACAATGCTGTAGCCTCTCATGCCGATGACGTCACGGCTGCGGACCAGGTTACAGTAGCGTGACACCGCCAGGTCCAGTGACACCGACTCCCCAATGAAGGCATAGCTCCCCTCCTGGGCTCTGCGGATGCCTTCATCAAATGACCCCACAAAACTCTTCCTCCTCTCCATGTTCTCGTAAATCCTGCGATACAGGGGGTTGTTGGAGTTCTGGGCAATGGAAAAATTGAAAATCATTCACCTTGCTTGATAACTAATATTGATCACAGAATCACACAACATGGAATGCAGATCAGCAGGATAACAGCTGTTCGTTGTTATTAATTTGGTTATCAGAACTGGAATCTAACTGCACACAATGTTATTGTGAACATTGGTTAAGAGCCGCACATGTACGTCTCTTTAGATCAGCACCTTGAAGAACATCATGCTGGAGGTGGCGCTCATTGTGCCGTATTCAATCAGGTCCTGGTTCGCCAGCTCTTCAAAGGTGGTTAGAGAAGGTTGCACTTTGTCTGGCTGCCTCACGGAACCCAGGTTAGCGAAGTAGCTGGCAAGCAGCACTACCACAAAAAACCACCAGATGGCAACAATAACCCGTCCTGAGAAGGCCTTGGGATGGGGCCCAGCACCTGGAGGTACAGAGAAATTAAATAATGACATTTTTGAAGGAATAAAATCCTACATGGTTAGAGAGATATATAACAAATAAAGATTCCTTTCGAACAGAAATGTTTGAAGGGCTAAACAACATTTTTTGTTACTTTCCTCATAAAAAGGAGAAAAGCTTAACAGAGATGCCCACTCGCCCACCAAGATGTTCTTGTGCTCACAGAGTTCTCTGCTCCATCTTCACCCCTCCAGCTGTGTGAGGCAGTGACAAAGCATTCAGTTACCTTGCAAGGCGAGGGCGCCAGCCGTTAACCAGAGGCTGTGCAGCAGTGAGAAGCTGTTGTCCTCCGTCTCTGGTTCACTCCACTCACACGGACTCAGCCTGTACAGCCAGATCCAGTGTTAGAAAGGGCCGTGTGACCCCCCCACACCCCCACACCCAACACCCCACCCCCTGGCCGCAATTAAACCTGCCTGGTGGGAACTGTTGAAAGTACCCTTTTCCCTCTTCAGCTGGCATTTATTAGGAATTGGATTTCGTTTCAATGGGGGGTGAAAAAGACAGGAACGCTAAGAGAGGCGTAAATGTGTTCAGTCATTTGAATTAAAGCTGAATATGCCGCCCTTCGTGATTTGCCTCCCATTAAAAAAATCTAATACAGCCTCTATTTTCTTTTGTGATTTCCTGAACTGTATTTCTGACAAAATACGTTCTCTTAGATCCAAACAAAAACAGGCTCCGAGCCGTGCCTTCTCATTTTTGAGCTCCTCTGTTTCCTGAGTAACGGTATTCTGTATTTACACGTGCGAGAAGGGAGTGTTGGTGAGGTGATGAGGTGACTTTGTTTTTTTCTTCATAGGAGGCGTTGGTCATTACCTCATAGTCATTTTAATTTATATGCTTAGTCATGGAGCTGCTTAATTTTTAAATTGTGTCTATAATGTTCTTCCAGCATAATGACTCGGCCCTTCAAGTACCAACACGGTACACGTAAAATAACTCATCGCCATAGGAACTGTAACATTGGCACAAGCAGCATAATAATGAGCTGAACGTGAACTAAGCACCTGAGCGTCTGCACATTGTGAGGGGCGCCCCCACCTGGCTGCAACATAGACGCACACTGCGGTCACCACGTAGGCCACCAGGATGCCCACCCAGGTCTCTGTGGAGAAGGGGCTGAGGAAGCCAAAGAGGTCAGGCTCCTCAGACTCAGTGTCCCTGCGGATGATGAAGCTGATGCCGGTCTGCATGAAAGGCTTGCTCATGTCGACTGCTTTCTCACGGACCGCCGTGACGGTGAGAGGGGCCACGGCCAGATCCGCTTCCTATAAACACCCATTCATACACAGTTACCGATCCCCATCTCTCATAGTATTTAGAAGTCTGACCCTGGTACTTAACCATGCTCTGAAACTCAGCATGTCTGTCCTCGTGTCTTTGGGTGATTAATTAATTAATTAACTTAAATAATTGAATTAATTGTTTAAAATTTTTATTAATTAATTTAATTCACATTAATTAATTAAGCGATTAATCTGCACTGCTACAACAGCAAAGTCATTGGAGATAATTTACTAGCCAGAAGATCCTAACACAGCTGAGCGTAGTGCCTGAACAAGTGTCAACAGGAAGCGGAGCTCACTGTTGTGGGTTAAAAGGCCAGCGAATAAGTGCAGAACGAGGCACAGGAGGTTTGTGCAGAAGAGCCGCGCCTCCGCGGCGTTCGCTCACCCCTCTCACCACCTCCCCGATCATCCCGTTCCAGCCGCCTCGCTCGTCCTGACGCCCATAGTTACCGTCCTTGACCAGGCGCACGCTGTACTTGAAGCCAAGCTTCTTGGCCAGCTCGGCGAGCAGGTCCATGCAGTAACCCTCCATCTCCGAGCCTTTGGGCATCGTGTACGGTTCTTGCTGTGGGGGGGTAGATGGCAAATGGGCCCGGTCACAATGACAAGCAATAAAACATCTAGCACAGCAGTGCAATAAGGGCTGCTGTCAGCTCACGCAGTCCCTTACAGAGCTCATCTTAACAACATCATTATTTCACTGCAAGAAAGGAAAGTTTTATAAATCAAACTCTAACATCACAATGAACTGAATTGTGATTTCTTAATGTAGCACATATCTGCAGTGTTTTGCATTTTTAACATTGTCTTAAAATTTTTATTATACTTTCTGTAAAAGTACTTAAAAGACAAATCTGTAATACTTCTAGAATAATAGCAAAGAAGGTGGAAAGGTAAAAAGAGGATAATTAACTTGGTATACCAGGCATTTTGTCATAGACTTGCACAGTAACATAAGATAACATGAGACGTACCTTAATAGTGGTTACAGTTAAAGTTTGAGGCCCTGAAGAAAGAAGATGTTAACAGTGTGAGAAAATGCACTCAAACACTGAAGAAAGCAGCTTTTGTTGAGCATTTAGCTTTGAAACAACAATGGCACTTCCAGTAGATTTTTATAAATTACAAAGTTAAACAACTGAAGTTTCTGGCAACTTCAAAAACAAGTGTCACAAGCGACTTTTCAAAAAGTTTTAGCTCTGAATTAATTAGGAGATCAAATTAGTCTATTTATAACAGAAGGGACAATGAACAAGCAGAGAAGGCGAAAGGGGACATGGTCTGAATCCGTACTGCTGTTTTGCCACATGTTCTTCTTAGGAAATCCTTGGCTCTCAGTGAGCCGTTTCATCTCGCTGTGCTGTGGCCTTGCTCCTGTTTTTCCCCCAAATAGGGCATATTCCCAAGTTAACCAGGCGGAGACAATGAATCTCTTGTATTTGGGCACTCTTCAACAAAGCCCTTGTCCCTTTGGTCAGCGTTCTTCTAAAGCACACATGAAAAGCCCAGAAGGAGGTTGCAAGAGGTGCACGGGAGGGGTCTCCACTGAAGCTGTATTGCCCCCTGCAGGGCAGCTGAAGTGGAGGCCAGCCAAGGACGTGTTCCGGTGCCCCTGAGGGCTGGCATTGGCTCGGGTCAAGGCTGAGGGGTAGGGGGGGGTGTTTCTTGTTATGTGCCAGTTGGAGGATGTTTACATCACATTGATTGGTCTGTGAAGTGTGACCAATGCCATTTTCAGGGTCAATTTAGCACATCTCAAAGTCATAACAGTGCTGATTGTGTATTGTTGGGGGTAGGAGGGCTTGTCTGACTAAAAGGTGGGGGTCTCTGATTTCTGAAATTCAGCAAAAACCCATCAGTATCATTGGGTGTCCCCAATACACATCAAACCCTTTTGTAAAAATGACAGACTCATCAAAGGTCCTGAACTCCATTCATAGCATCCCCTTCCATCACATGCTGGTGTCTCATTCAACGGCCGCAAATGGTTCATTTGAGCCGCGGCCGCGGCCGGCTGGTCCATCTCCTTTATCTGAGTGAGGGACAGGAAGCAGCCCAGCACTTTGATGCAGACCCTGCTAACATCTTGGAGCCAGCCAATGAGAAGTTAAAACACATCAGACCATGAGCCGCCGCCACGGACAGCAAGGGCCTGGCAGGGCCACAAGGATTGTTACCGTGGCGACAGCTTCCAGGCCGGAAAACTCACACGGAGTCTGTGCTACTCGCCCATTTGTTGTCACTGAAGAATTCACGTCGCTGGCCCACGTGTATTTACATATTGACCATCTTGGTAACCTATTTTATTTAATCGGCATTCATACAAGAAACAGCGGACGGTATGAGAACGGTATGTTGATAGTGTTTGGTGAGGTTTTGGACCCGAACCAGACTAGAGGTCGTGATCTTACCTGCATCACAGACGGCTGTCAGAAGAATTGTGACACACATAATTCCCAATTTCATCATTTTGGCTTTTTTTGTGAACCTGAGGACAGGAAGCGAAACACAGATGTCACTGTTGCTTGTACAGCCTCATCCCTTTAGCTACGCTAAGCTGGCACTGGCTTAGGTGCATAAAAACCAAAACACCTGATGGTATGATCAACCACACCAAGGTCATGAAATCAGCACACCTGTAGGGGACTTGACACTGCACCCTTCTGTTCAGAAGCATTTCCCATCAACAGCACCCTAGTTTGGTATCTAAGGAGTAATAATTACTCACCAACATTTTTATCTCAGCTATGCTATGGTACCTTTGAGTGCTGACTTAATTAGGGTTTACCCTTACACTGCACGACTGGAAACACATGTGCCTTACAGGTTACCACCTTAACACAAGAAATCAAGGTAGACACTCTAATGTTATTCAAATCCCTATAACTTTATAAGTCTTAACAATGTAGTAAATTTCTGGATGCATGAAAACAGCAGTAGGATAAAAGCAAGAAGAGCATGTTATCGAGTGTCTATGCTGTTTATCGAGTGTTTATGCTGTTTATCGTGTTAGTGGTGAGTTATGTGAAAGTGTCCACATCTGACGTACACATTGTTAAGCATGACTTTAGAAAACTATTCATATGAGAAGCTTAAAAACTGCATCGCTAGTGACATCACAGAAATGACAGGTATTATGGGATACTCAGGGCTAACTAGTTAGTGTCTCCAATATCTGCCAGTGATGCATTCAAGGAAAGTGAAGGTCATCTTACCCCAAGGAGTGTGACTGCTGTCCGAAGTAGCCCTGCACTGAGCTCCAGGGGACGAAATGGAGCACGATTTAAACAATTTAGCTGCTCGGCAGAGCCAATAGCATTTGTGGGAGGGTAAATTTTAAAAAACTGAATTCTGAGAATGTCCCACCCCCATATTGCAGAGGGAGTAAGATGTGTAGCCTCTCCACCCCCCTACCCTGACATCTGAGAGCTGGGAAAAACTGCACACTTGAAGATGATGACAGGAAGTCTATCAAAACAGGGACCGTGTGGTCGTGGAAAAGCCAGCGTGGGCCGGTGCCAGGGTATGAGGGCCTGGGTAGACCCGTCTCTCTGCTAATTATGCTCGTGGTAAGAGCAGCGCGTTCGCTAAGATCCTTTCAGTGCATTCATGACTACAAGACAGGGTCCCAGGTCATTGAACCGACTCACAGCCGGCCCCCGCGACCTGTCCCTCCCTCCACTTTTCTGTCCCTCCTTCCACTTTTCTGTTTCTTGTCCTCCTGAAATATTCCCCTCAACATGTGACCTGTTTAGTAACAGCGCAGGAGGACTCAGATGGGGTTCACTAGCAGGACCACGAGTGTGATGGTCCAAATTCCTTGCAGATTTTAGTACCCTCTCATTTACACATGGTGATGAGAACGACACACCTCATCAGCGTACACCTGTGCCAGCAACATTAGGTTAAAGCTCCGTCTGTGAACCTCCACTGACAGGTGCAGAAAGTATAACCGAACTGTCTTTTAACTTGGGTCACCAAAAAGCCTTCAAAATAAAAGTTCAGGAAGATGCTTTTGTGCTCTTAACTGTGATGTTAAATCACACAGCAGTCAATTAAGGATGTCCATTTCCTATACGGAAAGTTCCTCTGCCCGTTTGTATTCTACACCCTATTTGTTTACTTATGTTTTAAGTCCCCATTTTCTCTAGGCGAAACCCAAAGCGCTTTGCCAGTGTCCTTAGGAGGGCTTTCAGTGTCACTGACAACAACATTCCCTCAGTTAACAGCAGTGAAAAGGCCTCAAGCGGCTGTCTAAAGGCGGAACCACACTAAACTGCCCCGATAAATAGGGCAGTTTGAAGGGAGCCAGCGAGTCAGTGGAATTCAAATGAAGATGTCCTTTGTGGGTGTGACAACGGGGGGGACAATGTCTGTCACTCAGCAAAGCGTGTAAAGTCCTGGAAGGCCGGCGGCACGACGAAAGAATCCAGTGGCCGACATCGCATCGGCAGCAGTCGTCGTAGTAACCAAAGCTCAAGGCATGTCCAAATGCCTGTTTGGCGTGTCACCAGGTAGTTAAAATGAAATATTCAGACCTCGGTTACGACTTTATCAAGCTCAGCATCATGTTATTTATCCTTGTAATGTGACAGATAACTTGTTTTGTCGGAGGGACATGAGAGAAAAGAGTTGCCGAGCCGCCTCGTCGGTTCAGTTTCAACCATCCCACAAAAACGGGGGAATGCATCACGAGTTAAAGTGGTCGGCCATGAACAGGCACACGGATAAGACACGCATGCCAACACAAACGACGGCCTGTGCTCAGGCAGTGAGGGAAGGCACGTCCCACAAACGCAGGCGTGTCCGGACAGTTCTGGGACACCTTCCAAAAGGGGCCTTTGTACCGTGTGAGGGAGCGAGAACTGAGGCCACAGGGGTGAGCAGAAATACTTTTTGCAAACACAAAAACCACGTGAAGCGCCGCGGACCAGGTTTGTCAAGATTAAACACTTTTATTCAGTTCATGTACATTTACATCAATCGACAAATTAAAGATATAGGTCTTTTTTTGCATGTCATGTTTTGGGAATATTCTTTAAATGAATAAAACGATGTTCTAGGCAATACATAACACCTATATTGTTTGACATTAAAAACACAAAACATATAAAATATAAAAGCTAATTACAAAGGGGTGTGCATGTGTGTACCAATTATACATTATTACATTGTAAATATCCCTAAAACTGGAATGGCAGTGCAAATAAAATCTAAGTGCATCTATACGCATTCTGTGCAAATGCCAAAACAATTTGCTTTCAACTGCTGCCGTATTACTTTCAAACAGATACATGTTCTGCTTGAGGCCTATTTCAATATGTAAAGTGTTTGGAACTCAACCTTAGAACAAAGGAGTAAGGAGCCAAGGAGGTGACACAGCAACCAGCCAGGTGTAGCAGAACAGTACTTAGCTATGAATGAGGTCACCTGTTCTGGAGCCTGACTGACACAAACATTGTTTCATTAAGCTAACAGATTGCAGCCTTTGATTATGCAAATACTTCCCTTACAGTCTGACACTATAATGCATCACTTTAAAATGCATTCGGTGTTGAGGGGGGAACAGAACACAGCTATAAAAGTATTTAGAAAAGGTTTTTTCCCCAATTAATTTTAAAGGCATTACCGATGCACATAAGAGCAACACGACAACATGCAGATCATAAATGAAAGGTAATGCGGCACCTGCCCAAAAAGGTGGCAGTAGTGTTTATAAAAATGAGCTTTACAGCAGATCGTCCTCACGAATATCACACGTTAACAAGTGTACTTGGGTATTAAAGCGCCAGCTGTTCACCACGCACGTCATCCCGACGACACAGAAAACCGTCCATGGATGTTTCTTTAAATTCAAGTGGCAGGGGACACTGGCCTTGGTACATGCAGGGTGGGGGGGGGCGCATACAGCAAGCACCAGAGGTACCATTCCACCTCTGTCATTCTCTAATCATCTGGAAACAGTAGAACGAGAGTATGTGCCACAGGCAGCATTCCGGAATACCATTTGGCGCCTCCTACAGGTCAGACAATCACATAACTGCCCATGGTCAAAATGCGAAACAGCAGAATCCTACATATGCATAGTCATAAAAATCGATTACAAAACAATTTCATCACAAGATGCTTTTAAAAATTTGTCTTTCCAACAACAGCTTTAGCCATACTAACCTCCTGCAGACAGTGCCGCGTTTTATTGATGATCTTTTAAAAATATTGCTCACGGCTGGACGTCCCCAGTGCGCCGTGTTAGTTTTTAGAAAATACAATCGTTTAAAAAGGGAAAGAAGGAATAGAAACCTTGACAATTAAATTAGACGTGAAACGGAGTTAGGTGACAAGTGTTGCTACATTCCAGTACCATGACGATTAAGGTCTTGAGGTCAACGATGGTTAAACAAACAAAAAAAAAAAAAACTGTGTCCCAGCCCATAATAAGTGGGAATATGATTAGTGAATATAAATACTCTATTTACGCCTTGCATTCATCTACAGGATAAATTAAAGTGTTGTCAAAACATGATGGATGATTTTTATACCTTACTCGACCAGCCAGGAGGTGGAAGTTCATAAAAATAATGACATTTCACTGAACATCTCACTGCCAGTGGTGTCTCACATTTGTGTGCTTGTTTGAAATCAAACCTAATTCAATCTTTGTGAACAAGCTGAAGGCATCATAATAGTACAATTCACCCTCGGTACAGCAGGCGTGTTTCTACACGGTTGACTGTTGGAGAAGCTGCAGTATATTCAGGACTCAAATACTCACAATGAACAACATAAAAAAAACTTTACAATCTCCATTCGTTCAAAAATCAAACACAACAGGACCTTTTCACTTCGTGACAACCAGTTTTTTGTGCCATTTTTATTCGTTTTTGAAAACTTCCACTTGTCAGAGTTTCAGCGTGAAGACAACCTCAGGGTCCACGTCTAGGGAGGTCTGCCCTGGGGGAGTTGAGGGGAGTTGGCTGAGAAGGTCCAGGCCCGTGCACGGGCTCCGGGCCACGCAGCAGGCCCCCTCTGGGTTGCCGCGCTCCTCGATGGGGCCGCCGCCCTGACTGTTCAGCCCCTGGAGCCGCTGGCGCTCCTGTGCCTGCTTAGCGCGGTTTGCGATGTAGCGCACTCGACTCTGGCTCCGGGACGACATGCGGCGGAGCGGGGGTGCGTCCTCCTCCTCGCCCTCCTCCTCCCGCCGAGGATCTGGCGGCTTAGCGAAGTCGCTGGCCGTCAGCGGCTCCACGTCCGTCAACCTGCGCAGCTGCTCCGCTAGGTCACTGCCCGCCCTGGCAGGAGGCCGGCGGGCGCCCCGCGTAGGCCGGCTGACAAAGCTGCGAGTGATGCTGCGGTACTTGCTGTCGAAGTTGCAGGCGATGTCATCAGACGTCAGGTCGCCCAGGCTCTTAGACTTTGCGGCGCCGTTGGCATCTTTGGCAGCGGGCTCTGGTGGGGGGGCCTTCCTGGCCAGGACTGATGACTGCTTCAGGCCCTCCATGTACAGCTTGCTCCACGTGTGCCGCCTCTGCGTGAGTCGGCCAAGTGTTGCCGGCTCCCTCCCCAGAGGTCTGGGCTGCAACTCGTCCTCCACCTGGCCAGGCCCGTTGGCCCTCAGGTTGGGGTTCGATTTGCTCTTGCTCACCAGCAGAGCGCTGAACCCTGCGCTGGTGCCTGACATCGGGCGCTCAGTTCTGCTGCCCGCTAATGCCTGCTCTCTTCCAATGCTGCTTGGGCACTTCCTGGCCAGGTTGGGCAGGGAGAGGTCAATCACGGTGTCGTTGGAAGAGATGCTGGATGAGGAAGACACACTGTCCCGGTGGTTGCTGGGATCCAGTTTGCTCCAAAGCCGGTCGTTCAGCGTTGCGTCGATGCATACCTCAGGGACGGGCGATGCCACTCCATCCAGGCCCTCCTGCCGGACGTGGCCTTCGCTTTTTGTCCTCCTCACCGGGGTGTGCTGACGTCCCCTGGGGAAAGGAACAGAACCCCTGCTAAACAAGACCTTCGAAGTATGCACCCCGAGACTGCGGTCACCCACAGAGTCCTCCACGGCAGGGATCTCGCCAATGGTCCAACTGGACTCAGCCATCATGCCATTTTGTCTTGAGGCTGACTTTCCACTGACAGCATGTCGATGTCCAACATGGTTTAAGTAGAGTGGACCATCTGTGAGTGCAGGTACAGCGTCTCTGTCGCCGCAGACTTCAGAGCGTCCGCTCTGGGCCTCAGTGCAGCTAATCTCTTGAACAGCAGCTCTAGTGGGAAGGCAGGTCATCCTGAGACTGGGGTGGAGCCCTTCGCCTTCTGCGTCTGCAGCAGAGCTGGCCTGTCCCGTCGTCAGCTCGGGGGGAACGGAAAGCAATGTATGGTACAGTGGGGAGGTACTGGCTGGATTGGAAATGGATGCAGGACGTTGTGTGTGTTTCTCCTCTGATTCTTCAGTAATGGTTTCCAGGGGTGGCAATAGAGAGGAGGACTGCTGCAGGCTGGGGTCATCTGAGGGCAAAGGGACACATTCAGCTGCAGAAAGTAAAACTGCTGACATGGGGACTTTACATTCTGTAAAACCACAGACTTTACAGTTTGTTTCAACATCTAACAATGAACAACGAAAAGCACGAGACAGTATGGCAAGGTGCAAAAAGGATGTTTTCAGAGTAGAAAAGTAAGCAGACATAATAATAATAATAATAATAATAATAATACAATAACACAAAATTTGCAGAAAAACAACCAGCAGCTAAATCCCTAAACGACAGAGAGAACAGCAGCGATGCTCTCCGCAGAAGGGTCACCTACATTTAGCACGGTTCATGCAAAGCATGCTGATTGTGTCGTGCTTTTCAAACAGAACTTGGTGCGCCACAAAGTCACACGTCTGCGTTACTGCAGGACATTCAGCGGCACACGCTCAGCTCAGCAAAAAAGCTAAGTTAAAAATTCTGGCACGAGAGCCGTGACAGCGTCATTTTCAAGACAAGAGAAAGCGAGCAAGTTTAGCTTTTGAGTTTACCTGGCACTGGTCATCCCTTTAAATCTGCACTAGGAGCAGTGAGCGTGCAAAGGGGCAGAACAGAGGGCAGAGTTTAGCGTGGGGGGGCACACAGAGAGGAGTGAACAGCAACAGGATTAACAAAGCATGACCACGAGCACCAAAACTCTTCACCATGGCGACCCCTCACATAAACACCATGGCGACCCCTCACATAAACACCATGGCGACCCCTCACATAAACACGGCACTTCATTCACGTTGTCAAAACAGCAGCAGGGAAAGGGGTTTGTCTCTAACACTGTGTCACACTCACAATGTTTCATTCTCAGTAGTTACCTGCAGGGAAACCCATCCCAGTAGTTACCTGCAGGGAAACCCATCCCAGTAGTTACCTGCAGGGAAA
>JABJVR010000009.1:94794-105942 GCA_025773905.1 Chitala chitala | reverse complement strand
CAGAGCAGCGGTACTCGGTTTAACCCGTCACACTCAGAGCAGCGGTACTCGGTATAACCCGTCACACTCAGAGCAGCGGTACTCGGTATAACCCGTCACACTCAGAGCAGCGGTACTCAGTATAACCCGTCACACTCAGAGCAGCAGTACTCGGTATAACCTGTCATACTCAGAGCAGCGATACTTGGTATAACCGGTGACACTCAGAGCAGCGGTACTCGGTTTAACCCGTCACACTCAGAGCAGCGGTACTCGGTATAACCCGTCACACTCAGAGCAGCAGTACTCGGTATAACCCGTCACACTCAGAGCAGCAGTACTCAGTATAACCTGTCACACTCAGAGCACCAGTACTCAGTATAACCTGTCACACTCAGAGCAGCAGTACTCAGTATAACCCGTCACACTCAGAGCAGCAGTACTCAGTATAATCCGTCACACTCAGAACAGTGGTACTCATTATTGTATAGCAGTGGTCAGTATTCTTGCTGAAGAACTGTGTCTTCCTGTTTCAAATGGCAGTTGTGTGCTCTGTGGTGCACGCTCACACCTCCTGGAGGATTAGCTCCTTGTGCGGTCTCCACCAGAGCAGGGTTAAGACACAGCCTGCTGCCCCCTGTCTCCTGTGAGCGCCTGTGGCCAGCTTCACTTTGCCTTAATGCACTTGAGGGCGTGCCCTCGTGGCCTCAGTGCTCACCGCTGCCACACGCTCCCTGGCGCTTGATCAATGGTCTGTCTGCACAGCAGAGCAGACGCTCACGGCTGGCTCTTCTGTGGGTGGCCAGTGTCGTTTCGGTTTGGCACAAAATTCCAGCTCTTTAATACCATAACTTAGCTTTTTTGTGATATTTGTCACTTAAGCACATTCCTCATGCGCACTAAACAGTAGTGGGGGGTACTCACGTCTAGGCTCCCTCGGTCCGTCCACTGTCACCTTGATGGCACGGTGGTTTGTTGCCACTTGGGGAGGACTAGTGAAGACGGTGATTGTCAGTGTGAAGCTCTTGCCTAAACAGGGAAGAAACAAACCCACGTGTGAGCACCTGGCTCTCACATGGTTAAACGAACGTGCAGCGCCCAAATTTACACGATTGTAATGTACAAGGCTTTATATTACCTACTCATGTACTCTAGTCCAGTATATACACTCAAACAGTGCTTAAAGCTGTTATTCTGCACTATATAAATTATACCCGTAAAAATAACATCGGCTCCGCTGTGCTCGTAAACACATCCCGATTAGATTTACTCATTCCGCGTGTGTATAACGTGGGCACACACTGGGACAGGGCTACAGAAATCCCCGTGTTGGGAATACTCTGAGGTGGCATATCGTGCTAAAGAAACCACCAGACGTGTCTAGAGACGGGTAATTAAATGCAGAAATTAAAGGTATGTTTAATTCAATGACGGACATATTTTTCTATTCATCAAACCAACAATGCAGGTATACCGTTTAAAGAGCAACGGTAGAGTAGGATTATAGCCAACAGGGAAGGAGGAAAATAAATATCAGAAAGAATTTCAGCTATTTGGACACGAGTTTCGGAAAGGTGTGCAGACAAGCACAATTAAAAATCACTGCTACCCTTATTTTATCTTCGTAATTAACACTAAAGGGAACGAGGGTTTAAAATAATACTTGATTTGGTTAACTTGATTTTTCTTCAAAGGGATTCAACATTTACATTCTGATTTGTTGATGCATTTGAGAATTTTTTTAAGTAATTTTTTGTATATCCCGGACCATTAAGTAACGTTACGGTGAAATATTCTGATGTTCACAAATAATTGTTAAGACTATGACAACAATTAAACTAATACTAAACCGTGTAAATACATATATTTATACATATATATTTGTTCTTTGTTAAAATGATACTTGCTTCATGGAAATAACAGCAGGTAAAGACGCGCTGTACCTCACGGTCACGCGCCTTTCCAAAGATGCAAATCCTTTCGCTTTATTAATCGTGACGTTTAAAAATTATGATAAAAATAAAATATTCTTTACATTTTCATTATTGTAAAAAATGTCAAGGGTTATAATGCATTTCACTTGCATTAGTGTATCTGTTTTACTAGATAGTAATGGATGATTACAGGAACGTGAAAATTTGTTTTTTTGCACACCTCTGCCGCTTCTTCCCACGAACCGCAGGTCGTTGAATCTGGCGACTTGGTTTTTCATGACCGCGGAAGCGTTCCTGAGTTCAGCCGAGTAGTTTTCATCATTCCCTGCCATCACTGTCACAAGCGTCCCGTCGGGAACGTCGCCGAGAGCGACCACCTGCAGGAGAACGCGCGTGTCAGCTGGGTTCACGCAGCCACGGAGATGCAACAAAAAGTATGTGTAACGTAACATCAAAGATAATTTACCACGCGGATGACAACTGCAATTTAATTTTAATACCTAATTCCCAATCGTTGTATCTTAAAGACTATTACAGCTCTCAAAAAATTTCAGGTATAAAGAAAATGTTTCTGTTTACGTAAATTGCCGTTTTAATCCTATGTTGCGTGAGAATTTATGAATGCAGTAAGAGCAGAAGCATACTTTGTGTATTATAACTGGAATAAGGTGAATAATTTCCTTATAAATTGCTATTATACAGGGGTGGTTGTATGTCTTAAAATCAAATCTTATTAAAATATATCGATATTGAAATTCAGTAGCCAAAAATAGTACTGTAATTTATTTGTATTGATTCACATGTATTTAATTTCTGTTCACACTACTGTTTCATCATAATTTCGTAAAATTAATATTTAAAAACCAAGCATTTAAGATATGCAGGACATCTTAAATGATACTGCCATCACGTTCTTACGCATTAACATTAAATTCACGTTATTAAACACTGAAGCCACATTAAATCACTGAATAAAATGCTTTGATATGTCGCTTCAACAGCGGTGTTGGTACATCCGCGTCTATCGAGAAGACCGCAATCAAATTATTTTTGTTGACTTTACCCACATACCAAATTTCGTTCTGCGACCTACACCGCTACCCGCAAATTTGTCATTTGATGAACACGATCGGCCTCCTGCGTTTGAAGACCCGATTTCCACAAATATCCTCCTTTCGTGAGCGCTGACGCAATTTACACGCAGCTCGTTTGTTAAACTGTTTTCTTGCATAGATTATTTTTTTAAACTGAAATAGTTGCCTTTAGTTTTTTACATTAGATAAATAAAAATAATCATCTGAACATTTACACTAAAAAATTACAACTGCTCGTATTTATTAACAATTCATATTTGTTGAATTTTTGAGCGCTTCATTTCCATTCGATTAATTTGGGATTTTGTCAGACTGCGGTGAACTATTCCTGCTTTCTCCACAACATGTAAACAGATTTTTATGTAAACATATGGAGTATATAATGTGAATAGGTAAATGTTTAATATATTTCCATTTTCAACCATTTAAGATACATTTTCAAAATAATTGTTCTGGAGGATGTAATCGCTGAACATATCGCGTCGTGCGGCTGGCTGCAGAAATGTGGAAATGCCGTTTTTATAACATGTACGTCTTAGACGTTTTTGGACAACTATTTTAACTTTAAATACACACGCACTAAATTAAAACAGCTGCTGGCAGACAAAATTGTACGCATTGCCGTTTTACGCATTTTAAATTGTGGGTTTTCCGCGATAATTAATACAATTTAACATTGTTAGTCATTTGTTAGATAGAATTACTGTGAGAATGAAGCGCGGCTCTGTAAGACTGTCTGTGCCTGACTAACAGTTCGCTCCGACTTTCTGTTCTCATGCAAAGCCTCGTCACTGGTAGGAAACGGCCAGCGGCATCCTTACCTTGAACGCCAGCGGCAGCGTTTTGTTACAGCGCCAGTGCGTCGGCAGCACAGAGCAGAGGAAGTTTGGGCTGTCCGTGCGAACCAGTTCACCAGCGTGGTCTGCCAGAACATCCACCACAGAGCGCCCCTCGGGTCGGGTCCTCACGGGTCCCGAAGTACCCATGGGCCCAGTTCCGTCTCCAATCTTGCTGCAGGGGAAGGACGCCGTAGGCGGTGTAAACCGTCTGGTAGTGCTCGGGTCTACGGGAATATGCATCACAACAACTTAGTCAGTCCTGCTGAAATGATGCCTCCTGTTTGCTCAGACACAGCGTCTTTAATCCCGCGTAGTATCTCGTTGCGTATTTTCTTGCACTGATTTTGGAAGTTCTCTCGGAGTCCAGCGGTCTTGCGGTGTTGGAGCCGAGCGCGCAGCGGGGACGAATACCCTCTTGTCCAGAGTCCTCGGCGGCACTCCGAAGTGTCACTGCGCGTTTTCTGTGCGGATGTAGACTCGCTAAAACACCAAGAAAAAGGGTGGGGGGAAACTTGGGTCTCTGGTGCCTAAGTTGTACACTTAGAGCTCTGGGTGTTGAAGCTGCATCGCCTTGCCCTCTTGTCTTTCTCACAGTCTGCAGCGCATAAGAAACCACAAACACCGACCCTTTTTTCCGCAGCGGTTTTTTAATCTTGTTGCCTATGCAAATTACGTGCACTTTCTATATTGCACCTGATGCTGTTTTCGTAAGCAACATTATATTGTTGGAGAAATGCAGATGTTTATATACGTTTTGACTGTATAGCTAAAAAGTAATTACGAAACCTATCAATGTCTGACTTTTAAAACTTACTTTAAAAGAGGAAAACGCGTATGCTGCTCAACAGTCACATTAAGTTCCTTTTATTTCACGTCCAGCGAAAACGTAGACTACATGTAATCCATTTGTCTTGCAACACACGTGAAGTAACAATAGTATCGCGTGCCTGCTCGCGTGCCTTATCGCCGCGTTCCCGGCCGCTTATCACGCGCGTCTCAAACCAACTTTTCTATAAGTTTGCTCCTGACCGCGCAATACACGCTTTGTGTCCATATAGGTGTCGTCTATGTGGAAGTCCTTAATTCCCGGCTGTCTTGCTCAGCCTTTAAATTGTGTTATGGTAAAAGCACACTCTGTGAAGTATTTTCTTTTTAGTTGCCTTTTCTTCTTCCGCAATAAATGCAACTATTTTGACAGTCACCGATGAGTTCCTTATCTGATGGTAAAGTCAGGCAAGCTGAGAAGAGCAGTACGGATGAGTTCCGCCCCTAGTCTCGTATCCAGTGCAAGCGCGCGTCTTTGTTCTCAAAGTTATGAAAAATGTAGTTCCCTCAACAGTGTGTGCAGAAGAAACTAACAAAGAAGAGTTCTCGTTTTGCGCTCTGCTCTAAGGTGGTGTACGAAGCAAAAGTACAGTAATATTATTTACTCCAGTCAGTTGAGTTTGTGGAGGCTGGGGATTGCTGATGACTTGCACCAATGACCTGCCTGGGCTGGGCCACCGGCAGACCAGCCTCCAGACCAGCCTCCAGACCAGCCTCCAGACCAGCCTCCAGACCAGCCTCCAGACCAGCCTCCAGCCTTCAGGCGGGCTCGTGATCGCTCGCTTTTTGCATGTCACATTTGTTTTCACGTATGTTTATTTATCAGTCCTCTACTTATATTGCTTAACTGGTTATTTAAAAAATTACCTAGGACAGGCATTATTAATCTATTTTTTTATTAATGAGTACAAATAAATTAAGTTACATTTACTTTTTAAAACTTTTGCTTGAAAAGTAGTTTCCCTTATAACAGTCACTAAATTTTAACTCAGAAATTATTTAAGATGTACTGAACGACTGGCGATCATTTGGCAGGTACTTCAGGATAAGTTTGAAGTACCATGTCTTGACCGTGATACCGTGCGTGTATTGCCAGACACAGGTTTATTGAAGAGTCGACAACAGCCAGCAATCGAGAATAAGTGTGATATTTAAATGTGTAACAATAAACTGTTCATAAATTTGTGATTTAGGATACAAATGTATAGGTAGCGCCCCCAAATATTTGTACAATTAGCTCTTCGTGTTAATTTTTCTGTCATACGTGTTGAAAAGAATATAAAAAATATTTATTGGTAAGTACAGATATAGGTCCAACTCACAACTGGCAGCACTTGCTTTTCGTTAAATGTAAACTAGGTTTTCTCTTCAGTTTATTTACTGTTTTGTGATTTTATATTTAAAGTGCTTTTACTTTGTATCTTGTATGTTATTTCGGTTGTTAAACGACGCCAATTTTGTAAACTATTACTGTCACAAAGTAAAGATTTTAAAGAAATCACTGTTATACGCTCAGACTTCTACATTCATATAACCCTCCCGCCATTACACAACGTATTTACTTCTTCAATTAAATTGTTCAAGGACAGTTTAATAGTAAACGTTAAAGTACAGTCAAATAAAATTTCTATTTGGTGCAAATATATATGGTATGTGTGTATTTTAAATAAAATTAATTTTGATTGTAGTTTTGTGTAGATGAATCGAACATTTTGTTTTAGTTAAGAAATAGAATGTAATCATGTTTAAACTACAATCACACAGATTACTAAACTTGAACAGGTTAATGAGCGTGGACCCTGCGCGTGCGCCACGCCCTGTCGGCGCGCTCCCGATCACCGCGGCAATGCGCACTGTTGGACGCTAGTTGGCGCGTTTGTCGTTTGAAAAATTTCCGTTGCGAGAAAAGATCTTGTCATTTGGTGTAAATTTTATAGATTTCTGATCTAACAAGCTGTGAAGTCGACGAAACTGCTACCGCGCTACGAGGTTCGTTTGATTGTGTGTGGTGTTGAATGCAAAGTGACAGTAAAGAGTTTTCCCTGCATACATCAATAAACTCCCAACTACAATATTACATATATACCTAAACAATCACACGAAACATCCAGAATGCTGAAATTTAAATGACTTTACCTAGATAATTCCAATGTTAAAAGCTTCGATAAAACTGAAGTTAACATTATTTGTTTTTATGAAGTATAGATTATCATTTTGGGTTCATGTACTGAAAATTATCTAAGAACATTCATAGAATTTCTTTGTAAGAGTAATATTTACAAATATATGTGTAAAAATAAGGTTCTAAATGCATGTTTATGTCCTTCTGTACGATATAAGCATATATTTTTGTTTTTCACATTTTTACTGTGATCTCTTCCTACCGAAAATTTCCTACAAAAGGCGATATCATTTTACCTGCTCCTCGGTAAAAGTCTAAGTCAGCTGTTTCGTTTTTTTTTTAATTTAATATAAATTAAGGAGGCAGCTAACACTGCTAGAGGTTTGAACTTTGGTGCACCTACATTTCTTTACAACCAATAATTTTAAAGTTGAGTTATTCATATGTCTTTGGTGTGAAATTAAGCGCGTGTCTCAAAGAAACAAAATTAACAAAGTGGTCCCTAGAGCAATATACAGGGCAGGAATTTCTGATCTTCATAGAAGGTCAGACACCGTCTTGAAGATTATCCTCTAGCCGATGATTGCTATAAAGTGACGGATTATATGTTTCGAAATCTGCTTTCTTCTATTTTTTATGTTACATGAAAGATTTCTAAATGTAAATTAAACAGTACAATACTTATATATGCACTACAGAAAACATCTAAGGGATTTTGTTCTTAAATTGTTTTTTTTTTTTCACATTCAGGTCTTTTTAAAAATTAAATTGATATTCGCATGATGTAGAGCACTGTCCGTTTTATTTTGGAAATGGATTATGTGTAAAAATTAAAGTGTGAAAAAAAATAATAACAGTGGCTAAGAAAATGGGTTACACTAGTGACTTCTGTTTAGACGAAGTGAAACCAGACTTTCGTGAGCAGGAATGTTTTTTATCTCGCGTGGGGTCACTGATAAAAATCGAAGCACGTAATATCAACTGCATAAAATTAAGTAAATCGCACACATAATAATTTCATTTCCTGTGGCGTTTGAGTTGTCTGGCTCCTCTGTTGCAACGGGTACCGTTGGCGCAGATGTCGAAACGGTACAAATGTTTTCTGTTTTTCCTTCCCGCGCGCTGCAGACATGCATTGTGAAAAGGGTGGGTGTGAGGGGGGCTTTTTACCACTCAGTTAAAGTAGTCTGACAGCTACTGTCGTGGCAATATAGGTATATCAGTAACTTTAAACCAATTAAACTGTCAAATGCTGTGAATGAATGCCGCAGAAAGCATGTTATTATTATTATTATTATTATTATTATTATTAACAACAGCAACAAGAACAATAATAATAACAACAATAATATTATTATATTTCATACTACAGGATTGCAGCCAACACGTGCCACTGGTCCCTGCTGTTTAATTCAGAAAGATGACATCATATCGTTGTTTTATTTCTCGTTGTCTGTTACGCATGGCACTCATCTATTCACTAGCAAATTTTCACATTGACTTATTTAATGACCTGAAAGGTATGCGAAAATACTGATATGATTGATGTGGAACGAATGTAAAATGTACAGTGCCTTGAATGTGATGCTTTAGGCAAAAATGTTAAAGATGAACATTGAGCAATAATTAAATTGCCTTATTGGTGTTTGTAATTGCGAGGTCTGCCGCAATAACAGCGACTAAGGCTTGCGTGCGCGCAACAGCCAAAACCGTAATCGTGCAGGATAAGGTATTCACTGAAGAACGTGCCCGCGCCCACATATAAACCTCGTCTGGTGCAGCATGGCAGTTCTCAACAGACATGACTAACAACTGTTTTCAAGCAATGCAGTGCAGACGGATTCGTTGATAGTAAGATTTTACAGGATTTTTGTGTTATTTGCTGTAAATTTAGCAACCTAATTTCATTCATCTCTAAAAGAAAATTGCAGGGTTTTATACACTCGCATAAATATGGGGTGAATGTTTTAAAAATATTATACTTAAAAATATTATTATATTATACTTAGACTCGTGCAGTTACATACACATATTAGTGTATGTGATTGTTAAACATTACTTATGTTTCTGAAAGTGTATCTGCATTGTCCAGCACTTCGAGAACCTTGCGGCTCCTCTCGTGTAGCTGCTATCAGCTCTCAACGTGCGCTATTTTAGGGCCCAGAAAGAGTTCGCCCTGGCCGCGACATCGCTAATATTTCAGAGTCATGCCGTCCTGCCTCTCTTCATTATTAATGTCAAACCACATGCAAAACGAACCTGCGCACAAGTAATGTGGACTTGTCATACTTAGACTCGTGCATCTCAGCAGCACTTTCTACAGTTTCATCCGCGCGGGGCGCGTGCGGTCGGGCCCGCGCGCTGAACGCTTTTTAATGATCCGCGCGCGGTGCACATGAAATGAATGCTGCATGGCTCTGATATTTAATACAGTATTTCGGCCACACTGGACTTCGCATTCCTTCCTTTAAAACCCCATCGAATATAGCAGCATGTCTCAAAGTGAAAAACACTTTTAAAACGGCCAGATTCTGCCTATTTTTAACTAATATTTTCAGGACCAGACAGTGTCCTTGTCTTATATTTTACAGCTTCTTACAGTGAATAAACTTTTATGTCACAATTTTCGTAATGTGCAGTCTTTCACAATTTCAAGTAAGTGTATCTTTTCTCCTTTTTTAAAAACAAGTAATACAGAGCAATTAGTGGTGCGGTTAATGTTATGTGGGTTACACGTTTTGACCGTAACGCAGGTGGCTGTATTCTGGTGCTGAAGGAGACAAAGGACAACCTCAACCTCATGAAATGGAGGGGGTGTTATGGGAAAACAGCAGCATATCTCACCTTTTCCCTTTTCCCGTTATAATTTATCAGTAGTACTAATAAATACGTTTCAGTTACTGATGTTTTTACCCTTAACTCTGGCAGAGAAGGATGTGATCGGATGGGACTCGTGTGCGGTTCTACATGGGATCGGAGCAGTAAAAGCGAAGAATTCGCTTTTAATTATAATTTAGTGCAATGCTGCCTGTATACATTTTATTGCGGGCAGATGAGACAAATTAGAGAAATAAATGCAGTTCCTCTTATTTGGAAAGCGCGTACTGAAGTGGTTTTTAATTTAAGTGGAAAGTACTTTAATCTGTGTGGAAATATGAATCTCTTGTAAATCGTGAAGATATTTCCAAGTCGCACACAGATGCCGTCGGGAGGCGGTTATTAATTTAAAAGGTATATGAGCATAATTATGAAAAGTTAGAAGTGAACAGATGACATAAAACGAAGATCGCTATCTTTAGTCGCGCCTTCCTATGCGCGTACAGGTTACAGGGGGCGAGCCCGGCGCGGTGCTGCGCAGCGCATTCTTTCCGAATTGTGTCTCCTCATACTCCCGATGCTGTTTGCTTGGGGAAGAGTACGAATATTCTGAAATTCAGCCTTCTTCGTTTTGAATATGATGCATTTAGGCTAAATGATGGTTTTTCTCAAAAAAAAAAAAAACATTAACTCATGAAAAAATAATTTCATATACGTATGTGGGCACCGTTTCGAGATACTAACGCAGTTATTTCCATATTTGTTCTCCGAAACATTACACACAAATCTCTTTCAAAGAAAAAGAACAATTAAACAGAAATATAATCATTCAGACAAATGGAGGTATTGCAACCCTGATTCCTGCTATGATTTATACGTATCAAGTTTTGCCAACCGCGATATGCATATTTAAATGAAAGTTGAGATCAGGTACCTTTCCAGCTCTGCTAGTCAGGAAAAAATAAATCTGAATTATAAAGACGCCTTGATGCAGAACTACGTGTGTATTTCTTTGTGGTGTCGCACGTAAGATATATAACGGGAAGTGGATATTTGTTACTAGATTTATTACAAATAATACTTTGAAGTTGTCTGGCGCCCTTTGAAGTTGTTTCGATGCTTCTCCCCTTTACAGTCCTGTGGGATAACATGATTGCGTTGATGCACATGGTCGTGTTGGCTGCACTCATGTGACAGCGCTGATGCGCATGGTTATGTTGCCTGGACTCGTGTGACAGCGCTGATGCGCATGGTCGTGTTGGCTGCACTCGTGTGACAGAGCTGATGCGCATGGTCGTGTTGGCTGCACTCGTGTGACAGCGCTGATGCGCATGGTTGTGTTGCCTGGACTCGTGTGACAGCGCTGATGCGCATGGTTAGCTTAGCTGCACTCGTGTGACAGCGCTGATGCGCATGGTCGTATTGGCTGCACTCGTGTGACAGCGCTGATGCGCATGGTTAGCTTAGCTGCACTCGTGTGACAGCGCTGATGCGCATGGTCGTGTTGGCTGCACTCGTGTGACAGCGCTGATGCGCAT
>JABJVR010000009.1:61233-72011 GCA_025773905.1 Chitala chitala | reverse complement strand
CACAAGCACAACAGCCATTGGGGTAGGGAATTTTGTGTGTGTGCGTGTTTGTGTGTGTGTGTGTGTGTGTGTGTGTGTGTGTGTGTGTGCACGCCCTATAAGTCAGGTAGGGATAATTGTATCAGATAAACAGGATGTCTCCATTCAGCTGTCATGGAATAGTCACCTCCTTAAACAACAGTAAGGATGTTTATCCAATAGAATTCATCCATTCCAACATCCCCCAACCACCCAGCCTATTTGTGTATCCCAGCCTGGCACCAGAGCACTGTCTCTACATTCTCTGCTCATACCACTGCTCACCACACATTGGGTTTGTAAGAAACGTACCTGGGTGACAGCGTACCCTGGGGGGACGGCTCTGTGTGCATCGCCGCTTGCTTGGGATGAGACAGGATTAGTTGTGTAGATTAGAAGTTCATCCCCGGCTGATCTCCAAGGAAACGGTGAGGTAATGTTGTGTGCAGCCCCTGGCCTGGGCTTCCGCCTCACCCGTGCAGCCGTGGCGCCTGAGCGGGGTCCAGGTTAAACAGCGCCCCGCTCTCTGGCCGTGACAGCCATCCGGTGTGGACGTGTTTATGTCTCCTGCAGCTGAGAGCCGCTTCACTCTGAGCTTTATTAGTGTCTGATGCAAATGATGCAGAAATCCTCGCTCCTCTTCTCCTTGTTCAAAAAAGTCCACATGGTTTGTTTTCTCACCCCGTGTTACTGACATATGTGTAAAATGTTTGAAAATCAGTTTTCACAGAAAACGTATCTTCCTATCATGCCCTGGTCATATATGCTCCTGCACAAACTCCCATTATAAGTGTGTTATATTTCTCTCTCTCTCTCTCTCACACACACACACACACACACACACACACACACACACACAGAATCCACCATTTCTGCACTGTCAGGTTCCTCCACCATTAAACATCTCTCAGTAAAAAGCCACAACGCGCCCTCCTCACCATAACAAAATCATGTCAAACAGCAATTAATACCCTAATACCCCCCCAGCATATGCAGAGCTGGGCCTGAGGCTCCACTCCTCCGCCCGGCCCAGCTCGTGGTTTCCATGGTTTGATTTTCCGGCGCTCCAGTGGTCAGTTGTGGTTTGGGGGCCGAAGGTACAGATCTGTGGACTGGACTAACACTGATGGCTGCATTAGCTGCTTCATTCCTGACAACGAGTACATAGATACACACCGAGAATACACACCGAGAACACACAGTGAGATACACACCAAGAATACACACTGAGAATACACACCGAGAATACACAGTGAGATACACACAGTGAGATACACACCAAGAATACACACTGAGAATACACACCGAGAATACACATTGAGATACACACCGAGAATACACAACGAGAATACACATTGAGATACACACCGAGAATACACAACGAGAATACACACTAAGAATACACACTGAGAATACACAGTGAGATACACACCGAGAATACACACCAAGAATACACACTGAGAACACACAGTGAGATACACACTGAGAATACACACTGAAAATACACACCGAGAATACACACTGAAAATACACACCGAGAATACTGTCCATGAATACACATACAAAATGCAGTCTTGCCAACAGCACTGAGAGCTGTGTGCTGTGTATGTTGTTACTACTGCCTGTCTTTTTGCCCCCTGTATCATTTCTTAGTCGGTTTGTGTTGTCCTGAGTTGTTCTTATGTGGCTCCTGGTGTAGGGTTTTGTCATCTTTGTCGAGGGGAGGTATGCACAGGTGCATACCGTTACACACTTACTGTATGCCTGCCTGTCTATCGTGAGCTGTACCATGTGCTACCATGGTGTGGAATAAGAACGTTCTCTGTTTTTCTGTGTCGGTCCAGGGAGCCGAAGCTGGCTGCACACGACCCGCCCTTCTCCTCGGGGTTCAGGGCCTTTTTCCTCTCTTTTTTGTGGAACGTGTGTGCTTAGCATGGCATTGCTCTGTACGTCAGCAGAGGAGGTGTGTGTGCAGGTGGGAGGGAGCTTCCCAGAAAGGTGTGGTACCGCACACAGTGTCGCCCTGGGTGGGAGAGGTGCAGAGCCACAGACCCCCCCACCCCCCCACAGCTGTGTAAACATGTACATGGGGGCACCATAAGCACCAACCCCCTGGTTGGAATCCTGCACCAGGCCCATGAGCGATGGCATTACCACGTGCTGCAGCTTCTACATGACTGCTGGCTGAAGTGAAACATGCTGTTTACATGCTCTACTCTGACAGGCCTTATTACTGCTGAATACACCAGTGTGCACATCCGCTTTTCAAAGCCACAAAACTTCCACCTGCAAAAGTGGGCGGAGCCATCTTAAGACAGAGTGGGGTGGTCAGACAAGCCCTACCAACGCTGCTGAGATTGATTCACTATCCATCCCTCTGACAGTGGAGATGGAGACAAGTCATAATTCTGTGCACTTGGGAGATTAAATTCCTGTATCACTGTCAGCTACATTAACCTCCTTCCTGGACAAGTACGTCCAGCATTAATAAATCAATAGTGATCATGGGTGATAGGTTACGAATGCTGCTGTGTTTCTACTGGAGCCCGCTTCGGTGGTCCGTAATATTTCTGTTATAGCTACTGTAGCTCAGCCCGAGTACGTGCTGTCAGGTCCCTCCTCTGGCCAGGGTGACATCGCAGCTGGCTCTCATCATGTTCACATGTTCACTAGGCAAACAAAGAGCACCTGTGCTCTCAAATTAGTGCTGACACAGTCACGTTCTCTGCTGTACCAACAAGTCTGTGTGTGTGTGTGTGTGTGTGTGTGTGTGTGTGTGTGTGTGTGTGTGTGAGTTTGTGGCAGTTGTGATCACCATTGATGTCTGTTTCTTTGTTCAAAAATGCATATGATGGGTGTAGAAACCTGTATGAGGTCTTTAATTAAGGTCTTTGAAGCACAGGAAATTCATGCATGGGGCAGATGCAGAGGCAGGAGAAGGAGCAGGAGGAGGTGGCATGAGCAGGAGAAGGAAAAGAAGAAGAAGAAGATGATCCAGGAGAAGGAGCATGAGAAGGAGAAGATCCAGGAGAAGGAGCATGAGAAGGAGAAGATCTAGGAGAAGGAGCATGAGGAAAAGATCCAGGAGAAGGAGCAGGAAAAGATCCAGGAGAAGAAGAAGGAACAGGAGAAGATCTGGGAGAAGGAGCAGGAGAAGGAGTAGGGGAAGGAGAAGGAGCAATGTCAGGGATCATACTCTGAGGCTCAATCCTGTCTGCCCACATTTGTGCAGCCATTCCAAAAAAGTGTTCTTCGGTTATCTTCACAAGGCAATTTGAGAATGTAAAGTCATCTCCAACTGGCCTGGGATCAAAATAATTTTAGAGAAGAAGAAAAAAGTCTATATGGGGGGGCACTATGTGCTGGTCCATCTGCTTTCAGGCATCTGGTGCAAATTTGATGAAAAAGCCTTATTTTCGTATACGTCGCTTATGTGAAAAATAACGCCTAGCGGCAAACTTGAAATCAAAGTGCCTCTGGAAGCGATTATGGGCAAAGATGAAACAGCTGCATGGTCGGGGGTCTGAGGCCTGGGGAGGGACCTGTGAGCCCATTCAAGAGGTCTGGAGGTGCGGCTGATTATCTGAAGGGTGCATCCATGTTCATATTTAAATATTAATATGTTTCACTGATGAGTCCCCCTGAAGGCTGACAACATCATCTAATGCTCTTTGGTGTCGTGAGTGTCGCTGAGAGAGTCCCTAAGGATATCACGTCCTCTGAAAGCACACACTCCTCATTAAGGACAGCCCCACTAACGCTCAGGCTTTGCATAGTGTCGAGACCCCCATCCCACACAGACTGGGATGTGCCTCCATACAGTGACAGACCCTGCATGATGGGGGGGGGGTGTCCACAATTAGTGTTGCTAACCAATGCCTATTTTTCTCAAAGAAAACTAACTGTAAAGAGCACATTATAACAGAGAATGACAAGAAAACCCTATGTGGGTCTTAGGGTAAAGACTGAGATATGGAGTACCCTGGGATAGTGTTCAGTACCCTGGGAAAGTGTGCAATACCTGGGATAGTGTTCAGTACCCTGAGACAGTGTGCATGAATTATCAGTGTATGGAGTCTGTCAGTGTATTTCACTTGGCGCACATGTTATTCTAACTGGTGTTGTTACAGATTTCATCAGGGTCACTTGTTATAATGATAACAAAATAATGTGTGTGAATAATTTATCAAGTACAAGAAGTTACCATGACAGAATATAAGGAATCACACATAACCACAGCTTCTATGGTCCTAATGATCCAGAACCAGAAAGCGCAGCTGCTACACCCCTACACAGAAACAGAAAGCGCAGCTGCTACACCCCTACACAGAACCAGAAAGCGCAGCTGCTACACCCCTACACAGAACCAGAAAGCGCAGCTGCTACACCCCTACACAGAACCAGAAAGCACAGCTGTTATACCCCTACACAGAACCAGAAAGCACAGCTGTTATACCCCTACACAGAACCAGAAAGCACAGCTGCTACACCCCTACACAGAACCAGAAAGCACAGCTGCTACACCCCTACACAGAACCAGAAAGCGCAGATCCCGTGTCTTCTGCCTAGAGGCATGGCATCTCAAGGCTCTCCTGTTGACGTCAGCTGTCCGCCTGATCTGGAATCTTTGTCATGCTGCCCTCAGGCCGTGTCCTCTTACAGACTCCCAGTACACCATTGCCTATTGATCCATCACCTCACCACTCAGGACTCCTTAATATATATTAGCCAGCAAATTCATCAGGCTAGTCTCTGACCACCATAAAACCAGCACATCAAAGCAATGGCTGTTTCTCCATCTCACTGGGCCTCTCAGCACCTGGAGCTCCACTTTGACCAGGTGTGTTGTCTCGCTCACCTCCATGTGTCATTAGCTGAAATGGCAGCACCTTTTCCATTGCTTGAGGATTAACCTCTCTGTCCTACCTATGGTGGAGTGAAGAGGTCAAGGTCAGATTGTGTTGCAGAACACAGTTGTGCAGCTGTAGCTGGAAGTCAGACAGCAGCCTGAGAAATCTGTAAACACAAACCACATCACATCTGTCATGCTCTCAGAAATGCAAGTAAACACCAGATCTACCTTGTCCTCATAAACACAATCACACGTCATATCAACCTCGTCCTCAGAAGCACTCCATAATGGATCCCTCCATAGCAGCAACCACCCCCCTCAACACCCACAGGAAAAAGCACAGCTATCTTCAAGGTTCTTCTCCCAGAGGTCCTGTGAGCCAGGACCTGCTCTGAAGAGGACCCTCTACAAAGAAGGTAGGGTCACAAACCTAAACACAGTGAAGCCAAGCAGGCAGCGAGATGTCGGCTGAGGGGGCACTGAGACTGATCCAGCTGTAACTTCAGTGGCCAGGATTCAGAGACCGTGTGACACTCTGTGGTGTTACACTGAATGAGCCAGTATGAATTTGGGAACAAGAGGGGCAGAGTTCAGCCTCACCCTCACGGAGTCCCAGTATAGGCACTGGGGTCTGTGGTGATCAAGACAGAGTCTCACTACAGGCGCTGGGGTCTGTGGTGATCTTCACAGAGTCCCAGTACAGGCGCTGGGGTCTGTGGTGATCTTCACAGAGTCCCAGTACAGGCGCTGGGGTCTGTGGTGATCAAGACAGAGTCTCACTACAGGCGCTGGGGTCTGTGGTGATCATTCTGGGCAGCCGCTGGGCCGCTCGGGGTTATTTTAATGCTCTGCCATCTCCCCCACCCCCAAGTGGCTTTGTTCCTTTCCCACTGAAGCCCCCCCAATATGGGCGCCAAGCTGCCAAACTGTCAGCAACCACTGTGGCAAAGGAGTCGGCCGGCCGCAGAGCCCAAGGGGGGCAGGAGGGGGTTACACTCTGACTCCAGCACACAAATTAAGCGTGGCTTCATGTGGAGCTGCAGGATCCTGCGCATCTGGGAAAACCACATCTCCACATCTTCTCCAGTGCCACGCCAACTCCGCGGAAAAGCGGCCATAAAAAGGGCGGGTGTGGCCGTAGTCTTCCTCAGAGAGCTAACCGCACCGGGCTTGGGTCTGGATGTGAGTGAGCGCACCGCTTTTCAAATGCCCCCCCCACCCTAACTGAGCCCTCGAGAATCTCTTTCAAAGCAGTCATGCTGCCCACCTAGTCAGCTCCTCCTGGCTTAGTTTCATAATCTAGGCAGGCCTCAGTGAAGGAGCGGTGCCACCCACAACACCGTGTCTGACCGCCATCACATCACATTTGGCTGTACTGTGCTGAAGTTGTAACTTTTAAAAAGTCTCTGACTGAGTTAAACCTGAAATGTTGTGATAGACACCTCTCTCTGTGATAGAATCCTCTCCTCTTGTCCTGTGACTGTTTGTGATAGAGTCCTCTCGTTTTGTGTCTGTTATGGACAGCAGATTTTATGTTGATAGTACTTTATTAATTCCAGTGGGAAATAATTTCTCTGCGTTTAACCCATCCATTGGGCAGCCACATGCAGCTCCCAGGGAGCTAGCATTTCAGTGCTCGGCTCAAAGACACACCTGGTTGTGGGTGGATTTGAACTGAGAGACTTCCACATCCCAGTCTGATGTTCTAGCCATAGAGCCACCAGGCCACTAATGATGGCCTAGTTGCCTCCTTACAATGCAGCAGGTCATACGACATGGCTGTGTTTTCTTTCGGGGGTGGGGGGGTCACGTGGGTCAGCTCATGGACAAGTCCCTTTCTGTGCTGTGGTTTAGTTTCACAATAGATGAAGGTCAGTGAGGGTCTGTCCGCCTCTCATTTAAACACAATTACACAGTGTCCTCAACGCTCTGTGGGCCTAAACATACAGATACATTTTGGTTCTTGGCTCAGTACACTTATGTTTTTTGTTTTCTCGTCCTTTGTTCAGCTTGCTTTAAAGGATTCATCAATCCTTGTGGTCTGAGCTGACGTGGAAAGCCAGACATGGTACACTGGCCTATATGTGTGTACATCTCAAATAAACCACACACCTCATTAAATGTTTTGGCAGTATCGAGGTGAACAAACCTGCTCCATTTCAAGACGAGGAACTCCTTTTGGACCTTTGGAAGGAGGGAGACAGCTGAGTTTCCATAGTAGCGGTAGGTCCTGTCTGTCCAGAGGCCACAAAGAGAATGTTGCAGCACAGTGAGAAAGTGCTCACTGTGGGAGATAAAACTAAGAAAGCCACCTGGTCAATCTGTAACATCCTCACCTGTCAGATCATGATCCCTGAGTGCTTATGCTTCTTTCATTTTATTACGTTAAGTCTCTATTTTCCAACTTCTCCCTGGTTTCAGCAGGATGTGGGAAAATTGGCCCTTCAGGATAATCACAATGTGTTTATGTGCATGAGGAAACATACAGATGTACACAGACAGACACATACGTGTCCAGTAACACAAAGGTGCTTAGGTGTGAGCAAAGTGAAGTATGTCCAAACAGACAGGCACAGGTGGATGCGGGTGTGTAGAAAAAGGGTAGACCGATACACTCACCATGTCTCACCACTGCAGTCATACAGTAAATACAGCTGTAATGGACAAGAAATACCAATGACACTACACCCCCCATCATTAAGGATGTAAAAGCATGTCCTCTGAAACTTGTTTGCTTAGCAACAAGCTTTCTCATCATTACTGAAGCAGTTCCATATAAAACGAGAGAGTTCAGTAAGGAACATAGTTTGGACCATTGGGGGTGGAGTGAGTGAAGGGAATGTGAAAGTGGCTGCCTCTGAATGAAAGCCAGGCCCCCGTTTGTCCCTCAGATGTCCCCCTGACAGCTTGTTGTCCCTCACTACACATGGTGCGAGGGAGACTTCTGGCCAATCACAGATGTGGATTAGTATGTGTGGGAGATGCAGCCAGTAAACAGCATCACACAGGCAGTGTGTGGGATGGAACATCAGAGCTTCACTGGTGGCTCCTAGCCACATGTTGAGGGCTCCTCAGTTGCCTATTTCACCACGGGAAACAGAAGAACCATTCTGTCTCCGTGTTCAGGGCTGATCCGTGCAGGTTCACACCTTTCTATATCCTGTGTTATAGAAACGTATAATAACTTGGAAGGTACAGTTTACTTACTCCGAGTTCAGACTAAACGTGGTCACTAATGTGTGTGGTCAGGTCTGCATCCGCATGCAAGCATTATGTGGGAGAGCTTCAGGTAGTGAGAGTATTACCTCTCCTGTCAGAGGTCTGTGTATGGTGCTGCCAAGGCAGGGGCTCAGCTGGTGTCCTCAGTAATGCAAAATGTGATGACAGTTAGAGGAGGCCCCAACACAATGTGCGCGAGGTTTGAACCTTCAACTCTAGTCATTACAGGTTTCAGTTCTCAGAAGACAAGGGACCCACTGAACTCGGGCAGTCTTCAGTGTACTATTACTAAAATATTCACCAGTAGACAGGGGTATTTAAAGCAAGCAAGAAAAAGCAATATTAAAAGTATGTACTGTTTTTTGTCTTTATTTTATCTGCAGAATGTTGAAAAGTTGTGCTTTGCAGCATTTAGAGCATTAAAAATGTTAGATCTTGGGAGATAACTTCTAGTCTGCTGGGTGTGCACACGTTACGAAATAACACAGTTCTCTGTCAGCTACAGTGATGTCACGGTCACCATGGATGCGTCACTGTTACGACTCAGGGATTTGCTGCTACAATGCAGAGCTGTAACAAAGAGGCAGCGACCCTCTGAAGACCGAACACTGCCCTCTAGTGGTCATCGCTGAAGCTGGCCCGTGTACTTTGCACGTTTCAGGTGTTGGATTTGCAGGTTTTTTCACAATATTGCCTCTGGCTTTTCTCTTTCTCTTTAAACAGCAGAGGGTACCGTAATTACAACAATAATGATTGTGATTAGTTAGATTCAGTATGAATACTTAACATCTTTTTCAGTGGCTATACAGTTGAGAAAATAAGTACACAATTGTCTAGTTGTACAAACCAATCCTCCAAGCAAACGTAACTTTTGAATTGATTGACTTCATGATATGAAATGGACAATACTGTTGAAACATTGTGCTGACACATTTAATGTTGACAAAATATTAGTCGGTGGGAAATTAGGGAGGGAAAAAGGAAATTCAGAAAGGGGAAATAGAGATTTTTCTCTCATTTTGTGAAACTGTTTTTAATTTTGTGAAACAGTTTGAGTTTTATTTATGTCAGCATTATGGCCTGCACTGAATGGGAGCCAGTCAAACCCCTGTCCCAACCCTGGGGGTAATGTGAGCACACCGGGGATCAGCCCACTGAGTGTTAATCTCTGGGAGCCAGTCGAATACAGCGTGTGCCCCAGGTGTCGGAGGTCGCATGCTGACTGTTTGTCTTCAAACTCACACATTGTGTGTTTATCACACAGCTGTATGGCGTGTACTAAATTTCCTTTAATGCTCTGTTAAGGTGTTACTTTACCTTCCGGCTTTCCCGTTGTTTGAATGTTGACTCTATCGCTATACAGAAGGGTGAGTGGCTGACATTGTTATATGGTGAGTCTCTCTCATGTTGGGGTTCGAGTTTCCCATTGAAGTCAGCTCCCTGTCTCTTACATCTGTCTGCTAATTTGTGTCACTTCGGGTTAAATGAAGCACAGCTAATATGCATAGTAAATGTGTGTCATGAGGTGCACAGGTTGGGTGCTAGGAGTCCAAAGGTGTGTTTTACCTGTACAGTTTGGTCCTACCTCTGTCTGAAACTTCATACACAAAGACAATAGTGTCGCGCTACACACTAACTAGTCTCAGACAGCTCTACTGACCACCACAGATCCTTACTGGGAAAACGTTGACCAGGTCATACCATATTGCGTGCCGCCCCTTATGTTTAAAAGACGTCCCGTTTCTCCTCTTAAGGGTCTCCAGACACAGCCATGGTTGGGCAGAATATCGTAGCTTTTTCCTGCCAGAAAACCTCAGCTGTTACATTCGTCCATGGAGCAGCCTGATGGTGCTGCCTGAAAAGCTCTTAGCATTAATGTGTCTTTAATGGATATCACAGTTTAAAGATATCAGTTTTTAGTTTTCATCTCAGCCTGAGAACAATACGCCCATGTGCACTTAAATCAGCCTCTGTGTGTTCATCCCTCTCCGTGTTCCCTCCCGCCTCAACACGTGCCTCTTCTCTCTCCCGCCTCAACATGTGCCTCTTCTCTCTCTCGCCTCAACACATGCCTCTTCTCTCTCCCGCCTCAACACGTGCCTCTTCTCTCTCCCGCCTCAACACGTGCCTCTTCTTTCTCTCGCCTCAACACGTGCCTCTTCTCTCTCTCGCCTCAACACGTGCCTCTTCTTTCTCCCGCCTCAACATGTGCCTCTTCTTTCTCCGGCCTCAACATGTGCCTCTTCTTTCTCCGGCCTCAACATGTGCCTCTTCTTTCTCCCGCCTCAACATGTGCCTCTTCTCTCTCTCGCCTCAACATGTGCCTCTTCTTTCTCCCGCCTCAACATGTGCCTCTTCTCTCTCTCGCCTCAACATGTGTTGGGCACAATTGCCCACCATGTCAACATGTTAGACGTGTAACTGATTATGAGCTTCTGAGTACTGAAATCCTGTCTCTCCATCAAACCTTCAGGGAATCAGTAGTAACTATATTACAGTCCAGTCTCTAGACTGAAGACATGCATGTCTCAACCAGCAATACACAGTAATGTGTTGTGTACGTTCAATAGAAGGGAAGGGTTTGTGGCACAGTTAATAGGACAGAGGGATGAGTGTGTGGCATGGCCAATAGGAGGGAGGTGTGTGTGTGTGGCATGGCCAATAGGAGAGAGGGCTGTGTGTGTGTGGC
>JABJVR010000009.1:21409-36963 GCA_025773905.1 Chitala chitala | reverse complement strand
CCCCGCAGACAGGACTGACAGACTGAGCCTCTCCCCGCAGACAGGACTGACAGACTGAGCCTCTCCCTGCAGACAGGACTGACAGACTGAGCCTCTCCCTGCAGACAGGACTGACAGACTGAGCCTCTCCCCGCAGACAGGACTGACAGACTGAGCCTCTCCCCGCAGACAGGACTGACAGACTGAGCCTCTCCCCGCAGACACTCACCAACACCACACTGCTGCACTTAGTCATCATGTACACTTTACACACAGCTGTGTCTGTTCTGCTCTCTCTCTCGTGTTTACTTCCTGTTCTTTGCACTTTGTATAGAACTTCTTGCTCTCTTTGTACCCTGTATATTCTGTTAGTAGTTTTATGTTGTCCTTTGTGTCTCCTGGGGGAATGGTGTTTCATTTCACTGTGTCCTGTAACAACTGTATACAGCTGAAATTACAATAAAACCACTATGCTGTCTCGTCCTTATTGGGTTCACATGTCCTACACTTGAGTGCAGGACTGGGCTCTCAGTCTGGCTGCTATCCTGTCCCGTCCTTATTGGGTTCACATGTCCTACACGAGTGCAGGACTGGGCTCTCAGTCTGGCTGCTGTCCTGTCCCGTCCTTATTGGGTTCACATGTCCTACACATGAGTGCAGGACTGGGCTCTCAGTCTGGCTGCTGTCCTGTCCCATCCTTATTGGGTTCACATGTCCTACACTTGAGTGCAGGACTGGGCTCTCAGTCTGGCTGCTGTCCTGTCCCGTCCTGTCCTTATTGGATTCACATGTCCTACACATGAATGCAAGACTGGGCTCTCAGTCTGGCTGCCTTGGGTTAAATAAAGCTTTCTTTGTTTCTGTGAAATGGACAGCAGTGATTTCCTGTACAGTCTTTCCACAAACATGTTTCTGTGTATACATATGCGTATGTATATACGTGTGTATGAGAGCGTGTGTATGTGCGTAGCGCAGCCACACCTAACCTTGGCTTGCGTAAGTGTTTCTTGAATATTGTTTCTACAAACCAGAAAGAAAGAATGTAACCAGTTAACACGCAAGGGTTGGATGTGAGTCTCCTCGTCAGACCAGTTGTGGCAGCTCACCTGCAAACTGCTCCACCTTGTCATTGTTAAAGACCAGCTTCCAGGTGTGTGCCCAGGTGTTCTGGTGAAGACACAGTTTTCCTAGAATGATTTGCTCTATCATCCATCTTAGCAGCAGGAAGGCACATTGCTGTATGTTTTGCGTTAAAGGTTTTGTGGGTGTTAGTGTTCCTGATATAATCCCCTGAGTGGACTAATGCATCATTTTTACTGCAAAACCCTTTTCTGTGACTGTAAATATATGCAGCGGTCAGTGAAACGTTCAGTTATTGTATACAGCCCTCTGGTGATGACTGCGGACATGATGTCATGTGAGTCTCTGGATTCAGCCAATCAGGGATCAATGGCAATTACAGTCAAGGTAGATTTAGTTTTATTAAACAAAGTTTGTATAAAAAGGATGCATTTAAAAAGACATTTAAAAATATATTATCATGTACAATAATAAAGTGCAAGACATTCTGGTTTTGTGTTTTCCAGTTTTCTTAAAGAACGCTTGCAACATGTAAGACAGTGTAAAAGCAGCCTACCCTGTACACACGTGCGTGCGTGCACACACACTCGGAGCTGCTCACTGCATTACTAGTAAATATTATTTTGTTCTGCATCCCCAGTTGGCCACAGCACATGTGAAATGCTCACATCTGGAGGCAATGACCCATCAGAAGACAGTCAGAGATGCTTGTGTCTACCATCTGTAGTAGACATGTTTATAATGTCAATGTAAACTCCGACTGGACTTGTATGGCCAACAAATACACAATCTCTATATATGACATAAAGAGAAGATTTTGGAAGTAAATATTTCTGAGTTGAATAAATGGTGCTGAATTCTCAGTTGGTTCATAAGTGACCATTCTCTCAACATGAGTGAGAGTGGCCTTAAACACAGGACCTAAACAAGTTCTTGAGTTCTTGTTAAGTATCTCAGATGTGAATTGACAGCATGTAGATCAGATGTTCATTTATAATCACAGCTGTTGGGGTTTGGCTTGTTATTTCTTGAAAAATCCTTGAAATGCAACCCCAGCTGTGCTTCTCCAGTTGGATGTTAGTGCCTTGGCCAGCCTGTTCAAGGTGGTCCACAATGTCCTTTTAGAGGACAGTGAGCCCTCTATTCTCTGGACACCCCCGTTACTCCTACGTGGCCCACGACAGGTTGGGGGCAGAGGCACGCATGTCCTCCTTCACTCGAACCATGGGCTTCAGTTCCATTCTCGTTACTGGCAGGTGGCAGGTACCACAAGCGTTGTTCTTGCATTTTTCATACTCTACAGCCATGCTATGGCCTTTGCGCTTCATCTTCTGGAAGATGCGTGCAATGCGTTTGAAGATCAGGTAGATGATCTCACAGATGTTCAGCATGACACAAAAGGCCGAGGCTCCCACCATGAAGTAAGTGAACAACTTCTTTTCGGTGGGGCGGCCAATGTAGCAGTCTACCTGGTTGGGGCAAGGCTTAAGGTCACACTTGACCAGGTGAGGCATGTTGAAGCTGTCATAGATGTAGTGCAGTAAGTAGAGGAAACCAATTTCTGTGGCCGTCTTGAAGAAGAGGCTGAAAAGATAGGTCCACCATAGGCCACCATGTTTCTTGCCCGTGTCATTGTACAGTTTTGCATTCTCGCCGTACTTGGCACGATATTTACGCTCTCGGTCCTCGCGGTATGCCACGTGCATCACTACCAGCAGCGAAGGGCAGGTGACGAAGATGAGCTGCAGAGCCCAGAGGCGCACGTGCGAGATGGGGAAGAAGTAGTTATAGCAGACATTGGGGCAACCAGGCTGTCGGGTGTTACAGTCAAAGTCCTTCTGCTCATCGCCCCAAACACGCTCAGCCGCCACAACATAGACGAGCACACGGAACACAAAGACAACCGAGAGCCAGATACGACCAAACGCTGTGGAGTACTTATTAACTCCACTTAGCAGAGCTTGGAAAGTCTTCCAATCCATAGCTGTGCAACTAGAAGTGATGTAGTAAAATTAGAGGAGCTGGATAAGAGGAGTGGGGCTTTGGTAGAGGCAGTAGACAAGGGGAACGGAGGTAGAGCAGAAGCAGGGCAGGACCTTCTTTCCCTTTGGTTTAGCTGCACAGAAGCAGCTGAAGAATCTGAAGGAACAAAAAACAGTGAAATGTAAACGTGACAAAGAATGTGAATCAAAGCTCTGTCCATGGTTACACTGAACTAAAATGTTTTCAGAGTACAAAGCAACACAAACAACTAACAAAATTTCCAGGCAAAGCCTCTCTTTCAGACAAACATTTTTTTCCAGCAGATAGTCACTCCTGACAATCTTGCCAGCAGGGCTGCTTTTCAGTTCAGGAACGGAATGTTCCCTGGGGACGTTTAATGAGCACTCACACCTGGGCTGTTTTTAGGCTACATCTCTGCTGTGTACTGAAAGGTTAGCAATGTACCTGAAAGTTATACTTTGTGACCCCCTCACTGTGCAAGCATCTATTGTGTCCTTTCATGCATATGTTCGTTTTGAAGTTTGTGATGCGGATTACTGCATTTTGACAAAACAATGGGAGAACCTACCAGACTGCGATTCTTGTATTCCATTTCTTTTGCAAACATTCCACTTCCTCAGGGTTTGTCAGCTACGTCTTAAGTACCATGTGAAAAAAGGCTTTGGAATGCAATACACTGAGAAATACAATCATTAACCATGGTAGAATTTCAATATCAGATTTTTTCAAGTTTCTGTTAAGTCAGTGAGTAGATACTGAAAGAGTTTCTCTAACAAAATGTGTGTAAAATGCCAGAGGGGTTATGAATAAAATTTACTCCATAAAGGACGATTAAGTTTCTGTTGATTTCGAAACTGTTGTTTCCAACACAATCTGTTGTGAACAAACGAATAAAAAACAGAAAATTTAAAAAAGTCGCTGAAGTTCGTATTACACATCAGTTTAATATTATTCCACGCGTGAATAAACTGTCCCTAATGACGGCTAATAACAGCCAGGAATGTGTCGCTACACATCCTTAACGTTAGAATGGTAAAGAATGAAAAATATCCCAAAATCTTCAACATCGGTAACTTACGCTTTTTATCTCTTCAGTCATTAAGGCACAACAGATTGTATTAAAACATAGAAAATACATTTTATAGTGAGCAACATCTTGCAGTAAAATGGTCGCACAGTTACTGTAATAACAGAATAACCCAACACATAATCAGTTCGCTTGAGGAATTATAATTACACTTTACTACACAACCATCTCACAGACTGACAGAACTAGCGATGATTCCATCAACTATTGTTGGTGAACATTAATCTAAGCAACAAAAGTTATCGGCTGTAACAGCTGACTTTCTTCGCCATTTCGATGTAAAATAACAACGAGGAAAACTGCATTATAATACTTACAACTCATAAAGAACATTATTTAAATCACAAACACAGAAATAAATTCCAAAACCAATGACCGCAACTTCTACATTTACAAACAGACAAAAAAATATTTTAACCACGGAAAACAGGCAGTAGAAAGAAAAAACCAAAAGCTTAAATGTTCGATTTATTTGTTACCTTCATAAGCCAAGACTAATGTGATCCGTGTCTCGGTACTCCGCCTATGGCAGTACAGGATGGGACAGGTAAACTGGTGAACTGCTGTTCTGCATTAAGGGCCGCTCTTTGGGGTGGAGCTTCTGAGCGCAGAGAAACGCGGATGTGGTTCTACTCTGGCTTCTACTCAACTGCATGTTTCACTGACCACAAACCATCAGGGCCAATAAGGCGTCTGCGTGTCTCTGCCAAGATAAAAACCACTCATGGGCCAATGAGCGCATCTCCGCCAAGGTAAAAGCCACGCAGGCAGCGAAGGAGGCCTCCAGTTTTCTCCAAGCTCTGTCAAACTCCAGCCCTAAGAGCACATCATCAGAACACATAGTTGGATGAGCACTAAGTAATACTAACTTAATTGCTATACGAGGTCTGTCAGGTACAAACACACAAAGTTCAGAGGAACTGTAAAGTCACACAAGCAGCAGTAGAACTGGGGATAAGCGCAAGATCACCTACAAACCAGTATGTTCTGTGTAATTAATTACAAATCACTTTTAAAGCTGGGCTGAAGCACAGTTTAATGAAGACTATGTTACTGATGGAAGTTGTTTTTATTTCCTGAAATTGTTTTGTGTTTTTCTCTATGGGTACCCATACCCCTCCCCAATGTCAAACATCCTTCAAAGGATGACACAGCCATCCATTATCTCAACCACTTATTCCTGGTTAGGGTCACGAGGAAGTCTGGAGCCCATCCCAGAGCACAGGGCAGGGGACACCCAGGGCAGAGCGCCAGCCCACCACAGGGCACACACACAACGGGTAATTTGGATTCACCAATCAACCTAACCCGCATGTCTTTGGACTGTGGGAGGAAACCAGAGCACCCAGAGAAAACCCACCAAGCACAGGGAGAACATGCAAACTCCACACACACACAGACAGACCCAAGGCAGGAATTAAACCCCAGGCCTGGAGGTGCGCAGCAACAGTGCTAACCACCACGCCACCGTGCCACCCTGACACAGCCATTAGTGTATTATTATTAGTTAACATTCCATAATGCTACATTTTACAGTATAACTTATACAGTAAACTTCACTGCTGTCCACTTCAAGTAAAAGCACTAACAGGACAGGTTACTGCTAATTAAGCTAATACCAATAAACCTCCTGTTTGGTGCCCCTCAAACATGTTTGTCATCCTTCATCTGATTGTTATCATTTGTTCTTCTCCTCCTCCACCTGTGCGGTGTCATTCAGCCGTGCTTGTCCTCCATCTGTTCAGTGTCATTTGACTGTGCTTGTCCTCGATCAATTTAGTGTCATTTGACTGTGCTTGTTCTGTATCTGTTTGGTGTTGTTTGACTGTGCTTGTCCTCCATCAGTTTGGTGTTGCTTTACTGTGCTTGTCCTCCATCTGTTTGGTGTGTTTGACTGTGCTTGTCCTCTGTCTGTTTAGTGTCATTTGACTGTGCTTGTTCTGTATCTGTTTGGTGTCATTGGACTGTGCTTGTCCTCTATCTGTTTGGTGTTGTTTGACTGTGCTTGTCCTCCATCTGTTTGGTGTTGTTTGATTGTGTCTGGCCTCATTTTTTCCTGGCATGTGGCATGTTTTCTTGGTATGTGACAGTTGACACCATCCCTGTTTGGCTGGTTCCTTCAGTGTGAGATAAAGCAGTGGTAAAGAAATCAGCGCAGCGTGGGATAATTTTGGCCAACAGCAATACTTACCTCCTCACAAACATACAGAGTCTTCCACAAATGCAGGCCATCCTACAGTTTTATTTGTTCTAATTATTAAGCTTTGAGTCTTTTTACTTGGTTTGTTATAGGACACTCACTCTTTCAGTCATAAACTGAAGTCTGAAAAGCCTTTTCAAAAGCATTGCTATCCTTTTGGAAGTCTTTTCCAAAGGACGATAAACGTCTTGCCTCCTTTAAATGGTCTCCTTTCAATAAGAATGGTATAAACAGGATAGTGATTCATGTCATGTTTGTTTTTTATAGGCTGGGTGCCCAGGAGACAGACTGTACTCAGACAAGTGGGCTAGGTCTGGTCCAGGTCTCGACATGTCTGCTCCCATTGGAACGAGGACTGGTTTGCACAGGTGTGACCCGCCATTCTCAACAGTCAGAAAGCACCTGGGAGGAATCCGATTCACTCCTTCAACGGTAATCTACTCCTTCATTTCAGTTTCCAAGACTACTAATCTAAGTGTCAGATCACATTGTAGAAGAGGCCAGGTACTTGTAGACATATGTCTCTTGTTGGCTCAATCTCAGCAGAGGTAGAAGGTGCCCTTTGTTGGGCAGTAGGGGTTTATGTTAGGGGGTGGGAATGTCTTCTGAACTATCTGGAAGGAGTGTCCCAGTGTGCTCTGCAAAATGCATTCGACAGGTTCCTGCTGGTTTGTCCCTCCAGCTCAGGAATGAGGGCTGTGTTTACCTGGTATCTTTGGAGGTGGGGGACATACCTCAGCCTCTACCTCTCTCTGAGCTGAGTCATCTCATTGTTAAGTAACACAGGCTGAGACAAGTTCCACATTCTTAAAGACAGGTAGAAACACTGCACTCCGGAGTTTCAAATTAGCACACCTTAAAACTTGCATTTGTCACCCCAATGGCACATATGAAATGATGACAGGAGGGAAAAGCAGCTCTGCGGTGGGTTGGCACCCCACCCTGGGTGTCCCCTGCCCTGCGCCCTATGTGCTCTGGGATGGGCTCCAGGCTTCCCCGCGACCCTCACCAGGAATAAGCAGTTAAGATAATGGATGGATGGATGGGAAAAGCAGCTTGGTGGCCCAGTGGGCAGGACAGCAGGTGGTAATGCTAAAGTCTCACAGTTCGAATCCCAGCCCAATCACCAGCTGTGTCTCGAGACACTTTGCACTAGCTCCCCAGGCACTGAAAAATGGCTGCCCCATGGGTCAAATACAGAGAACAAATTTCCCAGTAAGGGATTTTAAAAAATCTACATGAATGGCAGCCAATTACTAAAAGCAGTGTAATATTTGATGGTGAAGTTCAGTGTCAGACCTCTTCTTGTTAGCTGTTTTACTAATAGCATGCCCTGTTACTGACTGTAAACAGAATTGTATCTCTGCCAGCCGTTAGCAGGCTGATGACCACAGTGTGTTCACCTTACAGGTTGTGTGAATGGGGGGTGATACCACCCCATTTTACTTTTACTTCTCATCATACCTCTAAGAGGCTGATGCAAACATTTCTGCATTACCACACATTGAACTTACAAGGAAGTGGTTCACTCATGTGAGAAAATCGTAGATTTAAGATATGAAGGATAGTGAATCTGGTACTGTACCTTTGATATAATGTTGCTTCCTTGAACAGTCAGCACTGGGAATATATGTGGCTTGTGAGTTTTCTTCTGGTACTATAGGAATGTTCAAGCACCTTCAGAAATGTAATGCCACCCAAGGTGTCTCCTTGGATATTGTTTTTCCTGAGAAATGAGATTGATAATATCTGGTGTTTTCCATTTTTTGTTAAGTAACCCAAAAGCCTGCATTTAGAGTCATTTATAAACCATTTTCATGTCAAACTCCAGCCATAAGCTTTCAAAACATTTTAGAGTGTTGCTGAAAAACAAAGAAGGTAGCAAGATGAATACCCTGAAAATCAACACAGCTCTTTCTAAACTCACCGCATTGCAGTTATTACAACAGCTCAGCAATTTCTAAAGCTGCCATACTGTAGCTCTCCTAACACAGGCTGAATGTCAAGGTGTGTCTCGCTGTCCTTGTCGTGTGACCACTCCCCTTGTTTTCTCCTCTTGTTGTTTTTCCTTGTGTTTGTTTGCATCTGGTTGCTATTTCCAGTTTGTCACCATTTAGGTTTGGTGTTATCACTGTTGCTTTGCTTGAAGTAACATAGTGTTTGTGTTAGTTTCCTCTTGTCTCCCTGGCTGTTTCTCCATGTTGTAGAGCAGCCTGGTGGCTCAGTGGGTAGATCATCAGGCTAGCAGGCAGAAGTCTCCTGGTCCCTGGTTTAAATCCCAGCCCAGCCAGGTGTGTCCAGCACTAGCTCCCCGGGGGCCATGTATGGCTGCTCACTGCTTCCCCCAGGGGGATGGGTCAAATGCAGAGGACAAATTCCTTGTATGTGACAAACATACTTGGCCATAAACATGATTCTCCTTTGAACAAATGGTGACCTTTTGCTCTTTTTTTTTAAACCCTCTGCACTTACCTGTTCCCTCCTTTAGCGTCTCCAAAACAAGATACCGAAGTGGAGCAAAATTACATCAAAAACACACGCAAGAGTATAAAAATAATTATTTTATTTTGTATTTGCAAACAGTTAAAATGCACATAGAATGAGTGTAAACAAGTTTCAAAGTAAAGCAAGCACTCTACTCATGTACAAGGAAAAAAACCAACACAGTTGACTTTATGTGAAAGAATATGTGAGTAACAATGTTTAGTACCAAAATGAACAACAGACATTGGAAAATCTGAGAGGATCCAGTGTGTCTAACACTGGAGCAGTTTATAGACACAGCACATGTGGTACATTTTATATACAAAACACAAAAACATACTGCAGAGCTATACAGGCTGTTCTGATCTCCAAATTAAACAAATCATGTAAAATGCAGTAATATCCGTAAAAACAGCAATACTTTCCCAATTCAAAACCCTGGACATGACAGGAAAATCCAACTAGACGTGTGTGTAATGGCAGGGGAACATCAGAGCTGATTTACAGCGCGCGCACACACATACAGACCCACACAGACACACACGTACATACACAATCTCTCACACACACACACACGCATGCATGCACGCATTTCCTGGTAACACTGCATAATGTGTCACTTTGCACATCTGTTTTAATGTGTTACACACATTATCTATCTATATCCAGCCACTTTGATACTCTGGAAAATTGGGATAAGTCTAATAATTATAATATTTCCATTGCTTAGCTTTTTTATGTAAATGTTGTATAATACCCTAGTTCAGCACCATTTTTTAGCCAAACAGTTTTTTATAACATTTCTGAATATTTACTTTATTATTTTAGTGGTAACTTTCACTTTGCCACTCAACATGTTGAATCACTGAAAACATCTGGATAGTTTAACTGAGAGCATCTTAAACATTTTTGGAACATTTCTGTTAGATAATTTCCCACACAGTGAACAGACTATACCTCCCACAGTGTGTGTTCATGGCCGTGGGATAAAGGCACGACCAGTCTGTCCAGTATGGGCGTGCCTTTACAGAGAACCCTTCAATTCAGCTCCTAACTTTCAACATGAGCACAATGGTGTCTGTTGTCAAATTCCAACAAAAACAAATGATCTGCAAAACATGTTTGGGTGTCCTGAAAAGCCAGGTGTGCTACAGTGGGGAACCCTTAAAACACACTTCCTTGCAATACTTCATGAAATCACGGCAAAATATTTCAGACTTAAATGTATGAAAAGATGATGTCATAACGTAATGCAACTTCACCTGAAGCGGGTGCTTATCTAGGAGAGGCGTTTTAGCCTATGGCACGGTTTTTGAGGGATCATGTGAAAATGTACCTGTTGTCTAACAGGTAATGTTAATCCCAGGTAGGAATATTACCATTTCAAAGAAATATAACAACAGGCCAAAGCGCGTCCTCTGGCCCTGGACCATCCTGCACTTCAGGACACAGCCACATACGCGGGGCTGGGATCGGCCATCTTGAGAGGACGGGTCTCCATCTCCTTACTGTTGACCAGCGAGGTTGCCATGGCGAGCTGGCGGGAGCGGTGGGCAAAGGGCAGACACTCGCAGCACCGTTTCCCCAGAAGGTACAGGATTTCGAGTAGTGAAAGGAACACGCACACCAGACTGGTGGCCACCATGAAAATGGTGAAAATACGCTTCTCTGTGGGCCTTGAAATGAAGCAGTCCACCACATTGGGGCACGGCTCCTGCTGGCACTTAATCAAAGAAGGGAAATCATAGCCCTCGTACAGGTAGTAAATCAGGAAGACAAAGACACAGTCCACAGCCATCTTGAAGACCAGAGTCAAGAAATAAGTCCACCACAGACCACCGCGCTTCTTGCCTGTGTCGATGTAGAGACGGCCACAGCCTTCGCCATGTTTCAAGCGGTATTTACGCTCTCGGTCCTCGCGGTACGCCACGTGCATCACCACCAGCAGCGAAGGGCAGGTGACGAAGATGAGCTGCAGAGCCCAGAGGCGCACGTGTGAGACGGGGAAGAATCGGTCGTAGCAGACATTGTGGCAGCCAGGCTGGATTGTGTTGCATGTAAAGTCCTTCTGCTCATCACCCCAAACCTTCTCAGCCGCCACCACAAACACCATCAGGCGGAACAAGAACACAACAGAGAGCCATATGCGCCCAAACCCCGTTGAATACTTGTTCACCCCACTCAACAAGCCTTGAAGGAATGCCCAGTTCATGTTGAACCTGTGAGATGGAGTACAGGCATCCCACGGAGAACAGGGGTAGCTCTTAGCACTGTATTAGACACAGGGAGGCTTTGAAGTACTCTGTTCACATGTGGGACAACAGCAAACATCAATTAGGACCAAGTCAGTAATGCCAGGCTGAAGAAATTTACACCCACACTGTTTAGAATAACATTTGAAGAAAGCAAATGCTACTGACATTGGGTCTGCAATATAGAAAATGTTATAATTGTAATAAAAGCAATCCTACCAAGACTCAAACCCAGCACTTTACAAAGTTACCGCACAGAAGCACTAGGCTGCCGAGCTGAAGACCCAGCTCCCCCACCAAGGGACTAATCAGCCTCTTGACCTCACTACCTAGCAGTGTAAGCAATATCTTTGGTTTATTTTACAACTGTTCTTCAGATCAAACAAAAATCCTCAGTTTTTCAGTTATTTTGTTATTAATTTATATTTTGTTTAAAAACTGTAAAACGTTTTGTTTAAAAACATTTAATAAGTCTTTGTATTTGTCTTGGAAATTACAAATTGTAATTTATTTGCCATTTAAAGTTGTTGATCACTTCATTATAAAAAGGATATGATATTGCTAATGAGTAATCCGTTATTTTAAAAAATCAGCAACATTTTACATACTGCACTTGAGATTGTGCTCATTTAAAATGTTACAGGATCTACTGAAGGTATGGAAGCGCTAACGGGCTGTTTACTTACAGCAGGGCTTCTGCACGTCCGTGGTGGAGCTGAGATGCCTCTTTACACACCAGAAAAAGCTAAAAACTCGCTCATTTCAGCGCAAGGCGTGGCTGGGGGTCTGGCTTACTCCCACACACACACACACACACATACACAGAGCTCGGCTAACTGCCTTCATATTTTTAAAGCTGCCCAACTTTTAGGGTGTGGCTGGTTACTCAACAGTGAACCACAAAACGCTTGAGGTTTGATTTTGTTTGAAATGTTGCAGTATTTTATCTTTGCGGAGAATAACGCCGATTTATTAGTGTGTATGATGTGCACTGATGCTAATCAGGATTCTACAGCTAATATACGGAAAATGACGTTACTGAAGACGTATTAAAATTCAGAGCCTAAGAGGCCTGATTTGTATGTTCCAGCTGTGGGAAAAAAAGAGTAACATTTGGAGGAGACGCCACCTTCATGGACGTGAAGTAACAGGCATGATGAATATACAGCGCAATGGCACCACCTACTGGTATGGCTAATGCGGCGCACATATGCAGCGCTCAATAATAATTACAAGATGATTCTGTGCTAAAATGCGGCACATCACGTTGTTAAATTATAAACATATTAAACACAACCAAGCCATCTCTATTCTCTTGTTCTCCTCTGACAGTTTGCTTTTAAGGGTCTTGTGCATTTTTGCCACAGGCTTTGACTTCGGACTTCCCTTGGAGTAAGGAGCACTTCCTGCACGGTGGGAGAGGTCAGACAAGCTCAGACACAGCCTCCACCTTCGGCGCGTCCTGACAGCGTGCGACACCTCCATCCTCTGCAAATCTGCGCCCGCACCATCAACTCTGTGACGGGAGGCTGGCACAGACCTGCGCAGGCAGCCTGCCCCCCCCAGGCTGAGGCAGGCTACGGTGATGGCACTGTGGGGCAAACGAATGTGTCGCATTGGTGCGTTCATCTAACCCTTTCACACACTTAAGTAAGTGCATCGCCTGGTGTTTCGTGTTGTAAGATACGTGGTATTTACGGATAGCTGCAGTCAGGAGAGCAGTTTCTAAGGTCCTGTCAAAATACAAATAAACGCAAATAATCGTGGTCATAACTGACACCATCATGGTCATGACAGGTTATATTTTCTCGCTACTGATTTCAGTGATGATGATTTATTTTCGCCTGGTCTGGAAGCTTGTCTTTTGGTGGCTGCTCGATTAACCGAACCGCTTCTGACAGATGCTCCGTCTCCTGCCGTCCGTGCTGTAAGAGCCCAAAGCGAAGAGAGGGAGGTCTGCTTCTGAAACAGCGACAGGTCTGCTTTCAACAGGCAGAGGTCTGTCCCTAACCTATATCAGAGTAAGAGAGGCGAGTCAGCATGTAAAGTTAAAGAGTAACTGCTCTCCTCAGAGGACATTAGGACTGTATATCAACTATTTCTGATAGCTGTACTTGTAGCACCCTGACCTTACTCTACAGTAAGGTTGGTACAGTTCCGTTCTCTGTGCAGAAGCCAGGATACCAATGTATGTAAATTGGATTCGTGTCTGGCAGATATTTGCACATTAAGATCTTGCAGACAACTCAAAAAGTATATTAGTAAATAAATATATGCTTGGTTTTGACTTTACCACTTGTGCACTGATCTAATTATATTTTATAATGTTTCCATAATTTAAAATGTTGAAAAGCTGTGTTTGTTATGATCCATCACATGTAGACTACAACTCCTAAAAGCCTTTTTGAGGTTTATAGCTTTTATACCTTCTTGTGCCTTCTTCCTTTAGATGCCAGGATGGAAAGTTGGGAGGTGGAGCCGCGCTACACAATCGAGCAGATTGACCTACTGCAGCGCCTCCGTCTGTCTGGGATGTCCAAGCTGCAGATTCTTCATGCTCTTGAGTCTCTGGAGCGGTTGGACACCATCCCTAGTGCTGACCCTATCCAGCCCTCTTCATCCCTCTCCTCATCATCGGCATCATCATCCTCTCTCACTTCTACTACCACGCAGACACCCAGCCTGGGTGCATCACCGTCACCTAGCAACAGCTACGAGTCCTCCCCGACAACGATGTGTGCCAGTGGGGGTCAAAAGTCATTCTGCTATGAGATGTCTGAGGATGATTGGGATGTGGAGGAGCAAGTGGAGGAATACATGAGGTATGGCGTGATGGAAGCAAAGGGAGTTTACTCAGGAGGTAGTCATGGAGGACCTAAACAGGGCTAAGTCAGGAGGTAGTCATGGAGGACCTAAACAGGGCTAAATCAGAAGGTAGACATGGAGGACCTAAACAGGGCTGACTCAGTAGATTAAAATGGAGGATCTAAATAAGACTAACTGTCAAGAAAAAACAGACAGGGCTTTTGTAAGTTTACTGATTTTTCCCCAGTTTCTGACGTTTCGCTTTATTAATAATATCACTACTGTATAAATAGTTGTGTGAACAGGCAGACCTTGAGGTGAAGATCATGAACATGTATTTCCTGAGAGATTTGTTTGTAATGCAGTGATGATGGAGATTAACAGGGATCACTGTGTACATGAGCTTTTCGTCTTGTTTAGCTTGTGTGTAGAACTAGGAAGTCTTAGACCTACTCATGATTAGGGATAAGACAGATATGTTTCTGAGTGTCTGAATTCATTTTCACTGGATATGTATTGTTCTTGCCTTCAGGAGGGATAGTAATTTGGTAAAAGAGGAGATCAAGGTGTTTCTCAACAACAGAAGGATTTCCCAGGCCATCGTGGGACAGGTGACAGGTAACTTAATTAAACATACAGTTAGAGGTAGGCACAGGTGAGAGCTAGACACAGTAATGAAAGCAAGCAGAACACAATATGAAAACAGGTGGCAGTGGTGAACATTTCCATTCTGTTTGTATCGGTGTGGTGTAGGTAAAAGGGTAAGAGCGTGACTATGACCTGAATTTTCCCCCTTCTGTCCTTCCACTGAATGCATTGTGTCCCACAGGGATCAGCCAGAGTTACATCTCCCAATGGCTCCTGCAACACGGTCTGGAGATGAGTGACCCCAAGCGGAGGGCCTTCTACCGCTGGTACCTGCTGGAGCGTGGCAGTCCAGGTCAGAACCATGTTGAGTATCTGGTCAGAGTTACACAGAGTTGGACACAAAAGCCTGATAGAGCTGCCTCTGTGCTGCAGGTACAACCCTGGCACTGCGGCCCTCGGTGAAGGAGGAGCCTGAGTCGAGGACAGGCGGTAGTCCGGGCGGTGTTGGCGGACGGCCGCCAACAGGGGGCGGAGCCGTGAGGCTACGCAGGGGCAGTCGCTTCACTTGGAGAAAGGAATGTCTGTCAGTCATGGAGAGGTAAGTGTTCGCTAACAGCCGTTTAAATGTCATTCCTCGACAGGTCACTGGTCTCCATGTCTTTTGGAGTGGTTTTGAGTCATGTGACCAGACTACTGGCTGTCGTCCTTTCCAGTTTCTTTGTAGAAAACCAATACCCTGATGAGGCTAAACGGGAGGAGATTGCCAACATCTGTAACGGCGTTATCCAGAAGCCAGGTCAGTGCTGGGGGAAGGGATGGTCAAAAGTCAAGTGTCAGAGGTCACTACTTTGTAGAAGAGCAATCACAATACAACACACCCGCTTTTACATCAGGTCAGGGAGCAGAGAACTGGTGAATGGCGAAAATTCGTGAATAGCAAAGCAAGGCCTTTTTTAGTTCAAAAAAGCAGTTTGTCCACTGGAAGACATAAATATCATTATACACTCACTGGCCACTTTATTAGGTACACCTTGCTAATACCGGGTTGGACCCCCTTTTGCCTTCAGAACTGCCT
>JABJVR010000009.1:0-12704 GCA_025773905.1 Chitala chitala | reverse complement strand
CTGTACTGACTGTTACGTGCTGTAACAGACCGACAGTACTGTGACACTGTCATTCTGTAGACACCACGCTCACACTCATTTTCTCATCCTGACGTTTATCCATTAGAGTCAAACTGTCATTCACACACAACGTTATTTACTGTTATCAATCACTACATTTTTCATGAGAAGTTTATCAAAGCTGCCAAGCCTGTTGGCTGCTATAGCAATTCCAGCAATGTAAAATGGTTTCAGTATTTTTGAGATTAAGGTTTTTTTTATAAATATTCCTAATGGACAATGTAAGAGTGGTGTAAACCTTATAAGACAGATCTTGTCTGCAGGCCGATGGCAGGTAGCAGCCTGCTCTCCCACTCACACCTTTGACACTCACACCTTGCGGTCATTGAGGAGCATTCCGTTCATCTTCTCAATGGCACGGTCGGCTGCGTCCTGCGTCTCAAAGTGCACAAATGCATAGCCTTTTGATCCATTCTCATCACACACTACCTGCAGGGGACACAGAGGGACACGCTGGGTTAAAGGTCCAAAACTGCTACCTTGTTCTAACATCAGGACTACAGTCTCTCCAGAGAAGAACGTGTGAACAGAGGAGTTAGATTTCAAGTGCCATTTTGCTGTTGATGGACAGCAGTTCAAACCCTGACTGTGATTCTTCCACTCTTACCATCATATGTCCCTGCTGGCCTGGCCTCTGGTGACATTTAAAAACATTCCTCAATCAGAACTGAGTGGATCAGAACTGTGATGTGAAGCAGACAATGTCACCTGGCACCACCCAACAAACAATCCAGTCAGGTAAACATTCTAAAACATTTCAAAATGCTGCAGTTTTTGAAAATGTATTAAGCAAAAAAATCCAACATGTTGTCTGACTGTGTCCACAACACTGTGTTTATTTATGTTTTTGCAACATTTCCACTTTTAAATACCTGGTATAATCTTCTTACGCTACGCTTAGCAGGGTTGTGTTACTAGTGCTGTGGTATCCATCTTCTCTCTGGTACACCACCCACAGGTGTAGAGGTACATTACCTTACAGGACAGGATGTTGCCAAAGGCAGAGAAGGTGTCATACAGCGCCTTGTTATCGATGGACTTGTCCAGGTTCTTGATGAAGACGTTTCCCACCCCAGACTTCCGGAGTGAAGGATCTCTTTGGGACCACATGATTCTGATGGGCTTTCCCTTTACCACGTCAAAGTTCATGGTATCCAGCGCTCTCTCAGCTGTGGGGCACACAGTAACGGGCACAGTTCCACTGGCGTAAGCAGGCTGCAATAGACCTCCAACACTACAATCAAATCAATGTACTCCATACCTGCTGAAGTCAAAATATACTGACCTCGCCCAGCCTGATCCAACCCAATCAGACCTTAGCAACCCAAATGAAAAAGATACCAACAACTTACATTAAATCATACCTGGTGAATTCAGAATAACCCAAACTATACCAGCCTAACTGTACATAACTCAAACAGCCATGACCCATGATATGAAACCAAGCCGGACCATTCTTGACAAGTTAACGCACCTTAGAAAAGAGCCATCAACAGACATGCACAGTGTTCTTTTGTTACACACACACTTAGCTTTCTCCTGCCTTGATATACCAGTCATTTTTCTGATGTCTAAGTCCTGTCCACACAAGATCCTTAAAAACAATGTGAGTAACACTAAATACTAATGAAATGCTTTGACCTTAAAAATATGCTGCAGTTAATTCAGATTTTTGTAAAGCAGTCTGATGCACATCTCAACTAATGTTAAGCACTCAGTGTGCATTCTTAAAATGATTTCTTGATACATTTGAATGGTGTAAATGTTGGTGATAATAATTCTCAATTAGGATTGCAAGTATGTTATTCCACAGAAGCTAACAGTACAACCTCTCATCACTGTGTTTCTCTTTGTGTCTGTGTACACACACACACACACACACACACACACACACACAAGAGTGGCATAGCTTACACAGCGTCTCTGGGTCTCTGGATCAGCACAGACTTTGAACTGTGTAGCTAAACAAGGCTGATCCTGCCCTGTACCTGCTGACAGTAGCACTTTCCAAAGCCATTCTGCTCTGCACAGGGACCCATGTGACATGCACTCATCATGCCTCCTGTTCCAGAAGGTTCAGAGGGGACACCAAGTCAATCACAATGCCAGCAAAGAATGAAAAGAGTATAAACCACAGTCATGACCCTCACCCCAGCCAAGACTGCCACAAACTGTACAAATTGTACTACTAAATTCACAGTACTGGAACCACTTAACGCCGAGCCTACCACACGTGTCAGTGCATGTGTCTACAAGTGTATATACGGTCATCGTTAACCCTTGTCTTGCCATTATCTCCATTCCCTTGCTGTTAAACATGGTGGCAGGTCTTTTTTTTACCCTTAAGACCACCCATGCGTTAAAACACCGAGCTGATTATGAATGCGTCATTGTGCAGTGACTACATTTCAAGTCTACATTTCAACCCTCATTGCTGATATGAAAATTTCTTTTTACAGACAGGCAGATCCTGGGCTAGTCCAGCTGTGACTATATTTAGCCAAGAGGGGCCCTGAAAGGTATGTGCTGGCATGGCCAAGGGGTTGAATGTTCTCCTCTTTTCACGAGGTTGAACATGGAGTCTGAGAATGAGCAGAACTCAGGGGCAGCTGTCACAGGTCACAATCCAACCACATGGACAGACAGAGCACTGAAGAAGACACTTGTACTGAAAACATGTGGCACTGGAGTCAATGTTACATCACAGCAACAGCACTGCTAATCAGTGAGAAACCTGGCGCCACACTAATAACCAATGAGGTGACAGCAGCACTGCGACTTAATGACATGACGGATACACTGCTAACCAATGACATTAATGCCACATAAATGCCATCACAGCTGGATTTCGCTTTCCATCAGGGTGAATTAGGTATTAGCCACACATATCAGGATCAGGAGCAAATGTGCAAACACTTGTAATAATAACTCAAATAATTTCAGTGGGAATTAATAGCACAGCATTAGGAAGGGGACCTCCGAGCCTGTATGCTACATTACTGGCATACTGTGACAATCTGCTGACCTGAACAAAGCTGCCTCCACACTCCTAGGCTGCAGTGACACAACCTCTCGTAAAAGATCATGCTCAACCTTGGTCACACTGACTAATCACAGCAGACGGATCAGGCATTACAGGAACAGCAACAAGCTCCCAGCTAACTGCAGTGTGGGGGACCCAGAGCACCTGCTGGTTTCAATATAAAGCTTCACTGTGTCTGTCTGAAGGCCTGGAGCTATGAAGAGCTTGGAATCAAGCTGGAGTGAAAGTCTTCCCAGATGGCCTTTTAAATAGGTGCAAAAATAGGTCACTTTGGGCTGTTGGTTAGGTGTGCAGAGCACAGTCAGCATGTCTTCGAAAATACTGACTGGAGACTTTAATTTGGTTAATGTGACCAGCCATGGATAAATTCAAAACTACATGAGCAGGAGACTTTAATCGACATGCTACAACATGCACAGCTTTGGTAAATTGGCTTTACGTATATAAGACGGAAAGGACATTCCTGCAGTTGGCAAGGGCGGTTAGTAATGTTACTGCATTTTACAAAAACCGTCAAAATAGCATCTACTGAGCAGCTGGTTCAGAGATCCTGGTACAGAAAAATAAAGTCTTCTGAAAATCCAGTCCAGCTACACATCGGGTATTTAACAAAACAACAGTAGACGTTTTGCAACCCTAAAATCTGTGTCATCACTGAATTCAAATTCCCAAAATTACGTATTTGAGCCGCCTGGTTTTTGGGTTCGGGGGCGGTGCAGAGGCACAGTAAGTGAGCGGAGACACGTGAGCTTTGTGGACTGTGCCACAACCGACTATACTGAAAGAGTATTTTATCATGGCCATGACGTGCCTTTATCGCAGACAGCTCTGCGGACACCTGCTGGGACACACTCTAATTTGTCTAATCGTCTATGATACTGTACACATGTAGAGAAAGGCAGATTTCCACACAGCCACACGAGTGTTCATACCGCAGCAGCCACATATGTATAAAGGGCTGTCCGGAATTGCAGAGCCCTGCAAGCTGGCTGAAATGTTCAGCAATGCAGCGTACTGAACATAAGGACCGCGGCTATGTCGCTTACCGTCCGCTGGCTGCTGGAAGTTCACATAGGCGTAACCCAGCGAGCGTCGAGTGATCATGTCGCGACAGACCCGTATGGACAACACCGGACCAGCAGGGCTGAATTTCTCGTACAGCATCGCCTCCGTGATGTCGGGGTGCAGGTCGCCCACATAGAGAGAAGCCATCGGGTAGCTGCCCGCCGGAGCTGTGTTCATGTCTGAGAAGGGAAAGACTAGGGGCGAAACGCGTGCGGAGACACTGCGAAGTACGCAGTAACACAAGCGCTCAGCTGCGTGAGAGTGTGACTCCGATCCGACCGGCTCCTGGAGTTACAGATGATCCTGGTTACTTTGTAACACCACAAGTGAAAACTTTGTTCACAATTTGTCGAGTTAAAACGGCACAATAACTCTGAGGTCCAAAAATGGCATGAAACTGGGATGTAGTTTCCTCGCAGCTAAGTTTTCTTCTTTGTCTGTACGTATAAATGGTATAGTATTTTATGCTATTAAGTACGTATATTTATTTATTTAAAAAATTTCCGTCATGAACTTCAGGCTGCAGCACCCGAGGCCATCTGTTGTTGTAAAACAAAAATGTACGAAAATGGTGAGTTATATGCTTTGAAGTTTTCGCGGATCTGCGTTCTGGTGCTTGATTTTTATGAAGATTTTGTGTATTTTATATTTTTTATATATCTTTTTTTTCTTTTTAAGTTGTAAAAGGTGGTGAGTGAGGCACTCACGCTTGTTTTTGTCACCGGGAAAAGAGACTGCGTGGGACCTGCATAGAGACTTTATAGCCCAGCCGGAGGAAATAGTAACTAGGGTCAAACCTGAGATAAAAAAAGAACGGAACGTGAGGCGGAAAAGGAAGAGCGCACATGGCAGGCGGCCACGCCCATTACAGCGACATCTGGGTGTGGCCAGTGCCATACGGCCAGAGGCAGGCGGCCACGCCCATTACAGCGACATCTGGGTGTGGCCAGTGCCATACGGCCAGAGGCAGGCGGCCACGCCCATTACAGCGACATCTGGGTGTGACCAGTGCCATACGGCCAGAGGCAGGCGGCCACGCCCATTACAGCGACATCTGGGTGTGGCCAGTCCCACACAGTCAGAACCAGGCATTCAATTCTCGCTAGACGTTAAATGTACACAGGGTGCAGTTACTTCTGTCCACTAGTAGCGTACGTGATTTCTAGCTACTCTGTATACTGCAATAACTACAAATGTAATCAAACTGAATTTCTTTGCATTGTCAGCCCCTCCAGTTTCATCATCCACCTGCCTTTGTGCGGCTAGTCGACTCGTTGGCAGGGGTGAGACGGCTCCTTGAGTGATGTGTCAGACCGTAATACCCAAGTACCTTTTCATTACTGTTATATATTTACTACACTGTTTTTGTTGTGTTAGTCTTGTTGCACTTTTGCGTTGTCTATATTTCACAATTCCATGTGTCTCTGTCTGAACATGGAACTGTAGCATATAAATTTCACTGTTTCCCCATGTACGTGACAATACAAACACAACACTTCCAAAACGTGTATAAAATTTGAAGTGTGGTATGTGTGCACGTGGGCGTCAGCATGCATATGTAAAGTAATAAGATATATGAAAATACAGATTTATTTCCGCAGTTATTCGGTTTTGTGTGTTTTACCATATTTAGCCTAATGTTGCTGGTCAGTCAGCAGAGCGGTATGAGACATTTACTCCCTCTGCTGGCAATTTGGGGTAGTTACATTTTAAACCAATTATCTGTTGTCAGTGTGTTCTCACCTGTCAAACGTAATTGTGTTTTCTGTTCGTTTAACTGTTTGTTTGTGCGTGAAATGGTCATGATCACGCGGAACCTCCTGCACAGATGCGGACTAAGTGTGCAGTCAGTGACAGGGACGCACTAGGAGAGATTCCCAAACGTCCTAAAATGCTGGCCTCCAGCTTCCACCTTGTCACAAACACTGACCTACAGCTCATAGTGAGAGGGACAATAACAATTTCGGGATCGTTAAGATAACCTGAGTTTTAGCACTGCAAAATGCTGACAGATACCGAGTGTTAAATAAGTACTACGTTCATCAAAACACTCCGAGTGTTACTTCTGCAGATCTCGCATTACTTCTTAATTTTTCAGTATGTTTTCCCCTCGACGTCGTCCTTTTCTTCTTATACTGGCTTCGGTTAGTCAGCCTAATTCTGTGCGGCCTTGATATTTAAACCCTTACCCAATTGTCCTGAAATAAATTCGTGTTTTGGAAAACTACTTGGTAGTTTTTAGGAGACTACATACAGCACCGTGTGTTGCCCATTTTCTTTACATTTGCATAGAGTTGACTGTTAAGTGTATAGAACAGCCAAGACGACACACTATGTTGCCAACAAAGTCTTGAACATAACTCAAAGATCGTGGCTGTTTGTCACAAGGAATATTTAAGGGGGTGTTAAGAGACGTCCGCGGGTCCACATGCGGGTAACTTGCTGCTTCCCGAGCTAAAAAAGGACACTGGTGCTTTAAGTGACTCCCGGCCCCCGGGCGCTTGGCTGAACACCCACGTCAGCACAGATTCTTTTGTCCCACAAGCGGGTTTCGCTCTTTAGGGCTGAGCAGGAACTGAATGTGCACCCTGCGCTGCCGAGTAGGAAAGGCGTAGACCCAAAAACAGCACGATGATGGAAATGATCTCTGAGACTAGAACAAAGCGATGTCTGGGGACACCCAGTGAAACGGGGCAGCAGTAAGTATTGACAGTTACTGGGAATATCGAAGGGTCTGAGCAGGGCGACGGGGGCGTAAGAGGAGGGCGTAAGCGGGTCCTGCGGATGTTGGACGCCTGTAACGGAAGAGGCACTTTGCGCATTTTATGAATTTACTGTCCCCTTCTTGGTTATGGTTCGAGACAGTGAGCCGAAGATACGTGGGTTTATAGATTTTACGTCAAAAACCGGGTGTACATTTGATTGACTCCTGAATTCCGAGCAGAGGCGAGTGTTAAAGAATGCAGTTTAAGAATAAGATTCACGCTGTGCTCCTACATATTTCGCTTTGGTATATTTTGGTATTTAAAGATGGAAGCGTATGAAATGGGCGTATATGTAAGACCCACGGGGCTCAGCTGCGCAGACTGGGGAAACCCGCCCCGCTAGCCTGCCGTGTATAAATATTTACCAACATTTCCGTGTAGCTGCTCGTGGACTAGGGACAATGGCCCGGTCACATGCTTTCAGAACGGATTTGGGGAGTCACCTACATGATTACCTCGTTCGGGCGATTCTCTTAATCTAAAAGAGGACGCATGTTCAGTGGCAAGAGGCGAATGGTCCTTCACTGTAAATCCCACACATCCGCAGTCGCCTTTGGAACACCGAGGAGCCCAAATTAGAACGAACACGGTTACATTGTTGCCGCATCGTGTCGTGTGGCTGCGTCTCCTGTAACGTGCGGCGCTCGGGCACGTTGTGACTGCGGGGCTGGATCGCAGTGCCTTGTTGCCCGATGCACGCAGTCGGGTGTCGCTTCTCTCAGTGAAGGCAGCGCTTGAGTGACAGCTCAGCTCGCCATTCACAGAGCACAGAATCTACTCGCAGCTTTCCTGGGCAATACCTACTTTTTACTCTTCAAAACAAAAGGAGTGCAATTAAAAAGACAAAGACGGAGTCGTTCGAGTGTGTGCAATTTCATCGGTGTTTGTCGCCGAAAGTATAAATTTAAAATTTCGTAATTAAAGTGTAACGCAACAAGACTATCAAAGAGTTATGTAAAATTACAAAAATTAAACACCACCACACAAATTCACGCACTAGAAGGATGACATTAATCGGTTATTTGGCTAGGTATCGTGCCAGTCGTTTTCGACTAAATTTGACATTAATTTATAACGTGACTCAACCTTTTAATAGTTTATACTCGCTCTGCTGGTTTTTGCTGTCTGAAAACAAGTAGAGTATGTAGCAACCTTATCCCGGCTGTGCGCTCCGCCCATGCTCAGCTCTTATCCCGGCTGTGCGTTCTGTTGATACTTCATCCACTCTGTGACACAAGATTGGAATATTTAATAATTGTAATAATTATGTATGTATACAGTGGAGTTTAGAATGGCACTTGGATGTACACATTAAATGGGATACTTTCACATTGTATAGTGTTTAACAGTGTCTCTGCTGTGACAGTTCCACCATGTCGCTCATCTAGTACAGAACCACACCAGTTGCAGAGAAGAGGAGCGGCTGTGTTTGGTGTTTTTTATCCTGAAATTATATTCAAAATAACAAGCTTCCTGATTTCCTTATATATGGGGTGTGAGAAATGTGGAAATTCTTTAGAAAATTTTCAAGGGTTGGATGTAGCTGTGTTTATCTTGTTACTCCACATGTATACACACGCACGCACACACACACAGAGTCACTCACTCACGCCAAAGGCCTCACATCTCTATCCACCATGATGGCAATCTCTGTCCCCTCAGACAGGCGGCACGGGTCTCCAGCACACACATGATGTCCGACCACCAGAGCCGCCTCGTGCAGCAGCTGGATGAGCAGCGCCGGCAGGAACTTTTCTGTGACTGTCATGTGCTGGTGGAGGGGCAGCTTTTTAAGGCGCACCGAAATGTGTTGTTTAGCAGCAGTGGCTACTTTCGCATGCTGTTGGTGCACAGTGTGGCAGAGTTTGGCCAGCCTGTTTCTGCTTCCTTTGAGGCCTTCAGCGCAGACACTTTCTCCATCATCCTAGACTTCATCTACTCTGGCCAGCTGAACCTGACCAGCACGAACGTTATTGAGGTGATGTCAGCTGCCAGCTACTTGCAGATGAATGACGTTATTGGCTTCTGTAAGAGCTTCATCAGTTCCTCCCTGGACATCAGTGCTAAAGATGCTGATGACCAGTGTCTCAACCTGCTTGAGGACAGCATTGCTCCTCAGGGGTCAAGCCATGTCTCAGTTGCTCAGGAGATGTTCTGTGAAGAGGCCAAACCTGAAGTGTCCATCCTACGGCGAAGCCCTGGCACCCCTCCTTCACGTGGGAGGCGCAGGGCTCCAGCTTCACACTCTGTTAAACTTGAACAGCTAACTGAGTCTACAGGATACCGTGGCAACAGAGGACAAGGGAGACGGAGGTCCTGGTCCACGCTATCCAGAGCAGAGAGTGTGTCCATCGCTGACCTTCAGGGAGCAACCTCTAGCAAAGCCCAGAAGGCTGAGGACCTGTATGCTTCCCTCCCCACGATTGTTGGAGTTGTTGGAGTTTTTAATAAAGGTGATCGATCAAAGAGTTAAGAGCGGGATTCTGAATATCTGACCTTGATTTCAGTGCTGTGCCGATTCTGTGGTGCATGAAGTTTAGTTGCCTAATCTGATTTGCGTGTGTCTGTGTCTATGTATGTCTGTGTGTGCATGTTTGTGTGCGTACGTGTGTCTGTGTGCGTCTGTGCGTGCGTGTCTGTACATCTGTGAATGTCTGTGTGTCTGTGTCTGCGCATGCGTGTCTGTGTGCATCTTTGCGTGCATAAGTGTCTGTGTGCGTGCACAGGTTTACAATACACTTCAGCACAGAGATCAGGATAATTGTGGCTTTGGAGTGTGTCTGTAAGAGTGACTCTAACCCTAACTCTAACCTTGCATAGACTCAAGCCCTTCCATGCGCTTCAAATGTCCATTCTGCACACACACAGTGAAGAGGAAGGCAGACTTGAAGAGGCACTTGCGCTGCCACACAGGCGAGCGACCATATCCCTGCGAGGCCTGCAGCAAGCGTTTCACTCGCCTGGAGCACCTGCGCAGCCACTTTGAGACGGTGGGTGTAGCCCAGGACCTGTCGTGTCACCTAGTAGCCAATCAGATCACTCAGCTGTTGGTAGTCAGCGTGTCTGATTTTATTGCCATAGGAGGAAGTCTGCTGTGATATGATTGTATATCTGCATGTCTTACAAAGCATATACAGTTGTGTTTTTAAATTAGCTATTCCAGCTGCCAATACAGGGTTTTTCCACTCCTTGATGACAGATTCATCAGGCCAGGAAACTGGTGTGCAGGAAGTGCAAGCGTCATGTGACTGAGCTGAGCGGACAGGTTGTGTGTGAGGGGACTCGCCGGTACCGGCTCTGCAACGAGTGCATCCAAGAAAGTGGGTGTGACAGCTTTGCAATGGACACAGCCAATAACGAGCCAGGACTCCTGCTGGGGGTGGATGGGGTGGAAGAAGAGGAGGACAAGGAGAAAGACTGGGCCGTGACTGATGAAGACGATCTGGCAGTGGACTCAGGAACTGACCTTATCATTCAGGAAGTAGACGACAGTGAGGAAGAGCAGGAGCTGCAGAATTAAAAAAAGCCAGTCTTTATCAAGGTTGCCCCCTATCTGAGGAAGTACAGAAATCTTTATTCAAAAACTTTATGCAATATTATTGTCTGGAAACAATGCTTTGAAATTCCTTTTCTTGATTTCAAAATAGGTTTGTAACTTTGTTGTATTTGTTTTGTGAACTTTGAACATATTATCAGAGTATAAGAACAGGTCATTCACATGTTTTTTCTGTTTATTGTTAATAATTGAATGTGTACATGACACATTAGTTTTAATCACTTTAAGTTTTTAAGTGTGGCCTGGTGGCTCAGTGGGTAGAGCATCGGGCTAGCAGGCAGAAGTCTCTTGGTCCCTGGTTCAAATTCTAGCCCAGCCAGGTGTGTCCTTGATCAAGACACTCAACACTAGCTCCCTGGGTGGGTGTATGGCTGCTCACTGCTCCCCCCCCCCTCCCCAGGGAGGTGGGTTAAATGCAGAGGACAAATTCCTTGTATGTGGCAAACATACTTGGCCATAAACATGATTCCCTTTGTAATTTGCATGCTGATCACACCAATGAGGACAGCTCTGCCACATTACGGTACAGGGATACTTCTGACCTCAGTTTTCAGGCTGGTCTGTCATTAGACGAACAGTGTGGGAGCAAAGGCTTTTTAAAGCCTACAATTCTTTTATTTACAATATTTCATATAGAGTTTTCATTGTACTGTTTGTTTTTACAGAATTACAATTTTGTATTTGATGACATGTAAATATTGCTATTGCTTGTTTGAAGTGTAATTATTATGATTGATATTTATTTGACCTTTTGTACTTATTTTCTACGCAATAAAAATATTTTTATACACTGTATTTAGGAATAGAAGTAGTGATGTTTTGGGACTCGTGAAACTTAGGTGCTTGGTGTTTGAAATGCACGGTGTTGACATGTGTCTACTCCACACATACAACTGGCGCTGTCTTACAGAGTCCGGCACATTCAGCGGTCACGGTTCGCGGTCCGGACAGTTCGTGTGTCCGATGACGTCATTTCCCGAATCGCCGAAAATGGCTGCAGTTGTTATGAGAATGAACAGGGCTGCTCGGTACAGCCCAGGACTTGGCTTTCGATTGCCGCTGGTGCGCTCAGTTAGAGCCGGGAGAGCCGTGAGTTATTACACGCTTTCACACACGTTCGCGTTACGGTTTAAGCAGCCAGTCTTTATTGTCTGAATCAGGACTGGTCAGATCACCTCTGTACATGCTTTCCGTACCGATAGGATTTTCTTTCTCATTACTTTATGGATCTACTTTTTTGTTTTGATTTACACAAGATTGTGCACTTGCTGTGAAACATGCATTAACATAAACATGCGTTCTGATAACCCTATTTAATAATGTGGAACAAATGTGTACAAGAACGTGATTATGCGATTTTTATTTGAAACTACGACTAATAATGTGTTATAAAGGCTTAAGCAGCTAAACCAAAACTGTCAATAAGGAGTAGATTAACAAAGAAGTCAGCATTTTTGTTTTCCGATGGCTTATCTCTTCCCCAGTTTTTCCACACACCTAACTGGACTGAGACGGTACTGAGCCCCAGTCAGCAGTGAAACGTCCGATTCGCGAACAATTAGTTGTTTTGAACCGGTTTTTTAAAGTGAATTGGTCGAATAGACTCAATTCACTTTAGAGTCATTTGCTTCATAGCATCCACGCGTTCATGATTCTGTTATTGATTGCAGTATTTCAATGAATTTCTTAAACCGATCTTCAGGGAGGCTAAATGGTCGATCTTTGACCATTTATCCTGCCTCAACACCAGACTAGGACGTAAGGCCTCTGCTGACATTTTCTTTCTGTACTTCCTCCAACACACGTAGGACTGTCGACATGAGCTGAAACGCACTCCATACATCCATCAGAATGATCTGAAATTCGCCGATCCCACGAGCCCTTGCCATGTTTAATGAGGATATGATTAATTGGTTGACAGATATGCAGCTATAGTCTATTATAATAAATTATAAATACTGTACAAAATACATGATGCCTGGCTGCTTCAAAGAATTATACTTGTTGTGATTGTGTTTATTATTAACTAAAACTGTAATGTGGTGCCATTTAGGGGTCCACATCGGTTCGATATGTATCGGCTATATCGATGCTTCCTAGCCGATACAAATCTCGTGTTGTCCGATCGATATGAATTTGCCATTCATTAATGACCGGAACGCAAAAAATCCGATTTTTTTCATGGGTAAACAAACTAAAATGACAGCAACGGTGA
>JABJVR010000008.1:14606-58049 GCA_025773905.1 Chitala chitala | reverse complement strand
TGTGTGTGTGTGTGTGTGTGTGTGTGTGTGTGTGTGTGTGTGTGTGTGTGTGTGTGTGTGTGTGTGTGTGGCCACAGCAGATAAGTCAGCTGCCTGTGCATGATCCCTGCCACTTCCTGCAGGATCAGGTTACGAACGTGCGAAGAGGCCAATAACAGGGTGGGTGGAGTGGTGTTGTTACAATGGCCTGGCTCCTGGTGTGCTGCTTGAAGCCTTGACAAGCCCCATCAGCACTTCAGGTTTACCAGCCAGGCTGTGAATATTTGCACAAAGTTGACTTGTCAATGTGACCACCATCACAGGGGGATTCCAGCAGACTGAGAATGCACAAATTAAGATATATATATTTTAAATCATGTCAGGAAGTAAAGTGTATGTTGAGACTTTTCGCCAATAAAAAAGCTGTTTCACATCAGTCCTCTCAGACAAAGTCTGCACTGCTTCAAAGTACTCTTTCGCTCAAAAGGGAATTCTAAAAATAGCCCATTTAACAGGCAGCATTTTTCAGACTGACAACAAAAACCAATCGGTAGTTTTAGAAAAACAACAACCATGTGGTTTGATGCCTCATCAAAAACCTGAAAAAGCACGAAAATAAATACAAAGCACAATTTCTTTCAAGTGAAACTTTCCTACCTAAAGGCAGCATGACACGCAATAGGTTACATGTTACCATTAACAAAAGGAAATTTTGTTTTTCTTTTTCACATTGTGGGGAAAAACAGCCTACACTGAGACACTAAAAAATCCTGTTAGGACAAAGATAAAAACTAGTACTTATACTAAGAGCATTCTTTAGATTTAAAAGTGACAACCCTGCAATGACTTAAAAACAAGACTAATAAAGCTATACACATTTTTAAAGAGGTAATACTCAGTGCAGACTTGCAGCCAACAGGAAACGTGCTGCATGCTTGGAGATAAGAGATTCAACATGGACAACTAATTCAGTTAAATAATAAATGTCTTTATGGACAAGGGAACATCTCAAATGCAGACAGCTGACTGAAGGAAATGTGCACTCAGACGTCTGTATCTCTCTAAGCCAGATCACACCAGCTCTCCATATTTATCAAGAAGCCCTACAGCACTCAACACTAAGGACCTACAGGTTAGACATGGGCTGCTCAAACTACATCAAGAAGGTGCGTTCTTTATGCAGTGGTATTCAATAAATGAGAGCAAATTTAATCCGTACAACACTATATTCTTAGTAATTCCTGGTAGATGAACAGACCTGGAAAGCGTGTCCTGGTTTGTTTTTGGGGGGATGGGGGGCGTGCAGATTTCAGACGCTCCTAGTAACAGTCCCACAACGTCTGATTTACCACAACACATTTCTGAGTATCCTTCATGTACACATTTATCACCCCACCACAAAGCAAAAGAGCTAAACCAAGGACTGCGGCAGTAGATGATCACACCACGGTGGGGCACCGTGGCAGCATGTCCAAGGCAGATAAGGGTACACTGAGGTCCCGACGTCCACAGCCTCCACAGCCGTCAAGGACATTTCAGCAGCAGATAAAACACGATGGCTCCAACCTCCAGATTTCAGAATGACGAGATGCCGAGCCAGGCCATGCTTTCAGGATAGCTAAGTTCCAGGACAGTGTGGAAGGAAGCCAAAAAAAATCAGTTAACAAGGCCCTTGAGAGAGAGCCCCCATATGCCAGGGTATGCAGTCTTGAAGCTCTGACACCTACAAGTCTTCAGTTGCACCAGCTGTCTGGTCGGCTGTTAGCATGAGGGTACACTAGCATTCCCACGCTCTCAGCTCCCACTAAAGCTCATGAAGTCAACAGCATGACCAATCGGTCTTTGGGCACTGCAAAATGGTAGAGGGTACTCTTGCTAGATGTTAGGAGTAAGCATAACCATTCCACCTTTTATCATATTCTGCACAACTCGTAACACACATGCTCTGTAAAAGCTCTCCCTATTAAGACCTGAAACAAACTATATTGTAATTTCCACACCATTCTCACTCTATCAGTACCTCAGCCACCTCTAATCAAGAACAATTTCCTGAAAGCAAAGATGACTTGCAATTTGGACTTCTGTCAGAGATTAAGACATTCAATGAATATGACTGGGAAATAAGACCCAGAGATTAAGCACAACCTGAAATCTGTCAATAGTACTTTGTAGCTAATGAATAATAGATTGTGTTTTGCTCATCACACCATCTGTTTCACTTCTCCACTTCCAAAAACTTTTTAACAATGCACCACGCGTCAAAATCAGACAGTAGAACCAGCTATGATTACACGAAGACCCACCTGCTTGCTCTTCTTTGAATAGGTTCTCATCTTCACCCGCTCTTTGCCCCGGTCATGGTCTCGCTCTGACGCGGTGCCACGGTCAAGGAGACCGTGTTCATGGAGGCCATTCTCCGAGGGGGGCATGACCACGCCATTCTCCAGCATCCTCGGCTTCCTTGTCGCCTGTCTCTCCCATCTGTCTTTCCCATCCGAGGTCCTCAGGCTCATGGCAGTCTTCTTCTGCAGGACCAGCTGCCGGACAGAGACAGAAGAGCGTCAGCTCCAAGTTCACGGGCTTAAGGATGCCACCAAAGAGCACTCTGACGTGTGCCGGCGTGTTTAGCGAAAGCCAGGTAGCCATGCCAGCAAAGCCCTTGAGAGCCCTCTAACTCTATGCTCGGGTGGTACTAAACAAAAGCCCCATTGGCCATGGCACCGCACCTCGCCTGCCAGCTTCCTCAAGCTGCTCAAAGGCTTTTAAAATGCAGTCAGCTGTTCTCAGTGGCTGGCTTTTCAAAAAACGACTGCACAGCGCACAGGCTGCCCCTGTCTTGGTTCGCAAAGCGGGACTCACGCCCCGCGGGAGCTCCAGCTATGCTCGGACTCATAAATGCTCCCGCAGGCCATGCTGGGCAGCTCCTTGTGAAACCGCCCTTCGAGCCAAAGGGATGTAATACAGCCTAGCAGCTACAGAAGACACAGGAGCATGGAAGTGGTCTGTGTGCAGCTCAGCAGCGGTTCTCTAGCTGGCCAGCTGAGTTTCACGGTGGCCAGACACATCATACAGAGGATTACAGCCTCTGGACAAAGGACAAAAACTCTCCACACGCAACTAAGGGCCTGCTCTGCGTCCTGTGTGAGGTCTCCACCACACCGAGTGGTAATACGCTGCAACCTGACACTACGTTGCAATGAAGTACAACAAAAAGACAAAGTAGGGCTGGGCGATAAAATGATAAAGACACCTATCACAAAAAAAAACCTAGAAATACAAGACATGGTTGATTTAATGTCGGTAGAGCTCATCCCATCCATGTTTTGACAGATAACACGGACAGCCAATGAAAACGAAGATAGCACCACATTGAACCAATCACGTGGCTGGAATCGAGTGCTACTATTTGGGCTTCTGCAGCTATGCACACCAGTACATCAGGAGTGGGAGTGCGACAAGACAAAACAACAGAAAATGTTAAAGAAAAAGACAGCAACAGCGTTCCTTAAGATGACACCCCAACAGACACAGTTTAAGGCTCAAAAGACAAGGACACTGTTGAAAAGAAGGGTCTGAGGAATTCAGTACTGTGGAGATATTTTGGCTACTTAAAGTTTCTTCCTTGCCCACAACCTGTAGATTAATGAAAACACTGACAGCACTGAGAGGCATTACTGCATTACCAGGAATTCCTTGTGTGTCTCTTTTTTTTTGCCAATTGGTCTTTGAGGGAACTTTTGCCCATTCCACCTGTTATCATTTTGTGGACAACTCAAAACACAAGCGCCTTGTCAAGGATCTCCCCATTAATCCCAGGAACAAACCATATCATGAAATGGTATAATTTGCACACCAATCTCATGCTTTCAGTGCCTCAGCTACTTCTAATCAAGAGCAATTTCCTGAAAACAAAGACGACTTGCAGTTTAGACTTCTGTCAGAGATTAAGACATTCAATGAATAACCCAGAAACCCAGTGATTAAGCACAACCAGAAACCTGTCAATAGTACTTTGCCTTGTAGCATAAGATGACCACAATGGAGGGAATGTCGATTTTATGTTCTTCTTCGTTTACATTTGAAAGCTCCTTGAATTTGTATTGTGGATTTATAGACAATGTTTTTTGTCCATTTGTGGATTTGTTTCCCAACAATTTAAAACGGTCTGAATCTATACGAAGAAAGGGATAAAGTATAGAGGTTTTTTTTTTTTTTTTTTAATTTTATATTAATACCTACTTTATTTGGATCTGATCAAAGAATTTTTATGTTCTTCTATAAAACTTGAAGCTTTAACATTTAGTTTTAGAATTTCAAATTTTAGAATTTTATAATTAAAAGATTTTATTTATTTGGAGGTGACAAACAAAGCTAGTGTGTTCTGCTGTAAAACCTGAAAGATTTTGACTGGTCAGAATTGAGACTTCTCTTATTTTGTGTTACCAGTTTTGTTTATTTGGAACTGACCAAAGAATCTGAACAAAATGGGCGTGTTCTCCTGTAACACTTAATTCTGACCAGTCAAAAACTAATTTCAGAGATTTTAGTTTATAATATATACACCAATTTTAAACACAGCTGTATATTGTTATACAGTACATCTCATCTTCAATTTCTCAATATTTTAAACCAAAATTAACCTTATGATATCTTCATATCTAACACGAGTATAAAGGAACCTTTAAGCTTGACAGGAAAATGATTTATATTGTGATATATATTGATATAGACTGATGAAGTAAATCATCATGATAAGATTTTTCTCCACATAGCCCAGCCTTAGGACAAAAGGTACCAACAAAGGCTCACAGCTCCCTGACAGTACCTGTCTGTTCCCTGCCAGAATCCGACACAATCAACATAAGGCAGAATAAACTCTGGATAACAGATCTTCAATTTAAATAAGCCACCTGAAATCAGACCCCTTTAATTAATGATCTTTACAAAGACCAAAAAAGCCAGAAGCTTTGAGGTTGAAATCAAACATTGTGGACAAAGAGAATGTGGTCAGGAACTATTTAAACTGGCTCGATGTCCATTACAAAGGACAAATGCAGGATTCAGCAGTGCAAAGAATCACTAGGCCCTTGCACACTCCTGAGCAGTTATATTTAGCTCTTGGAAAAAAATGGCGGGGGGGGGGCACAGTAGTAGAGCTATGGCAGCTTTCATGACTAGGTGGCTAGTAACCGCTAAAACCATCTCTGCTGGTACAGCCGAGGCAAGTTGCCACGGCAACATCCGGGCAAGCCCACCACCTACCAGCTTCTGTGCGCCCTCCTAAAGGACCTTGGCTGGCAAGAACACAAGTGCTCAAAAACTGTGATGGCACCATCAGCCATACACAAAGGCAGAAAAAGCCTAGTCAAGGAACCTTTTAGGTGTTTCCACTAAAGAAGCGTTTCCAACAGGCTTTGTGTTAGCATGAGGTGTCGCCTCACTGTCTTTCGCAGACTTTGTCAAATACCACTGGCATCTGGAGCTTCACATGTAGAACTGCTCTTGAAAGGGCCTCTTGTTGCAGATCTGTATGTCAGCTACTGCTATCCCAAAATCAAGCAATTAGATCCAGGGAGTGACTGCCAACCAATCAGCATAAACGCGAGCTGCAGAATCTAGAACTGGCAGTACCTTAAACTGGTCTCAGATGTTATCCAAAGAGGCAGCTGGTAGCATAGTGAGTAAGGTTTTTCACTTGTAGGCTGCCAGCTCAACTCTCAAGAGGGCCTCTCAAAGTTGTTCCCTTGAGCAAGGCACTTATCTTGAATTGCTCCAGGAAAATATTCAGCTTGGTGAACTGAGCTTTTGTGTAAGTGGTTTTAGAGGAAGGTGGGGGGGTGTTAGCTGAACAGCTACTAGAACTACAGAAGATGACAGTCTTTTCCTGTCAGAAATATATAAAATCTGTAATCATTAGCCACAAAGGTCAGCGAGTCGGCTGAAGTATTTGCTCCGGCTCGTCTTGGTGTCGGCAAGCACATGTACGTTATAACGCAGTGTGTACCTGTGACGGGCAGCTGCCACACACCATCTGCAGCGCACACACACTGCACCAAGCAGGGATGCTGACGTGCGTTTGGAAGACGTCTGGAGCGTCTTGTGTGAGGCTGATGGAAAAAAAGAATTCTGCAAGGAACTGCGATGTTTTGGTGTGCTGGGGGTTTCCAAGGTAAGCCGTTAAAAGCGTGGGCAGTATACATTCAGCTGAAATATGTGTGCAGCTACGGTCTCCTAGCACTGCATCACTGGGGGGGGGGGGGGAGAGATTAGTTTAGTCGTATGTAAATGTATAAACCGAAAGGTTTATACACAACATCTGGAAAGGTGTATAAAGGTCTCCAAAATTCTAACTCCAAAACAAGACAACACTTGTTACTGGTTGTTTAAGCGTTAGAAAAAAGACCAAGTTTCTCAGGACCATTTTAATTTCTGACAGCAAGACTGAGAGCCATTTCGTACATGGATATGTGTATGTATGCATATATGTGCACGTGCACAGATTAGCAAAGCACGTCCCCAGCTGGACTTGCACCTCAACTGCCCCCCCATCTGTGAGTGGTTCCACAGTGGCTTAACAGTTGTGTAACGAGTCCAAAACTAAATTCAGCCCCAACCTTTCTGCACCACAGAGGCAACTGAACTCACGCTATGTGGGCTATGCTAAGTAAACACAATGACATGGTTGTCATCAGGTCTTCCTCATCCAGGTGGGGTGAGAACTGATCAGGATTCCAAGCCACTGAAACACCCACACTTCACGTCTGTAGCTGTTTTGACAGGAACCAGGCTTGAGTAGGTAGGTACCAGGCACTTAACACAATGCAGCAATTTTATATGAATAAAACCTGTACACATGTGCACCCCACACAAAAGAGTGGTATAATTCAAATGACATTATGTTTTGACAGCTTCCTAGTACTATCCAAATGAGTTTCCACTCCCATGGAAAGTGGTATTAGGAAACCTCTGCAACAGTGAGTTATGATAGAGTCTGTCTGGCAGCTTGAAGAATTTACTGTTTAACCAACAAGTTCTCCCAGATGAGAGCCACAATTGCACTGTGAAGGGGGGAAACAGTCTTATCTGTGGTGCTGTGATCTCCCTCGAAAAGCTTCCACCGTTGGCTACAATTTGCAAGGAAAAGTAGCTCGCTCCTCTAGGGGGAAAAAAAAAAAATGAGGAAAATTTCTCCTAGAGAGGCAGCAGCTCCGTTTGTTATGGTGCTTCATGAATACTATAATACAGGCAGCTGACGGAGGGTGGGTCAACAGGGATGAGACGGCTGGTGCAGACAAAAGCCTTGACCAGACATTTCATCTACACATATTTAGCTCACCTGTCCTATAATAGCACAGGCATGGTGGGCCGTTATGGCAACAAGACCCCCCCACCATACCTACACGACAGGCCAATCGTTTTAACATGATATGCTGACTTTGTGCTATAATGTGAAACTTGTTACTCGTTCTTTCACAAAGTGCTGATTAGTGCCATAATGCAAAACCTCTCATTAAAATACAGAAGTGTCGACTTTGTGTTATATCACACGACTGACCCTAATTTTGTGAAATAATGAGAATGTTTCACATTAAAACAACGTGCTGATTTTGTGTTATTATGCAAAAACTTGTGTTAAAACAATACTTTCCTATCTCATTAAAATACAAAAAGTATTATGTTAAAATGTAAAAGTTTGTTATAACACAAAACCATCATGTAAAAACGCAAAAAGGTTTATGTTATCTTCAAAGATTCTCCATCCAGGCTTCAGGAAATTACAGTAAGTTTGTCGCATTTAATATTTTGTTGTGGGAATGTCACAATTTGTCCTGTGTGCACTTTCAACACGGTACACCAGTGTTGTGATGTGCCAGTAATCAATCAGTCTCAGTCAGGTATAGTTGTTTAGTGATCAGTTATATTATGTTAATCATCACAGATTTCATTGCAACACAGATTCAGTTTACCAAAAAGCAAGATGATTTCCTGTAATGCAACTGATGTTAGTAAAATGTAAGTTATTTGGCTGCTTTAATGCTAAAGTGAGCATGGCTCCACCTAATGTCGGTGTCAGCACGAGTATCAGTGATGCTAAGGGTCACATGCAGGCTGGTCAACCAGCCTGTAGAAGCAAACGTAGAACATCTGGATGGACCCAGAGGCAGACAGCTGAGCAGTTCAAATTGCATATTGCACCAACCTGAGAGTTTATTATAGTTTAATATTTCATTATATGGATTTTATCATTTTATTTATACATTTTTTTAAAGACTGTTATAACTTCTTTGATTGTGAAGTAATTAGTAGCTTTGACAGTTATTTCCTTGTAATAAATACGTCTTATTAATACTTTCCATGTTTTACTTGACCTTTACATGGAAATTACCAACCAAACGTCTTGTGTTGTGTGAAAAATATATAACCATAAATTTTACTGCGTGTGTAAAACCTCTATCATCCTCTAGCCCCCATGCCTGAAAAATGTTCTAGGTGAAAACACTGCGTAGCGTACACAGTACACACAAACTGAAACCACAAAGACTTACGGACAAAACGTGCGATGTACAAGCGTAAGCAGTTCTACATAAACCTTAGCACCAGTTTGAATTTACCTATACACCACCGGTACAGGCTTCCGTATTCCCACACTCATACAGACTCAATGCTCCTATATGTGTACATTAGACTTGGTGGTGACAGTGAGGCAGTGCTGCTGGGTGTGCATCAGGAGGTGGTAGGTTCAAATCCCAATGTGAAGAAAAATGACAAAAAAAAAAAAAAAAAAAAGTCAAAATTTAACTCAATTTTACTATATATAAAAAGCATACATGTTTATTCATAATCTTCAGTTCCAGAAAGAATAATGGCCGTGGCAGTTACAAAGTACAAAGCACAGCAATTTAAAATTTTGTACACCACCTGATTTGCAGTTCAACTTGTATTTTTTATACAAACTGACCACAACTGGGCTCCAATAATCTGTAGAGAGAAGCTTGCAGCCTCATTCACCTATACATAGGAATCCATGCATACAACTAAATCAGTGTCGCAAGCTCGATTACTGGAAGGACAACAAACTATTTTACAGCAGAACCAGTTCCATTGTCTCCAATTATGCATCTAATTAGGATGTGTCACCATAATAAATCACCATGCAAATTGCTGCTTTTCTAGTAATCCAGTGTCTAGTCCAACGAAGGAGGGGACCCAAAGAGGCACGGGATCATTATCATCTGCAAAACCAACGGCGGGGGGGAAGAAGCATCCGAGGTCCCCTAAAATGCAGGACACACATGCTGGCAAGTCAGTGAGCAGGACAAGGGACAGAGACGCTGTCCTCAAAAGCAAGAAGGGAGTGGGGGGGGGAATTTTTGTTTAAAAATGTTCTTAGCACTGCAACCTTTACTTAGTAAAATGGGAGAACACTCAGTGGCAGCTGGTTAGTACGGGAATCATTCTATCATCTCCATCTTCATCATGCACTGATGTTACAATACATCAGACCAGTGCTCTGTCTAGGAACTACCCCGGCATACTCCCCCCGTATGTCTGATGAAGTACATGTACAACAAGTCTTTTTATCCATCCAACCATCTGTTTATGTCATCTGGTCATGACAGCTACTGTCCCACGCACAGACACACACAGCAGTTAATTGTCAGTTTTAAGGTTAAACTACATGCTTCAGATTGAGATATGACCAGAACCAGCATGACCATAACTGGTCTGCCACTGGCTACTCCCTCCAAAAAAGAGCCCTGCTTTACCACTCTGGGTCTTCCAAAGACAATGAATGGTCTATTCAAATAACTCACTTCTAAATTCAAGACTGAGATAAAACATCCAACCTCGAAAACCCTTTCAACCCCCCCCCACCCCTGAGACTTCCTGCACATGCATGTGCATGCAAACGCATGCATTCTCTGTGGCTTTTTGTTAGCACGGTATGAAAGACACTGCCTATTGACTTCAAAGCACCATATTCAAGCTAAAAATGGTTAATTTTAGAATGGTTTTCAGGCATCTGAACGTGAACGCTGGCACGCCTTTTGATTTTGTTGAACAAATGGCACAGTCTTGACCCTGGATGTTACTGTGGTGAACTTTTGAGGAGGACTCGAGAAAAAACGCCTACACAGAGCAGCTGAGATCCTGCACATACCACTTCCGTTCCCCTTCCAGGAGAGCCAGATTCTTCAGTAAAGATCTCTAATCCCCCCTCCCTAGTGTCTGCTTTCCCGATATCAAAGCTGGCCCAGAGATCAAGGGCTTCGCTGAGCTAAACACAGCAGGTGTCATAACCAAGGAACTGGACTAAGGACTAAAAAATTAACAGCACTCAAACCTGGTCAAGGAAACTGCTGCTGTACCCACAGGCACAATTTATGAGTTACCGAGACCCACAAAAGTGTCATACGCTGAGGGGTAGGTATTTAATGATGACAGACTGAGACGGACTTCAGATTATTAGCACAATGTCACATTGTGCTTAACAAACAACAGCAGATTTTTAAAAAGCATAACATTTTGTAGTGGGAGGCAGATCGTATCAACAACCTAATTAAAACTGCCCTGCTAGACATTTCTCAGCGCAAAACAGCTTGTACAGAAGCTTCAGCTGAACAGATGTCAAGCAAAATTAGCACTTCTAGTCTATCTGCACACAGTATTTACTAAGTAAACACATTCTGACAGAGACTCCACCTCACAGAAATTACAATGTCAAAGCATTCCCAGTCGGCCCCGACAGCTCCTAGAAGTCAACCTACTTTAGACAGACGGATCTGGGTTAGATGCAGAACGGCGTCTGTTCAGCGCGAAACGAACGCAGGTCTCTGGGTTCTGAGATGCACGGTTAAAAGGGCATTTCAGCTTGAGCTTTCAGAGTAAACCCTATGTGGTGAGAAGAGTGGAGGACTGACATGATGTTATTGACCTCATATGATCACTACAACTAATTCTCACAGTAGGTTCCTACTATACAAGATACTGTGCTGAAGTCACTCCATTCCAACTGATTTGGTCAAAACTTTACAGCTCCCAATTAACACCAGAAGCCATGGAACCGTTCTGTTGTAACTAGCAGCTATTTGACCTCTGGCAGTGGTATTGAATAATACAATATTTTCACAAAGTAACACCTCATCTGTAAAGTGCAAAGAAACCACTGTCATTCCGTGGCCATGACAACATGTTCCTGTCTGTTACTGACCCAATCAGAACAGCAGCAGTTGAAGCCCTCAAAGGCAAGCAAACAATGTGCGTCACTGCAGTCCTCCCCCCTTCTCAACACACTCTTGTAGAACCTGAACATGAACCTGTTTCACTTGATTTAACAAGGTGCTGGCCAACTTAATGGAGCATAACAAAGAACCGAAATGACACCACGTACATCTGCTTCGATTTTACCATGGTGAACTATGAGCCCCCCTCCCTTTAAGGAAGTCACATGGCTTCCTCTGTCAGTGCTGGTGTGGATGGATGGGTGAGCGTGAAGTGGCTATCACTTGCCTTTTCCACTTCCTCTTCTGTTGGAATATGTGTTTGTTTGACACCTCACAAGAGAGCATGCTTCTGTGCTCCATTCTTTCCACACAGGGACGGGGCCTGTCGGGGCAACCTCGCTGGTGACTGGTGGAAAACCAGAAACCTGAAGAATAACTGCAGGCCAGTAGTCTCCATGTTTGCCCGTTATCGATCACAACGGAACCCACAAAAACCCCTTCCTCTGGTTGTGTGGAGAACATCAGCTAGGAACAGTTATCAGCAGAAGTTCTCCATCAGTTGACTCCCTGCCTGGATCGCTTTTAAAAAGCAGTTTCCATAACAGATAATTAGGCCTTCCAATCATACAGAAAAGCAGTCTCCCCCCCCCCCCAGCAAGAGAAGGGGGAGAACCTGCATAACCCAGGGCTCATCTGCTGGTTCTTTGGTCGACATGCAAACGTTTTGTCAAAAAAAAACCCCAACGAGGCAGCCATCACAATAGGCCATTTATAACCATAAATTTTGAAAAGGAAAATATAATGTAATCCTCCTGACACTATGGCACAAATTAAACGATAATCTAGTCTACAAACATGAAACTCAGACTGCAAATCATCTTCAGCAACAGTGGCCATGAAGTGAAAAGCATCTGCTTACCAGGCGACTAACACACAGCCACGAGCCAAGTTCACCAACATAAAAGTCAGCACAGCCTGCAGAGGTTAAAAAAGTTTAGGGCACACTTCACAAACTGCTGAAGCACCACATGTGACGAAGTGATCCACCAAAGCCGTACTGCACAGCAACATTCCACCCTGCCACTGTTTCATGTCAATCATCATTTAGTTGCAAGAGTAACAGATCTGTGGATATTAACAGCCGTGTGTACCGCATAAAATGTCTAGACTACGATATGTCTCAAATAATAAGAGAATAATAAAGTTTTGCTAAATACATGTATTTCTGTTATCTATGTAATTATATTATACTTTGCATGAGGACTATTTGATTTAACAATAGACAAATAGTTTTGGACAAAGAAATCTCGGCTCAATCTATGTTTCTGGTCCATTTTCACCAGTTAATGCCATGTTACGCCGGTTTCCACCAGCGCAAAGTGGTGTAAACTGGCATAAACTATATTCTTGCCAGTTTACACCTCGTGCCCTGGGGTAAACAGGTTTGCGCCGGCGTAAACCCAACCCTGGAAATGTAGCTCCAATCCTTAGTGCCTACGTGTAAAGTGTGCTCATACCAGCACTCGCAAGGTTGGACAGATCTCTGGGTCAGGTCAGCGCAGGAGGTGCAGACAGCTTAGCCTGACCGCAGGCGACTGGCTCCTGGCCACACTCCCACCACGCAGCGGAGGCTCCCGATCTCCAACAACCTGGAGCAGGTGACACGCTTCTGACGCAGCTCTGTGGAAACTAATGCTCCAGAGCCAATATTAGCACGGCCTCCTGCCAATTAATTCCTCGGCCAACTCTCCCATTCAGAGCAGGACTGTGAAAAGGGGTTAATAAGACTGGACGTTTACCTTGGGTATATCATGTACCACACAGGGCCAACAAAAACAGAGTCTGCCTTCAAATTAGCCTGGCATAAAGGGTCTGCTCTGTGTCACCAGTTAGTCAGGTTTCTCCAGGCCTGTGCTCAGCTTTCAGAAAGTGAGCAGCGCAAGAGCCTTAACCCAGTTTTTCTTTCTGCTAGACAACATCCTGTCAGATGTGTAGGACTATGATGTCCATTATGTGAGGCCTGAATACAGAGTCTCCAACTCCAGGGCGATGGTATCTCCTATTGTGTTTTCTTGCCAGCAGCAAATTCAACCTCCCCTTGCCCTTAAAAACCTAGAACGCCCACATGAAGAAAAACCACTTCCCACAATGCATCACTGTCCTGAAAGATGGTAACTGCACCCAGACGCGTTGAGTGGCCCCCATGTAATTACACCCAATCTGATCTCCCGTCTTCTTCCATTAACAGTGGGATGAGATAAAAGTTCGTCTAAGCGCCAAATGCAGTGCATCCTAAGCACGTCCACTCTGTGAACACTGCACACTGCCTTCATTTATATTTTTTAGATTTATTTTACTCTATTAATCCCAGAGGGAAATTGCTTCTATGCAGTTAACCCTTCCCCTGAGGGGAACAGTGAGCAGCCAGCCACATGCAGTGCCCAGGGAGCTAGCGCTGAGGGTCTTGCTCAAGGACACACCTGGCTGAGCTAGAATTTGAACCGGGAGACTTTTGCATCCCAGCCTGACATTCTACCCATTGAGCCACCAGGCAGCTTAATAGTGTGAACACTGACAGACATAAAGCTTAGGAGTCAGAGCATGCAGAAGGTCCATCTCTACAAGAATCACATGATGCTTCTACACATAGACCTAAGTCTACATTTGAAAAGCTGAAGGTACACACAGGATGGTGACAGGTATGTGTGTTTGCATGTATAATTACCCTTCACTAAACTCCATAGTTTCAGATTGACTCATTCATTTTTCAAACCGCTTGTTCTCATCGTGGCTGCCGGGTGCCTGGAGCCTGTCCCATCCGACACACACTGCAAAGTAGGTTATGCACTTCATGACGCACCAACCCATAGCAACACACACGAACACACATGATGAGCAGATGTACCTCACTCACATGTCTTTGTGGACCATGGGAGGAAACCAGAGCATGCAAAGTAAACCCTCTCTGTCTCACACTCACGCTTCCACACACGTCATCTCACATTCGGGCCTATCTGGCAAGCAGTCCCACAGCTCTCCTGATGCAGACAAAAAACGGTCCTCTGTCAAGCTGCCACCAGCAGCTTCACCCTGCACTTCTGCTCCCTTTAAACCACTCCTTCAACAGGAAGCACAAGATAAAACACGCCTTTACATTTAAGAGCTTCTTGCTTCGCAGAAACCAAACTTACTCACTTAGATTGCTTCTGGGAAGGCTGTCAGCAAGCATCAGCCTGACCTTTTCCCACCCCTGATGAGCGCTTAAGATGACACCCTCCCCCCCACCATCTGAGTACATACAGCTGACCGCAGCTCAATAGAAGCACCCCAACAGGGAGACAGAGATTATGGTCAACCACAGAATTCCAAAGCTAGAAGCAGTTAAACAGCTAATTAGCTACACTTACCTAGTCTCAGGATACAAGGAAGGACCACAGAGATGTAGAAAGGTCATTAAAAAGAGCCATCCTTTCCACAAAGGACATAAAAAGAACAGCAAGTGATATAATAGTTTAGGAGCTGAGCAGTTGAATAATCCAATGTACTAACGTTATGTATGATTCAAAGTGCTCATAGCACTCGCATACAAGTCTGAGTACGGGCTCACTCATCATGCCCGCACCTCAAACAGCGGGGCTTGACGGAGGATAACGATTTGAGTTAGCGACTCCCCACTCTGCGTAATAGGGGATATAATACATTAGTCACCTCATTCTGAGCCAGATTGATGGATGACTGCTAACACATCTGGACTCCCACAAACTGTGGCATGCACACACACCATTTATAGTTGAGCTAAACATGTTCCTACACATGCCCTCACCACCACTAGAACCAGAACCACAGGCAAAACAGGGCCCTCCCACGAAGTCCAAAAGTTGCTGTCAGGATCAAGCCAAATCGTTGCGCTGTGCCGGGCTCCCACAGATCTCACAAGGTAACCACAAGCGCTCGAGAGACTCCCCAGGATAGCGTGGGCACACAGGCGAGACGCGCTTAATCCATTGTCTCTCCTTGATGTGCCGCAAATGGGATTTAACCTTTGCCATGCAATAGATTTAAAAAGCATTCCATCATGCCAATAATGAAAAGGTCGATATTCATCTTAATTACCTGTCACATTAACTTAATTACAAGCGAGTGGTGTTGACTCTGCCGCTCAGCTGCCGATGGGGTATTACACAAGCAACTGCGGCTTCAGTTTGAGCTCTTCCCGTCTAACTGGTGAATGTGAGACCACTTGTAAGGTGTAGCCATGTTGTAAAACAAACACTAAAGACATGTCAAGATTGGCTGCTTGAGAGTTAAATACTAAAACAGACCCTACTCTGTGAGGCACTGAAAACCTGACACTGTAGCATCGAGCCTATTACACTACAAGTCTGCCAGTGTGTTGTTTAGACAAAACCTGTCAATTGGCTGCCAGCATTTAATTGCAATTTCCTAAAGATCAAACGCACCATTACTTTAAATCTCCCCTTCCCCCCAACATACTGCCAGGGCTAAACTGCATTCGAAAAACAATTTTTTTTTGTTCAGAGGTTGTTAGGCTACACAAGATAGCTCATAAATTCAAGCAGTCATACATGGGGAATTTTAAAAGCATGTTAAGATTACTGCAGAATTTGCTAATAAAATGCCATTCTCACCCTGTCCATGCTGAACTGTGTTTAGTGGTTTGTTTTTTTCCTTTTTTTTATGGCAGCGTGGAATGGAGCGCTTTTGATTTTGAAGAGGCACACTTATGTCAGTTTTGCATCTGAATGGCTCCCTGGCCACTGGGTACAAGCTGACCTTTCAGTCCAATTATGAAAAAATGATTAAATCCATATTCATTACCGCTGTCTCCCTCCAGACGGACTGCGACAAGTCCCTCGGAATAAAACCACACACAATAGCCAGCTAGGCCGCTAAGCAAGTACTCACAAGAAATATGACAGAAGAAAACAGGAAAACAATACTGGGTAAAAATAACCCAGCAACAACATGGCTCGGAGCAACTGCAATAGTGACAAACTGGGGGGGGGGACAAGGGCATAAAATAAAGTGGTGGCAAACCAAAGCAGAAAAACACCCACAACCAAACTCTACAGAACAGCACTGCAAGAAATAAGGTGAGAGCTGATGTTTTGGTAGTTGAGATCATGCTGCACAAAAAAGCATATGTTCTCTTCCAGTTAATCTAGTAGGAGTTGTTGGGGGGGGGGCTTTGGATGAGACAGTGACGAAGGGAAAGCAAGAGGTCATCTTAGCATCAGACAAGATGATTGCATGCAGAATAGCCTGTGTTACAAAATGTCAACTTTACTAGTTTCCTCATGCCCCTCCTCTGGAGTGCAATCAAAATGGGAAATCCATGGCAGCTCCCTCCCACTGTCATTCCTCACAGCAAACACCATGATAAAACAGTGTAGGCCTACATCATTTAGTCACTTGCTACAACACAGCTGCTACTGACCATCACTGGCTTAAGTGGCAGCCCCCCACCACCCCCATGTTAAGTGTTCTCTAGCTTCTGCCTCGTTAAAAATCAATACAGATGTTCCAAAAGGCAGCATACTGAAAAAGGGAGGGGGGCAAATCCCTTCACCTCCCATGAGATTTAACACATTCCCATTCCCTACCCCCCACCCCACAGGCCCCAACTGAAACAGCAAACACAAAAGGGGCAGAACAGACCTTTCCAGCTTCTGTGTGTTTGGAGGAGCTGCGGCCTGCCAGATGGCCCTATCTGTGCTACCCCCCCTCCCCCCACAAAGGAACCACCCACCCATCCCCCCTCGGAGCGGACATTCTGTCCAAGTCCACGGGGAGCAGCAGGTACAGACACTGAACCGGCACTGCTGCAGAAGAAGAAAAACCAACACTCAAACCCACAAGCGCTTTAATGGCAAGAGATGCACAGATTGTGACATTTTGTAAGTGACGTGCATTGTCACACTGCTGGTAAAAGACCCTCTTCCACCAAGCCAGCTTCTGTATTTCAATAAACAATTTAAATCACCATGAAAGTACATGATTACAATAACCAATAATACTTTTACCTCTTCCTTTCATTGTCTGGCTACAATGTTCTCTATTAAGGACCCACGACAACAGGAAGTCTTGCCCAGAGGTCAGTGCGCATTTGAACAGCAATCATGTGTTCCACTGAGAAAACAAAATCCCCAACTCCACAACAGCTTCAAAAACATCACAATATGCCACGCTCTGACATTATTCATCTTCGCATCACTTCTGAACACCAGAGGAGGGGTCAACCGTGAACGTGTCTGCACCGGGGCCAGCTCTGGCTGCAGTGCCGCTCCGGCTTCGTTTCGGGATTAGCAACGTGCAAATTCAAAGGCGGCTTGCTCGCGACACCTGCAACGGACATTAAAGGGAGCTACGTGACACTGTTCCGTCACACAATGACGACATGCGCCTGCAAGAACAGCTGCCCCGTTTTCACCTGTGAAAGAAATCGCCTCAAAATGCCTCCAGATGAGCTCCCTTACAAAGCTGTCTAAATGTTCAATTACAAAGTGCATTAGCAGCCTGTCATTTAAGTCTGGAAGTGGTAATGCTGCTTAATTCCTGAAGGCTTTTAGCTTCTCACTTAGGTAGCTTGTCAGAAATGCAGAGAGTCTAAGCATCTGCCTGACGGATCTCTTTAGCTGACAGTAGCAAATTTTGGGCACAGTAGCAAATGGAGGACTTTAAACCACTTCATCCAATAGCTTGTTCAGACTTAATGATTTGAGAGCACATTTATCCAACAGTGTGTTGGAGACTGGATGATTTCAGGCTCGGTCTTACAGCGTGCTACACCAACACTAGTCACAGCATGAACCAAAGGAGATATTTAGACCAAACATTAGGACATGGATACGTCTACAAGGACCTCAAGGGTCACAGGAACTGGCCTGGCCTGTTTTTAGGGCGACGGAACCAGAGTTATCACACATCTGAAAAAGCAGTCTCCATCACCATCTGCCACTCTGTTGACATTCCCCACATTTCTGCATTTAATATTACAAGCATTTAAGTGAAATGCAGGACACCAGCCCAGCGTCCTGGGATGTCAAGTAATCCAACACACACAGGCCAGGCCAAAGAGGTGCCATCTGCAACCCGTGTGCCACAAAACTTCTGAAATTCCACTTCGTTATTTCAAGTGTGTTCTGGGGCTTTACCCAGAGTGTGAGGATGAAACAATAACACTCCCAAAGCTCGCTACATTCAATTTGGCTGCCTCACTATAATGAATCTGGAGGGTTGCTATAAAAATCCCTGCATTTCAGTCTGAAAAAGAGAAAGGGGAGGGGGGGAGCAGATCAGTCTGCAGAGGCTAAACCCATTTGGGCTGGAAGAGGGTTTTGAAAGCCCTCGCCTGGGTAATCCAATATGAAGACATCCGCCTCCGCGCCGGTGGCATTACCCCCACCACACACCAGCACAGGCAGGCGGGGGGGGGGGGGTGGTCCGGCTAGCCGAGAGAAGAGGGGAGGTGGAGAGGGTCGTTTAATCGCCTCAGAAAGGTTGTGGAGGGGGGAGGAGGGAAGGCATTGTATTATATGCTCCTCAGAGCCTGCTATTCTTCAAGAGGTGTTTATAGAGCACCGTGAACGTGACTCACATGCCTCCTGCACGGGCTGAGCTGCTGTCGCCAGGCGACCCTTTGGATGTGCTGAGTGGGTGGGGCCAGCCTCGATACTCACGGCTGAAAGACCTATAAATACCTACCATATCCATAATAAATCACCCATTTCATCAGGAGAAGCTCATGCAACGTTAGCCAAGCTTATATCCAGAGGCTGTAAAAATACATATTCATGGAACTAAGTACCTGTGTAAGGAACAGGACAGCAGCGTTGTCCCTTGTATTCCTGAGGATTTGGGATGGAAGACCACCACGAATTTTAATTCGAGAATACTTGGCCCCTACCCTTAACCCATAGCAGTCTGCTAGTCTTACTGATAACATTAAAAGTAATTACCATATTGTAAACAAACAGTACTGTAACACACTTGCACACTTCCCACTACAACATGTCTTACAATTCCACATTCTGTGTTGGAGTCAGCAGTGGTCTTCCTTTTAGGAACACCATCAGAAGCACTGGGGGTAGAACGTTTTGGAATGATCAGTGAAAGCTCAAAATAAACGTTTAAAAGTTACCATGAGTATGAGAAATGTGATTCACATAGCAGGTAGCCTCACATGTTGGTTGTCTAAGACAAAGATGCTTTTAGTATTTATAGGTATAGTATGCACTTATACTAAATAACACACATATACTGTATACATGATTTATGATACAAATCACTTTCAGCATTCTTCATATGTTTTCAGTTTACGTATCATTTGCGCATTTCTGAAATTTTTCACCAAGATCCAAATATTTCCATTTAACTGTTTGGGGCCAACTTGCAAACAACTAAAACTGCAGTGCTTCCTGTGGAACTGGACTGTACATTCTGTCTTGTACTAATACAGTAAAATGATGTTGCTGTGGTTAAAAGGTTGGACATGAAACCAAACAGCTCAAGTGCTACAAGGTAACTCACCACATGGTTAAAATGCAAAACTCAAAAACAGAAAGCAACACTGCATTCAAGAAATGTAAATATTGTACATTTTCCTCTTGATAAAATCCAATAAGCAAATCAGTGCGTACAAATACATTTTATCTTTTTGCTGCCCCCCCCCCGCAGTACCAAGGACTAGAACAGGTGGCACTCCAGAGATGGAGGTTGTGGAAGCAGGCCTTCAAATCCCAGAGCTTGAGTTCCTTGAAAGCCCCACTACGGGACACCGGCAGGGAGGGGTACTGGCAGGACAGTGCCCCAGGCTGGTCGGGGCCCAGGCCACGCACAGCTGAAGCAGGCTTTTTTTAGGGTCTCACCTAAACCTGTTCACTGCATTCTACACGACCCTGTGGCTCAGCAGAAAGTGTACCGTGTACTCGCGTACTGCATGTTCTGCATATTCTCCCCCAAAGAAAGAGGTTATTGTTTTTGCAATCCGCACCACCCCACTGCGCTGCAAGCTCAACCCTGCCGTGGGTCTCAGTAGCAGCACCCTGCCTTTCCACCACACAACCTAATCCTCCGCCTGTTACACAAAGCCACCTTGTCACCGGGCACCACGTCACAGCCCAGCATGACACCTGCCTCCGCAGCCTCTCCCGCAAGTGCAGCGGGGAGCCCGGCATTCTTTAACACGACCTTGGATCTGGACAGACACAGCACTTTCATATTCCTTCGCTCGTCTTCCTTTTTTGATTATGTAGTTGGGGTAAAAAAAATCCTGGCAAAAAATTTACTATGAACCACAATAAACAAAAAAAAAAAAAAAAAAAAAAAAAACCCAAAATCCCATTCTCCACACAAAGCGACCACAAACAAGGTCACATGACAAAGAGATACATCTGGAAGAGAGCTTGCAGAGAACAAAAGGCAAACACGTGTCTACCTCTGGCAGAGAAGGCATTCATAAAAACAGATTACCATCTATCCACTTGGCTCAGCTGTAGGACATTCAAACCCGAAGAGCTACAGAGCTGGTTAAACTGCTTTTAGTCACTAATTACACAAAGCACATTAACATCTGAGGAAGGCTCATCCTGTTTTTCTATTATTTATTTGGAATCATGGGTGTGTACTAAAACATCACACAAATCACCTCACCTTGTGGTGCACCCTGACTTTTTAATTTGCCCACGACTCAGAAAGGGCTGTGACCTCGACGTGTTTACAGGTACGGCCATGTCTCCCCTCCCGCAGATCAGAACTGGTAGCTGGCTTCTGAGTCCGCCTCCCTGCTCACAAAGCCTCCTGCATTTTCCGACCCCCTTTCCTCGTTTGAAGCTAGGAACATATAATCAAAACTTGCTGGTTCGAAGACCAGGGTGATGCAACAGGGTGCCACTTAGAGGAAACCACTATCACTTCTAATGGCAAGAAAGAATTTTAATACTATTTGACACTGCATTAGGAGTATGGACTACCAGACAGGCTAAACGCAAGTCTCATCTAAGCCTCAGAGTCTTAAGCAAGCAGTTGGCTTTAGGAGTTCAAACATCTAACAGAAGAATTAGAGTATGACAGTTAGCATTAGAAGACGGGAATTTTACTCTAGTTTTTACTCAATTTCTCCTTATTCATATACACAGCAAAGAGACAGAGCTTGCCTCACTAGCCAATCAACACCCCTTGATAACAGCTCCTTTCTGCCGCCAAAACAGAAGCTTTATGTTCTAAATAAGCAGTACTCCAGACTTTGTTGTCCCTTTCAGTGGTACCTCACCCTGGAAGCAGTCAATCAGCTGTGCACCCATGAACAACCTTGTACATGACAGTACTTTATACAGGTAGAGTCTACAGCCTGACAGAAAAGAACTACAATTGCAAACATAAATTTAGGTAGTATTTAGATTAATATTGATTAATATATTAATATTATATGAGCATCTTCTAGTCCAGTAAGGAACATACTGTGAATTGAAAACAGGGGCGCAAATATTAGTCTCTCACACCAACACACGTTTCAGTAATGTGATTTTCTTTTCATTACTGAGAGAAAGTTCCTTTGCTTATAGCACAATTTTTTAGTAAAAGCATTTCTCCCTGTAAAAGGTTAAGAGGCACTTTCAGGAAATATTATTTTTGGCACTGTGCTAATATTCTAGTTGGCAGTGTGAACTAGGGCTTGGCTGGTTCAACACGCTCCAATGCCAGTAAACAGAAGCCAGGCAATGTGTGAGAAAGAACGACAGCTGCACACCCAGCACCACTGGACTCAGGACCACAGCTGGCAACGCAACATGCGCAGACGCCTTTGCCGGAGACACTCGGCTCTGCCCTCGCGTTCAATCAGCACGCGTTCTTCACCTCTGCGCAGTTCGATCACCGTGGCCTGCGGAGCCCGCTGTTTGTTTTGCGCTGCTGGAGGCGACTGCAGCCCGCTGCTAGGAAGAATCCGAACCTTGCGCTGACAGAGATCCAGAAAGTTCTAACCGTTACCCCACAAATGGGAGTGGGCTTCCACTTTCACCACACCTCTGCATCAGACACCCGAAACTTGCACTGGCGTGGCTGTCAAGCAAAAAACAGGCAACCTGAACACTGTGGTAACTAGAAGCAATGGGCTAAGGTGACACATAGCACTAACACTCTGCCACCGTCCAATGAGCTCCTCTCATAATGCAGCTCACAAACTCATTTATGTGGAGAGTTCCCAGAAGGCCTTGCAGTACAGCCTGTATAAAAAGCAGGAAGACTGCACCTCAGCTCAACACAGACTACCTTATAAGACCTGATTTGATAGCTGCCTTTGATGCCCTCGTCAAGTGGCACCGTTTTCATATTTCATTTTCAGCTCTGCACCCCACCTCCCCATTGTATCACGCCTAAGCAGCCAGTTAACACAGCTAACTGAATTTCCTGCACCAATGTCTGACTGGCCCATTTTCCACTGAAGGCCCTGTGACCAAGCGCTACTGTAGAAGTAGCACTTGGTCGCTACCGCCAGGCCGCAACCTAGTACAGGGTTGAGCGGGTGCGCGCCTTCGCGGAGAGAAAGCACAGGAGCAGAGCCCCAGCACAGACAGTAAAACCCCTCTTCATTACAGTTACTTACTAAGTACTTCTGGGGTTTAGAGAAACACTGTTTAACAGAGCATGGAAATAGGTGGAAATAACTGCACAGCTCAGTAACAGTAGCATAGAACCAGTCAAAGGACATGTAGGTGATAGCTGGAAATGCGGCATCAGGACCAGGGAGGGAATGGAAGAGGAGGATGAGGAGAACCGCCAGGAAGGAGAGAAGGCTTTGGACACATGAACAAACAGAGTGAGCTGAAAAAAAAAAAAAAAAAGGTGTCAGAGAAATGGCGCCTGTGAGATGACACAGGAAATGTGCAGCAAACTTGGGCTCAACCCAGTAGAAGGAGAGGAAAAAAAAAAAAAAAAAAAAAAAACCTCCAGAGCTGTTCAGCCTGCTACAAAGCCTAAACAGCAGGCTCTTCCCCGTAGCTGAACGCCAGCCAGGAGCAGCCTTGCAATCCTTTGAGTACATCGCTGCCCATGGTCCCCGGTGGAGCCTGCATGCTGGTGCCCAGTTCCCAAGCGCCTTTTCCGAATCCCTTCTGCAGGCTTTCGGTTGGGAAGCAGATAACGTCCGTCACTCAAAAGCAGCAAGGGCTTGCCTGCATCTTTACAAAACAACGCAAACCCATCTGAGAGCAGCATGAGAAAAACGGAATCCATCGCCATGTACTCTGACAAAGTGGAGCACCATCATCAAATGCATCTTCACCAAGACACTGGTTTCTTCTTCCACCCTGACACAACCCAACACATATGGGTTCTCCTGACAGCATAATCTACCATACCTCATGAACAGTGGTTCATGTCAGTAAAATTCACTGTGCGTCTCTTGCTGAAAGGCCGATCTGAAATGTTACAGACACGCTGCGGTTTCTGAAAGACCCATGGGGAATGTGTAAGAGAGCAGCAACCGAATCGGAACAAGTGACTTTATTAGGGTCTCCATTAACCTTTTGCGACAAGCTGAGACTTCACCTCAATCAAGCTGACAGCTATCAGTTCCCTCTGCAGCTTGTGGTTAAACACGGACGCTGCAAACGCTCAGGCTAATCATAAATGCAATAAATCTTTAATGGTATGATGAACAGTCTGCCATAAAAATCACTGCCCATTCCAAAATCCAATAAATGGGAGGGGACAAAAAATAATAATAATAAATTAAAAAAATAAAATAAAGTTTCAGCAAAATCAGCTGAAGCGATCCCATGCAACAAAAAGTAAAAAAAAAAAAAAAAAAAACCTATGGTTGCGTTTCAGAGAGAATGGCATTAGGCAGCAGTGCAAACGGCTCCCTTGTCAAGGGATCAGGGAATGGGCTTGGTGCCAGCCTAGACCACAGACATCAAGCATTTTATATGGTCTGCAAGCCAGCTGTTATAAACAGAAGAGGTCAGAGTACACCGGACAGGTGAACCGCTTACACACACAGACACACAGGCGCACACACGCAGCTGATACAGAATGCGCGTGTACAAACACAAAAAGAAACAAAGCCTGAGGCAGATTAACATACTGTAAGCGTAAAGCCCACCCACAGCACTAAGAAAGGATCTTGTTAATGACAAACCACGTGAGTAGAGAACGTAGAATAGCGGGTGGTAAAGATCTGGATACAAAACCAGGGTTCATTAGACAGTAAGTTTTAACAACTCGACACAGAATCCAAACAAGCTGAACTAACAATTTGGGCATTTTTTTCTGTCCCTTTCACCGTCATATATGCATGCAAGCCCTGACACACCTTTCAGTCAAGCAGCTCCCAGCAAAACAAACCATGGAATCTGACAGTGTTCAGCTCACAGATGTCAAAAAGCAACAACCCAAATCACAGGAAAATGCACATTGGGGGGGAGGGTGTCACGTCCAAGCTGTGCAGGATAACCATAAGCAGGTGTCAGGGACCAGGGGCGCACACGGCTGTCAGGTGACCCTGAATACTATGGCTCTTATTAAACAAGCACGAAGTAGCCAGCACTAACAATTCCAACAAAGAGTTAGAGGTTTTCTGAGAGTCCTGACAGAGAATAACAGACCTGCTCCAAAAAGTGTTCAAACAGCAAAGAAAAGAAACACAGTCCATCCATCATACCAGCATCAGGACCACGCTGTTTAGTCAAAAACCTAGAAAACACTTCAAGGAAGGACATGTGACAGGAAGAGGCTTACAGGTGCTCTATCAGACTTGGGTGTTCAGATGCTTCAGATGACTATACAACACTCAAATTAACCAATAGGATCTATGATAGGCACTAAAAATTAATATGTAGCCTTATTTCCTCATTGAAGAATAGCTTCAATGAGGCACCACGTCTGACCCCCCTCTCCCCAGGGAGATGGGTCTCTTGAGAATCTCAGGTGTGCACCGGTGATTTAGTAGGTAGGTGAGGATTGTGTGCACAGGAGCAGACACCGTCCCCACCCCCTTATTTGTCGTCGTCATCACAGCAATACAGCTGCTGGCTGAGCCCCAAAGGGACAGCTATGTAAAGCCATGGGGGGCAACGCCAGCAAGCAAGGAAGAGGCGGAGCCTGTGGAACACAGCACAGCAGAGTGAGCCATTCACCAACACACAGTTAGAAGAGGCCTAAACCCTCAGCCCAGGGACGATCTCATAATCAACCACAGCTGCTATGCACCATGGGTAAATTAATGCATTCTGTGCACTTGTTCATCTACATCTGGTGTGCCTGTGCTGCCCAGGGGCACACAAGTGTCCTTATGCCTCTAAAATTACTAAGATGATGATGATTATTATTATTATTATTATTAACAACTTGCCAAGGCACAGAAGCAGAGGTGACACGAGTGAAGCCATGAATCCATTTCCAAACCGAGAACAATAACCAAACCGGCGCTTTGATCGTTCATTCCAAAAAAAAAAAAAAAACTTTGGCAAACTATTCATTATTAATGAAAGCCTTGCCACCGGATCTCAAACCTCAGTTTTCACAGCCGAGAGAATGGAGGATGAACCCACACTGACAGCATCATAACAAGGATTGTGTATAAAATACTCAGCCAGCCATTAATCTGAGTGCGTTTCAGATATCAGGCAGTTTGGCAACAGGGCAGCCAGCATGAAAGAGCAGCTCAACTATGAGCTGTAGATAGGAATGCGTTTGGTTTACCGCCACAAAGACTAAGTGGATGACCAACTAGGGAGAGTTGCCCCATGGGAACATTATCCATTTTGAAACCCCTCTCTTCCTGCTTTTAAAATTAATTTAGAAACCTTCGCCCTTACCTGTCTCATCAAGAAAAACACAGACATACTGAATGCATAAGGAACTGACATTACGGTCAGGGACTTATCCAGCTATGTATTAACCTGAACTCACAGACCAGTAAAAACAAGAAAACTAAAAAACACAAGGCAAAATAGTCCACAGTCTTCAAACTTTAATTATATCAACATGCCATTTAAAGCTTACAAAACCACTAAATATTTGTTTTCTGCATTTAAAAAAAGTTTCAAAGGCTAGGCCTTTTTCATGAATCAAAAGGGTGAAAAACACCCCTTTTACATTAAAATTTGTCCACATCAAGACCACAAGCAAAGTAAATTAAAAGGTCTCGTTTCATTACGAGACATTTTAAGAGACAAAAAAAAAAAATTCCTTCTAAGCAATGACACTGTTAAACACTTCCACAGAGCTCTTCTCCTGCTATGTACACCACATCCATCTCAGACCATATCATGTCACACACCCCCTCAAAACATAGTCAAGGACCTCCTTTTTAAGATGTTTATATCTTCCAAAGTTTAAAAAGCCCAACACTACCCAAGAACAAGCAAGAGGGGGAGGAAAAAAAAAAAATAAAAAATTTTTTTTAATCATAGCACTGCACCACAGGTGGAACATGCCGAACGATGTCTGTGGAGGACGGAGCCCAACCAGAATACAGAAGCAGAATACAGAATGGTTCCTAAAAACACAAAACAGCAGTCCTCCAAAGCCCTGAACTCAGAGCCACTCACAACGTCACTGGTGTGAGCTCCACTCGAAAACAGCAACCACGGTGGAGAGACAGCAGCCTCCCCTCCGCAGAAGACCACTTAACGGCGTCGTGCTGTGTACCATTAAGACACACGTTTCAGTTTTTCCACGTCATCCTTTTAAACTACGCCATTGAATCTGAAGGACTTAGCAGCGCGCTTTATCCATGTCCTTTTAGTCCCAGGTCAACTGATATAACCTCAGTGTGCTTCACGTGTAAAAAGAACATCTTTCACAATAAAGATAAGACAGCGAGATTTATTCCCCCTACATTAAGACTTGTCTCATATTCCCTCCGTACTGCATGTCCTGACAGAATCGGTCTGCTTAGACAGGTGCGTATGTAAGCAAAGCGTGAGAACATGGAGTGTGACAGACCTCAAAAGCTGCATGAAGAAAATGCAGAAGAATCCAGATTCAGACAGCAGGAGCTGCACAACACTATGTCACTCAAAAACATAAAACAAGATTTAAAAAAATTATATATATATTATGGAAAATGGGTAATGAGATGTCCAGCAGGTTATCTACTCAACAAAAGCATGTACTTAGCCAGTCAACAAACCTGTGAGGGAACTAAAGATGTTGTGTTAAAACACAAAATCCACCCCAGGATTTAAAAACTGCTTTACTACTTCAGGCAACAAAACAAACTGCAGCCGATTTCAAAAACTGCTTTTAAAGCTCCCCCTGTGGTTTCTCAAGCCAGTCGAGGCTCAGGTGGGAACCCTACGCTGAGCTATAAACCTTGGATGAGTCCAGCCTGCCTTGAGTGCAAGGCTGGAAGTCTGAGCACCTTTAAGAAAACGAGGCTGTTTTATTCTGCGGCAGAGCCTGTTCTCCTAAAGCGTCTCTCAAGTCTGGCTCTCCTTTTCATTATCTGACAAATGAGACACTTCCACCCCTTTCCACCAGCCTGTTCTACAACTGCCTTCTTATACACTAGCAGAGTTGCTGCCATTACTTTGACAGCTAAAAGGTCGAGGATTCCTTGTCCAGTGAAGGTAGACAGGCTCACTTCAGCTCCTGCTGGAGGTACCCTGTATGTAACCTACAGCTCCAAGCAACATGTTCATCCACACATCACCATTGGTCATGCAGGCTTCTGGTAAAATCAACAGGCAGCCCAGCACCAATTACGCCTCTAAACGATGTTTTTGTTCTGAAATGGAGAATGCAACACATCCCACCATTGCAGGGTAAGGCTATAAGGAAATGCAATGCTCAAGTCCTCTGCTCAAAAGCCTGTTTTACCAAAACATGCTAGGCTGACACCATTTTTACAGTCCAACAGCACCACCAATGGCTCTGAGCACTACTGGTATAATTCCTCATTGATTCAGCCATTTAGGGGGTACCACTCCAAACACCCTCTCTTACACTTACAAAACAAAAACAACCCAGAGAGACAGCTAGTGTTTAAACAGCAGCTGCGGCTGATAAAAGTGCTGCTGTCAGTACTGTTCGACAGCACCCCAGTAACGTGATAGCTGCCCAGACAAAACAGCGTACAACTCTGTATCCCACAACAGTGAGCACATGCCTCTTCTTCCTGGAGAACAGAAAGGGACTTTGGTAAACCAGAAAAAAAAGAATGCACAGTCAGCATCCTTCCCAGCTCCCAAGCCGCCTTTTTATCTTCAGTGGTCCCCAGATGCTGCCGCTGGATACGGCCCCATGGAGGAGGGCTGAACGGGGTAGGGGGAGGGGAGAAAGGAGGAGTCTGCCTTAGGCCAGCACCAGGATCAATAAAAATAACAGGGATACAGGCAGCCATTGACCGGGCTATCAGCCTCAACGCAAACCAGAAGCAGATTAGCAGCCAGAAGAACAACTCAACAGCTGGGACCAGTTACGCCATCACCGTCCACCACTGCTGCCTCATCTGCATTACACTAAACAGGCAAGTGGCCTCTCTGCTCTCTCTATAGTCTGTTTATAAGAGGTTTTTGTTCAGGTCTAAATGGATGCGCTTCCCCTGGGAGAGAGACGTAAACACCAGGATAACAGAAGGCCACAGGAGAATTGCATCTAATGACCACATCATTAATGAAAAGCTGCCTGAAGCATGATTGGCCCACTGAGGTCAGGTGACCCCCCCCCCCCCATTGGCCCCAATGGGTTCCGATCCAACACAATACACGTTTCCACCTGGAGGCAACAGCTGCTCTGAGCCCTATTGTCAGCTCATAACAGCACCCATTGACATTTAAGTATGACGTTTTATTAAATTAACACTTTCAACCAAAAAAGTCAAGAAGTTGCACTTCTCTAAAGCAAACCGATTCAACCCCCACCCAGCATTAACACATTGAATACACTGCTGAACTATGGTGAAGCGATGTTAGACAATTACACAGGGTTTTTTTTTCCCCCATAAAGCCTGTGTGGATTCCCTCTTACAGTCAAAACATAAGAATCTCAGACAAATATGACACTCAAACCTGACCCTGCAGTATCGGTGATTAGCGAACAGATACAAAGAGATCTTTACTGTGACTGCACACAAAGTACAAGAACATATAATGGCGTGCCTTGACGTGGGTTTGCGACGCAGCCTAATAAGATCCAGGCTCCACACAACACTAAACAAATAGCCACCCTGCTATAAACACCTTAATGCTTGGAACATCAACAGCAAGAAATCAACAAGAAAAGCAAGGCGACACTGAGTTGTCAGGGCACTGTCCTAATTGTGTACATACTGACTCATGACACATTTCTTCAGATCTCTCCATAGGCATGCCTGTCTTCTTACAGACAACTTCTCCAGTCCCACAGAGAGGGGAAAAAAACCCAACACCTGCTCAGAAGGTACATTTCAGATAACGTATTGTGATCACCCATTCCCTTTCCTACAACCATGTGGATCTCAAATCAGGCCGTGAAGAGCGCGAAATTACATAAAGCAATTAACAAGCTACTTTAAATCCATAAAACACCCAATTTGTTAAAACACACACACACACACACACACACACACACACACACACACACTTAAATCCCAGAATCCCATTACGCCTAATAGTAAAATTTGTTTCAACCAGATGGCTAGTGAGGCATGTCAATAACAACGGATTGGTTGATACCAGCTGGTCAGTGAGGCGTGTCGACAACCGAGAGGATGGATTGGATAAAACCAGATGGCCAGTAAGGCGTGCTGATAACAGACAGGACGGATTAACTCTAACCAGCTGCCCAGAGAGACATGTTGATAAAAGATAACCGTGTCTCTGCTAACAACGAATCGAGCATCCTTAAATTTTCCCCCTTCTACCTGAAAATCCTGCAGTGTGCAGTCAGAATCAGAGGTGAACATGGAAACTTCCAGTGAGCAAAGGAATGAACCGTGCAACCAGACAGACGTGCAAGGCCTCTGAACACATGATCTGAGATTCTGTTTGTGATGTCATCTCCACTGCCAGAGGCAGAACACCTGAAGCCTCGTTACAACAACGTTAAGCTGAACGCAGAGGAACAAGCTTCATGGCCCTGAATTCTGGCCACCAGCCAGAACTACAGTGCCAGAATCATAATGTAAATGTCCACATTACGATTTGTCCACATTATTTGGTTCCCCTTACATTGGGAACTGTGATAAAGTTTGGTCTGAACAACATTGATACGTTAAAAAAATTCACGTTTTTCTGAAGCATTTGTAGGAGTCAAAGTTGTGCAAATGTCATAACCATTCAAACTGCCTGCATTGTTGCATTGTTCCTCTGGTGTTTCTCTCACATTTCCAGGCTTTTTCTACTGAAACAGTTTTAAAAAGCTCTTTGTGTCCAATTTGTTACTTAGCAGCCAGGAAATTAGGGGAACTAACTGGTATCATGACTTATGTAAAGGCTAAAGTGATACGGTTATGCATCATTGACTGATGCCATGTTAAATGTTCATATGTATTAAAAACTTTCCTGAGTTATCCATCACTCACTCTACATTTACTTGATTTACTTGCCGATGGTCACAACACACTTACCGGTATATCCAATGAGATACAAGGATTATAATCCAATTGTCTGTAGTGTTAATTATTATGGCATATTGGTAACAATTCATTTATTGGTAAATGAGCATTAAAGTTAGAAGTATTTGTTTCAACACTTAATACAATTTATCATGTTAAAATATACACTATATCTGTACTGTATACATTTTACTCACCCAAATTCTGAATTGTATTCCATAAATTTTTCAGATGTTATAAAATCGTTTTGTCAAAGTCACAGGCATTTGAACAAATTACCAGCACTATTGACATCCCCACTGTCCTCAAAATCTGAACTGTAACCCGTATAGCTATTTTCATGAAGGACTTCCTGCTTCACTTACACACAGAAGCAGCCATTCTGATCCCTCATCAGAAATGCACGAGGAGCAAAGTTGAGGACCCACAGAAATGGATGTAGGAGACTGGTTTTTGTTTCAAGGAGGTCAATGTTAAAACAGCTTCTGAAAGCAAAACTACAGGCATATGTAGCATTTTGTAGCTTTAGCACAGTGAAGGAAATCACCCCAAACTGCTCAGCATTGCTTTAGAATATTCTGCTTGCATTCAGAAAGGTGTGACTTGTGAGCGTCTGCTTGTGTTTCAATGTGTCAGTGAAGAAGCACAGAATTTAATGTTGATAGGCTGAAGAAGGCAACAGGACCCAGCTGGTGAGTACAGCAGGGGTGGGGGGGGGGTGGGGACTGGGAGTACGATGTGAGGCCGGTTTCCAGCATGGAGCCGTTGTGGAGTCCTGGCTGGGGTACGCATGAAACAAAACAATGACAAGTCTGGACTCTAACATAGTGACTCTGCAGAAGAGGACACAAGGAAACGGCTGGGAGGAAGGCAAGGGGAGGCCCTGAAAAAACCAATGCGTACACACGAGCCCCCCCCCATATCAGTGTGAAGAAATCGCAGGGCACTGTGCTAACAACTCAACCTTTGCTGCAAAGCCTTTTAAAGGCTTGCTGCCAATCAGGGTGCAATTCACTGAACATTTGAGTAAACAGGGACTGATGCCAAAGGCTATATTCGAGAGCGATGATTAAGAGTGGAGGGGAAGAATGTGGTTGAATGGGTAAATAGGGTGGAATTAGCACCCAATAAATCAGGCTTACCGTCTGCGCTTTAGAAAAACAGCATGCTGCCTTTGACTGGAGAACATTGTGCACCAGACGTAGAAGTACAAAAACCCAAAGTGTGCTTACTGATACTCACAGGGTAAGTTTTACTGACAGTAAATTCAGCAACACGTCTTGAATGAGTTAGGAAGGGTGGCCTTAGTGTTTACACACATGCAAAAAAAAAATTTGCAGTTGCTAAAGGATATAGGAAATCTGATTGGCAAATATAAGGACATTGGCTCCTCTTAAATGTTTTCAGATGTTTCTTTCCCACCTTGAGGATTACTCAGGCATGTAGTTGTCTGACCCTCAAGGGAATCCCAAGAGCACAAGCTGCTGACCGTATGGGAATAACCTGACAGTGCTATAGGGCTTCAATATCAGCCCCATGCCTGATACCCTGGAGCAATTTGCAGGAACACTCCACTCTCCTAGTGTGAACACTCCATCAACAAGGAGCTGCGTGCAGAATGTCAGCAGTGCTTGGTATAAGGCAACAATGGCACCTGAACAGGAGAGGGACGGGGGTGTGACTGTACGCTGCACAGTAAAGCCTCCAGTCAGTGACACAGTCCATGCTATTACCACCATGGTGTGCCAACCCATTTACAAGGCTACAAAGAGATGTTCCCACCCTCCTCTGCAGGCATGACTGCACTGCAGCACTGAAGGAAGCTGTTGACTTTGCTTTCGTTACTGGGAAAGCCTTCTGCTGTTCTCGCCCACAGTGCCTTTAAAGCACCTCATAATCACGATAGTGAGAAAGAAAGAAAAAAAAAAAAAAAAAGCTAATTAGTCTAAATGCCTATTTGACATAACACTCCACAATGACAACAAGGGTCAAAAGGGTCACTTTCATGAATACCTCAGCCAATTTTATGCAAGAATCCATTAAAAGAAGGAAAAAAAAAAAAAAAAAAAAAAAACAATCAATCAAGGAAATCAGTTTTTCCTTTCACTTACTTCCAGAATAACGTAAATGACTGAAGTTACTGGTTTACACCAACTATAAATGTATGCATGTATAGAAGGGCACCAAACATGGCTGGTGCTTTGTGATTTGAGTACTTACAACTTTAAACACCTTACAAACAATGTTGTTCTTGCATTCGTTTTTGACTGGTTCTACAGTGACTGCTTTAGCAGTTGCATTCTGAGGTATTTTGCAGTATTGGTGTGTTTCTCGCATAAAAACATGAGTGAATAGCAAACAGCGTACATAACCTGACATGTCCCCGTTAAAGCACAAAATGTAAACACCCTTTAAAAAGCAGAAAGAGCATAAACCTTAATAATCACAGCTAAATCAAACTGTATTTAAACACAACAGGCCGAAAAACGTTTTACAAACAAAATGTCCTTGGGGAACAAAATGTGAAAAGCAATTTTATATTCTGTCACTGTACCACAACAAAGGGTAAATTTTTACAGCAAGTTACACTGCAATGAAAGAGGTTAATCCTGTAAGTATACCTAACAGTATTCAACATGTGAAAACTTGGTTTAAGTTTTTAAAAAAAGCCAAATATAACAGACACAAATGAAAACAATTCCTCATAAAACAACAAGAGTGGAACTTGTATAGTAACCTTTCATCTGACAGCGTCTTCAGCAGAATTACTACAGGAAACGGAAGAGTACAGACCTCTGCACAAAATGAACAACATTTGGCTGGGATTGACAAGATAATATCGCGCCCAGTTTGAAGCTGGCAGATTGGCACTGATGACATTACACTCGATTATTGCAATAGCAGACATGGGCGGAGGAGAGGTACGCGGCGGGGTCTACACGCTGATGAATTCATTCTCGCATTATTTGTCGCAGCTTTAATTTTGGCAAAACGCAGTTTGCCTCACATCACAAAGCGCCAAACTCCACGCAGTGTCAGCCTCGCATCTAGCTGCACAGACACCGCCTGCCACAACTCATTACCGGACTGGATGTCTCCGCGTTCCGATTATTGGCCCTGACAATCAATATCACATCCAATATCCGCTTATGTCCCCAATTGTCAGTCACGGTAAATTGAGCACAGTATTACCGGGACATTCTCCTTCAGAAAAAAAGACCTGGTTATATGCATCTCAATCAGTATTCAAACCCGGTCTGGCAAGTACATGAGAATTATGTAATTCTTTCCGTGCAAGGCTGTACAAAGACACACAGTGCCACACACGACGGTGCACTAGATGCACATGCAGCCCATACAACAGGAACTGTACACGGGCCTTCTCGTTCATGATCTACAGTCACTGATGACAAAACACATTTGATCGCGAATTATAAAAGCACATGGCATGCAGTAATGTTAACACTGGCCAATGCGTAGTGGCAGGGAGCATTTTAAACATCTGATGTCACCATTACCTCGAGAGAATCCAGACTGACGAAGCTGGTTATGGCAAATCCATCAATAATATCCTCTTCTTGGGAGCAGGATCCCCGTCTCTTTCTGCGAGGGGGCCGTGATGCCCTGGCAGAGGGTGTCAGACTGGGGGGCTTTTGTCTGTCCTGTGAAGAAGCGTGGTCCCTCACCGGACTCGGCTCTCTGTCAGAGCAGGACGAAGGGCTGCGATTGCGGGCGTCAGTGCCGGCAAGCTCCCGTCTCCGTACCCTGTCCCGCTGGGAACGGGATCTCCGAGCCTTCAGCCTCCCGTCCATCTTACCCGCCCGAGGACCGAACCGAACCGCGACTTCGTTACGATGAACCACAACCGACGAACAGAAACACGGGTACCAAGGGGGGGCTACCAAAAATAGCTCGCCGCACGTACTATAAATGATGTATTATCAACTCGATTCGTATAATGACCTTGAATATAAAGCTACCGAATATCGTTAACAAACATTTCCACGTATTGCACGATGCCGGCGCATAATCCAGAAGCGGACGCCGTCCTCGCCGGGATTGCGCACAGCGGGGCGGTTATTCCAGTCTTTATCCGGTACCGCAATGGTCGACCAGCGAGCTAAATACCTACAAAATTGGAAATTTCACTCGCTCTGCAACTTTAGTTGCAACGTTACAGCACAATATCAGCCGCCGCATACCGCAGACAACGGCAATAAATCACATCGTTACTCCGTCTTCTCCGCCACCCGATCCATAATCCGACACCTAATATACAGAAACAACTTTAAAAACATCAAAATGGATAATGCAGGCGCGAAATGTTTTAAATTTGCACAACAGACTGTTCGCTATCGACAGCTAGCTAACGTAGCAACTTATATTCACAAGTTTTACCAGACGACGGCTTTCCAAGTTACACCATTACTTGAACGGTTTACAGAAAAACGTCGCCGTATCTCATATCCTTGAAGTCATCCGCGTGTAGATCGCGATATTTTTAAATAATCAACGTATTCGGTCGCAAAGAGGTTCATAATATCCCCCACCCCCCGTGTTCAAAGCACATCCATTTCAAAGGAAAAGACACCATCCGATATTCCCAGGCCCGCTTCACTTTTATAAATCCACTCGCCGGATCCGTCCTCGGCGACCCAGTCCCTGGCGCAACACCGTATTTTTTTCCGCTTTTCACGCAAATCTTTTCGATAAGTGCTCTTAAAGAGACAGATATTGTTGAAATCTCCTTTCCTCCACCCTCCCTACGTCTGAAAGTGAAGCCACTGAGCGCAGCGAAAGCCCCACGGTGGGGACATCTGACGCACTTCCGCCACCTCTGCGATTACTGGAGGAAGTGTGCTCCCTTATTAACGGGTTTTTCCAAATTATTTAGGGCACAAGCGCTATAGTGGTACACGGGGTGGTGCGTGGGGTCGTTTCATAGTGCATTTCTTATTATGGCGTCCTTTGTTACACTTTCTGCTCCATGTCCCGTCAACTGGAGCCTAAACCCGGACCGCGGAGTTCTGCGGTCCCGGCCGGCCGGAGTTGCGTGTAAAGCACACCTTCGCATGTAGAGTGTGATCGATCATACGTGTGGGCCGAAAACGTGCTAGTTTGCATGTACAATAAGCCCAGCTGCAGTCTGATGTGTCTCAAGGCTGTGGCCGGTTATCTTCAGGAAATTCGAACGATACAATGAGATCTTGTAAATCGCGGTTTGTTACCCCCCCCGTGCACCTGTGTATGCAAAACATATGACGCTGTTATGTTGCTCGGTCTGGGTTTTGGTATTTGACAGATCGCTTAATTTTTAATGGGCTACAAAAAATTTATGCGTCCGAGAAAATAAATGCATAAATTTTAGATCCTCAAAAAACATTTGGGCTATGTCATTATACTGTATATTGCTAAACTGTAATAATTATAATGGTACAGCAATAAATAACTGAGATTATAGTGCCTGCGGTGTTGTTAATTTTTTGTACATTAATTGGTGGAGGATTGTACACTTTAGATTTTGTACCACGTTGGATGTAATTGTAATACATAAGCATTGCTGAAAGTACACATAAAAGTTGAGCGTGCAGTTTTGGGATGTGGCTGGTGAACACATTGTGGAGAGCTACAATAACACTGGATAACAATGTTTTTAGAAATAGACTGCCTAATGTTTTCACTTTTACTTATGTTTCTCATTTTACACCTGTATCTATAATACAGTGTTAACAAAAATTTGTAAACCTAGGTTTATCATGTATTCAATTAATTTTATATAGCATCTTTTACAATGATGTGCCTCAAAGCGCTTTACAGAAGAAATTGCAGATGTTACTTGCTTCATCTTCACCCTATTCATTTGTCTATTTATGTACAAATCAGCAAAACGTTATGTAAATTCTAAAACTAAAGGGAAAAGACTTTTACTAAGACATGTAAGTGAAGATTTACCATGTATGATTTGGTTACACACTCAGGGACTATGTATGCTTAACCACACACACATACTCTGTGTGTGTGTGTGGTTAAGCATACATAGTCCCTGAGTGTGTAACCAAATCATACATGGTAGATCTGGTGGTCTGGCCTTTTTTATATATGTTTATCATCTTGCCGTGGTTCAAAATTCAGATCATGTCTTAGAGACTGAAGAATGAGTATATGATTACAGAAAGCAGTTGAGGATACTTGGTGAAAGTCCTTGATGTTATATACAAGCTTTTCATTTTTGCTTTCTCTGTAGTAGCACTTCAATGCACTTGGCACAACATATTTATTAATTTATTTAAGTGTGGGATATTTGTTTGTGTGTAAATTGTGGGTGGTTCATTTTTTTACCATGAAGTAATGCAGCACTGGAATTAACATTACCAGCACATGCAGTGAAACTGAGATTTTAAATTATTAACCTGAATTGTACTTGAAGATGATACACACATTCACGTTGCCATGCTGACTGGCTTCACACTTTCTCCAGTGCCTCATTAAATTCATAATTAGTCGACAATACACACTTTCACATTTACCTGTATTAGTTTTTTATGTTTTTACCACTTTTTGCATTTATAATTTTTATGGATGGTGTCACCAAATGCTTTGTGACATTTTTGATAAAGAAATGGCTGTTCACCTCAAGCTAGCAATGTCTACTGTTTTCATTTTTTCCTTTCTGAGTTCACACAGTAACCCTTGTTTAGAATCAAAGGAGCAAAATATGCCTATAGCTTTGTAGACTCTTAACTCCTCTGTAGCCATGGAAACTCAGCTCGGTCACACATGTGTCTAGCTCTTCACTTCTCTTAGAGCAGAGACAGAATTCCAGCTGTGTTTCTGACGGGCATCTGAGGAAAAGCATGTGGGAATGTCTCAAACGGGGGCCACACTATGCTTCCCCCCATTTGGTCGAGAAGTGTCCCATGCAAACACCTGGATCTCGTACATTATGTGTCCAATTCAGGGTCTTGTATCCGTTGAATTATCTTGTGCAGTTATCTTGGTTCACTCCCTGCCATTTAGTCAAAGGGAAGGCCAAATTCACCCGTTCCTGCTGTGCTCTGCTCTTGCTGCTGTCCGACAGAAAGTTGAGCTGCATCAGAAGGCAAAAGCTGCAAGCAGTCTCGCCATCTGCAGCAGGCTGAACGCTTGGCTTCCAGTGCATGGCCCCTTGGTGCTAACTGGACTGCAGCCCGGTGGCTGAGCGTGCTGAGGGCAGTGGGGGGATGGGAGATGCTTCTACTGCAGACAAACACCCTGAGAATGGGCACATAAAAACAGGTCTGCTGTGGTTTTCCTGCTTTCATCTGTAGAGAAAAACTTGCTAGCCCTCACTGGGCAGAATTTCAGACAAAGTGTTATTTGTTGTGTTTACACTTTAAAGTTGTTTTTGGTGGAACGGGATACCCTGTTTCTTCCAGTAGACCTCTGCCTTATGCCACCCAGAAGCACTTTCTTCTTGGATTCCTCCTGGGCCCTGGAGATGTGTGTTACACTTAGGTTTACAGCAACGTAAGAGAACTGACTTGGAAAATAATTTTTTTGTATACAACTTTAAGGCAATCTGCATTTTTGCAATTAACTAGAAATGTGCTTGCAACGGCTTTTGTTCATAATCCTGTATTTCTGTGTTGGCCACTTTCTGTGCACTTTGGACTTTTGAAGAATTATGTGCCATAGACTTAAAAAGAGTAATAATTTCAGCAGATGTGACCCAGGTAAAATCACTAGGTGGTAGAAGAGATTCCCTGCTGTTCACACCAACCCATAGAGCATCCATGAATGTGGTCACAGGTAGATAAACGTCTATACAACTATGAAAAAGTCTAGCAAAAAAAATGGCAAAATAGAGTCAGCCACAATTAAAACTACTAACTAAAACTACAACTACTTAAAGAAGTGAAAGAACAGGAAATTTTAGTGGTGATCTCAATCAGTTTGGTTACCACAGCACATTTCATATGCGCTCAATTTCACCAGTATTATAGCTATTTAGGCACTTAATTGTAAAGATAATGACATAAAAATCACCTCAAAGCTATACAAGACCTAACTTGTGAAGAAGCAAAGTGAAAGGCACCACACCTCAATGCCACAGAACCTGAATGGAGCAAACTGGACAGAGGAGTTAAAGAACAGCAATGCACATGTTCTACAGCTCTTAGAATTGGGGGGACAAACTGTTGAACGTCAAAAAATAACCTATGTTTGTGCAAGTGTTATTAAGACAAGATTCTGGGATTTAGATGCAGTTTTCAATCTTGTTTACCCGTCACTTGATAGTTTTTATGTTCTGTTCAAAATGAATTGTAAAAATCCATAAGTTATTGGTTCTGGAAACTTGTACTGTTACTATGTAATGATTTGGCAAGACAAAGGATCAAAGAGAAAGGAATGTCTGTTTGGGATAAAGATTATTTCTAATAAGAAAAGGCATACATGGCCAGATGTGGATATAGGCAAGACATAAACACAAAGGACTGGGAATCGCAGGTAAGTCGGAGGACATGGACATTGGGCTAACACTTGACTAACTACTCACAAGCTGACAGGTAAAATACAGACTTTATATAGGACCTCGTAACAAGTGCTAACACTAATACAATTGAAGGAGAATTTAAGAATTAAGACAAACATGGAAATACTAGAAAGGACTTGAAAACTAGACATCCCAAAGGACCTAGACAGGACCTAATCATGGATGTGACATATCCAAGGTGTGTGTGTGTATATATGTAAGGCATTTTGGAGGCAGAATTGTATCAGAAGGAAGATAATAATTTCATGATATAATCTTTCACATTCAGCTTGTCCATTTTGTTGTATCCGCATCTCTTTGCCCTAGAACACAATTTTATATTTTATCAAGACAAACATGACAGGTAAGTAATAAGTCAGGGAGCCTGAGAATTCATGGCAGTACTGAAGGATAGTAGGTCAATAGATAACCTGCTTCGATTTCTGTCATGCAGTATGACAGAAATGTAGGGAAGAAATCAAATGCTCTGTATCTTGGTTCTTCTATGGTCTTTAGGCCATGATCTACAAAGGCATCTCTTTGTTACCTTTTAATGACATGTTCAACTAAATTCATTCATTCATTGTCTTAGCCACTTAGTCCTGGTGAGGGTTGCAGGGAAACCTGGAGCCCATAGGGCACAGGACATCAACCCACCATTGGGCAGGTACACACACAACAGGCAATTTAGACACACCAATCAATCTAACCTGCATGTCTGTGGGAGGAAACCCGAGCACCTGGAGAAAATTCACCAAGCGCAGGGAGAACATGCAAACTCCACACACACACAGACAGACCCAAGGCAGGAATCAAACCCCAGGCCCAGAGGCACGAGGCAACAGTACTAACCACCACACCACTGTGCCACGTGTTCAACTAAATTGACTTAATAAAACATGGCATCTTTATAGATTATAAATTAAAGAAATAAGAAATGCAGACTTTCTATAATAACATCCACTAATCAACAATATCATCGTATATCCAAACTGCAAGCAAAAATGTTAATGTTAATAAAAACAGGATCCTCACTGGCAGGCACTGCATATCAGACAGCCTGCTTATGAAGGAAATTGAACTTTTTGTAGTCATCACCTATTGTTCTTGGCAGGATTCATCACCTGGACTGCTATACTGGAGTTACGAAGGAGCTGAGTGAAGGCCGACTGACTGAACATAAACAACGGCACCGTTATGGGCATAGAGTGCTGGAAAGCCACGAGATTTTCCTTTTCGGCTCTAGAAATGTCAGTATAAGTTAATTTGCAGTGTGGAGTAATCTGAAAGCAAGAGGCTTTATTCCACTGTTCTGTTGAAATATCATGCAATGCATTAAATCTCCAGTCTGTAAACTTGCCCTTTGCAAATAGAGATGTTTTAAATGACAAATTTATGTTTCAGTAAAGGCCAGCATAAGGTCAGGGCCAACAGTCTTGACATGTTGCCCCCTGACACTCCACCTTGTACTTTATCAACTTCTGCTAAAAACAAACACGTGTATCTTCAGTGTTAGATGAGACGTGATGCTAGCTTACGTTAGTCATCCTCCCGCCTCTCAGCAACTTCCTTTTCCTGTAGGCTTTGTGGTCTCCCACATATAAGTGTGGTGTTTCAAATTAATTAATATATTTATTTATTGTTACGGTACTTGTCCAGCCATGGTTTCAAAATGCAGGAGATGAAGGGACAAAAACGCTGTTCAGGCATCACCACTGGTCAGGTTCAGATAAAGTGGAGGTGGATGTGGAATCACAAGATCAATCAGCTGTCTGTCACTACAAAGCTCGCTGAAAATTCTGCTTTTCAACAATTAACGTTTGAGGAGTATTTATACAGCTGGATATTCTTACTGGGGAACACCACTGTACTTAGTACTCAACTGACAGAGCAATGTTTTAACCACATATCTCCTGCCCACTGCGTTTTCCTTGTTATAGTGGAGTTGATATATAAATACGTTACTGGACAATAAAGTCTGTATATGATTGGACACTTCAGTTGTTAGCTTGGATGTAATGTAAAGTACTGACTGTTTTTGACTAATGGTAGCATGACACCATGACACTACTGTGCTTCTAGTAAATAAGTTGAATTTATTGTTTCAGGTGTAAACTAATCTCTCTAGACCACATCTGCAATGAAATTTACTTCTGCTTTTTACTATCTGACTACATTCTTCTAGTTATTTTCAGCATGAGTCTGCTGTGATGTTGTGTTTTGTGGAAGGTGAAAATTGTGGCTAAGACTGCTTCTGAAACCTTTTTACCTGGATCTATAACTTTACCAACGTCCCTAAGAAATACCGCAATCTATTCATGTCAAATTGGATCAGTGTACATCTTACTTACCTTTCCTTTTTTGCATCCCTGTTGTATGTTAGAACTGACATAATGATACATTGCAGGAATTTAAACACTAAAGTGCATAAATCTGCCCAGAAAAAAAAAAATGTAACTTGTCTTGGTTCATTTTGAATAAGTCGAACGCTAACAGATGTTTTACAAAGAGCAGGTCAGAGATGAAAAGTTGAACACAATTTACTAAGGTTTGGGCTGCTGTTCGAACACAGCATCCATTCAAAATATTATGAACTGTTGAATAAGTGAGAGTGAGGTGAGTGTTTCCTTTGATAAGCTGAGGTCAAGTGTTGATTGCTCAATGGGCTGGAAGATTTCCTGATGTCTCTGGGTGTGGGAACAGCCTGCTGAGCAAGACTGTCAAAATTAGCAGTCAGCTATGACTTCTCGTTAGTTATGCTGCTTCCAACTCTTGATAACTATTCACACGGTTTACCAACACACTCAAAAAAAAAACAAATAAACTTAGAAATCTTATACATTGCACTCATAGTTGACCATGTCTTTTTATTTCTCCTAACTGCTATGTGTGTCACTCTGCTGAGCTGTAACAGTGCCCCGTACATCAGCAAAGGTGTTACTAGTTTTCATTTTAATGGTCTGTTTGTGATTCTTAGCATTGTACACCTGTGGTTTAATTTGCAATGCCTCCTGCTCTGAGCAAGAGCATCTCTCTGTATGTGAGCGGCTGTCGAGTAAATAAATCATAATAGTGCTGAGCTGCCGAGCGAAAATGTTTTCCTCCCTTAATGACCCTGCGGCCTCTTTAGAGCCGTTAGTTAAGTGTACAGAGCTCAGTCAGATCAAACATCCACAACAGCACCTTGAGATCTGAGCAGAATAATATCTGCTTTGATATAGACTGTCTATCTTTTAAACAGTGTTCTTTCATCTGTCTCGTAATCATTTTCGCCCCCCCCCCCGACACACACATCCCCCCTCCTTCTGCCTCCTGCCGTGTTTTGTATTCATCAGATCCGAGTCCCTTGGTGGCTCTGAAAGGTGAGAGATGAATTCCTCTCGTTTTAATTACAAACTCCCGCTGCTGGCTGCCTGCTGCGCACCTCACTCCACTCATTTTTCTTTCTTTCCTTGACACCGGACATCAGTTGGTGCCACCCCGTTTCTCCACTCCCTTCTGTCAAGTTCCTTGCAGGACCTGCAAGATGTTCTGGCCCTTCGGGTTTCTTGGATTGGCTGGAGTACCGCTCTAAATTCAGGGCTTGTTCTGGACTGAACATTTAAAGAAGCCTAAACCAAGGATATCTTCATGAGCGCTAATTGAAATGTCCTCTCACTAAAGTACAGGTACAAAACACGGTGACTTAAAGCTGCACTGCATCGACGAATATCCTGCCAATTTAAAGAGCTGTAAGTGTCAGTGATGAAATCTCTCTAGCTAAAAAAAAAAAAAACAAACATCACACCCTGACACTGAATGTAAGCTTTCAAAGGCCTATTCATTTCAGACAAATTAGATAATAATCTCAAATGAATCTCTCTTACTCTCCGTAGACTGTCAGAGAATCTCATCAACATGTTGTGCATTTTTCTAACCAACAAAACCCTAATCTGATCTCTCTCCTTATCAACAAGGATATTAGAGACCAGTATCGTCATGGAAGAGAATGTGTAGTTCCTCCCAGAAAACCCCAGAGGGCTTCCAGAGAGGCACTTGATCTCTGAATGACGTCTAGAAAGACAATGACTTTGTAAGACATCCACAGTGTATCTTTTTATCTTTACTTCTCTCTCTTTCTCTTTCTTTCTCTCTCTCTCTCTCTCTCTCTCTCTCTCTCTCTATAT
>JABJVR010000008.1:0-14506 GCA_025773905.1 Chitala chitala | reverse complement strand
TATGAGAAGGCTACATAAAGGAAATAAAATTTCCACTAAACTGGTAGAATAAGGCTAGAAACATTCTGCTCTTATTGTCAACATACAATGGCAATCAGATCTTTCAACATCACTACAAGAAGTTACCTTATATCAAGGTTAACCCTTAGCTAGACAACTGGGTCAGGCAAACTCTACAACCGCAGCTCTTGTGGGATGATCCCAGTCTGCAGGTGTGAGGACATAGAAAAAGTGGCCCAAGGAAGGAAAACAAGTGAACTTTCAACAGGGTCATGGGTGGCTAAGGATCATTGATGTATGTGGGGATCGAAGGGTAGCCCATGTACTCCAACTCAATAAAATACCTATTGTAGCTCCAATTCTTCTAAAGGTTAATGCTGGTTCAGATAGAAAAGTGTCAGAACACACAGTGCATCACAGTTTATTGCATATGTGGCTGTGTAGCTACAGACCAGTCAGGGTATCCACCAGACGTGTCCACCACCAAAAGTGCAGACAACTGGACCATGAAGCAATGGAAGAAGGTGGCCTGGTTTGATGAATTGTGTTTTGTTTTACATCATATAGATGGCTGGGTGTGTGTGCGTCGCTTACTTGCAAAGAGATGGCACCAGGAAGCACTATGGGAAGAAGGCAAGCCGATAGTGGCAGAGTGATGCTTGCATCCTGCCATTCATGTGGATGTTACTTTGACATGTACCACCTACCTAAACATTGTTAGTAACCAAGTACACCACTTCATGGATACAGTATTTCCTGATGGTAGTGGCCTCTTTCACCTGGATAATGCACCCTGCATAACTGCAAAAATTGTTCAAGAACAGTTTGAAGAACACAAAAATGATATCTCAATCCAATCGAGCACTTGCGAGATGTGCTGGAAAAACAAAGATGATCCATGCAGGCTCCACCTTGCAACTTCCAAGACTTAAAGTAATCCTGACCAATTGGTGCCAGATACCACAGGATACCTTTAGAGGTCTAGAGGACTCCATGCCTAAATGGGTCAGAGCTGTTTTGGTTGCAAAAGGGGGCTCTACTTAATATTAAGTGAGGGGGTCATAATGTTATGTGTCACATCCATCACCTGTAGTGGCCCTCTTTGGCCACTAGGTGCTACTGTTTCTTCCTTTTCCCCTCTACACATGAACATTCTTTTCCACTTGAGGTTTCTCAATTAATTGTATCATCACTATCACCTGTGTCTCATCACCCACTCTATTTAAACCCTTTCCTGCATTTATTCCTTTGACAGTTGTTGTAAGTCTCCATAAATCGTTTGCTAATCCTTGGTCATGTATGGTTTATACCTTGTATTTGAACCCTGTTTGCTGTAATAAACCCCTTATGCATTTAGACTCTACCTCTGTGTCCCCGTTCTCAGATTCATGACATTATGGCTGGTCAATGTATACCCCCAGAACATCAGCAATCCTTCACCATGATTGACTGTGGGAATGGGGTTCCTCTTCTCATTTGCAAATTTATTTCTTTTTTCTCACCCCACATACCTGTGTGAATTATGACCAAATAATTCAGCTTTGGTGTAATCAGACCACACAATCTTGTTCCAGAACTCATTTGGTTTGTTCACATGTTTCTTAGCATACTCTACTCCAAGCATGTTACCTTATGCAATGGTTTGCTGTGTGTCCGTATTGTGTGAGTGTGTGCATGCTTGTGCCCTGTTATGGGTTGGCATATATACATAACATTGGTTGTACATAATTGTATGTTTCCTTTATATGTTTAACTGCACTGAAAATAAATACTTCTAGGAAATGTAATTTCATTAGGTGCAACCAGTGTATGTATTTTTTTTACATGAATCCAGCATATTTTAGTTCAATATACATCTGATGAACTGGACATATTCATATCTGCATATGCAGAACACAAATTCATAATTTAAAAACATTGCAGCTCTACAGCTGTCGCAAAGGATGGAGAGATGGCATGTACTAAACAACATATAATGAAAAATATGTACATTGGTTGTGCGTAATTTATTAAAAATCCAAATTTAAACCAAGAACTGAAACAGACTTTAATAGGGTTACCCAATGAGCCACCTTGCTGTTTATTGCAGTCCTGACCTTTTGTGGTATTGTGCCTTGTTAGAGTTTCTATGCTGCCCACTTTGTGTATGAACAGACATAACATTTCTGACACCTGAATGCTTGTTATGCTACTACACCTAGCATATTAACCCAGGGTTTTGGGTGAATCAAAACTCTGTGAAGCAAGTTTAGTTTAGTGAGTAACTAGTCATACTGACTGCACTGGAATTCATTGTTAGCTTGATTTCTGGAAAGGAAAATTCAGTTTGGGGTTAACAGATCACAGTAACTTGCTAAACCAGCTTTCTAGAATACTTCCCAGGAGACAAAATTTCTACAGGTCTTTTTGTTTAACAACAATCATACCACTTATCCTGAAGGTTTTTGTATGCTTTTATTTGTATGTACATGTCTGAGCTTGTCTGTCTGTTTGTATGTGTGAGCATGCTTCATCTACGATGTCTGTTATTTCCAGAATGCCCTTGCGTGCATTTGCATCTTCATATATGGTGGTGAGTGGTCAGCGAGCAGCAGAGAGTAAAGCAATAACCCATATGGCTTTGGGAATTGACGTATGTTTTTGGCCTTGACAGTTGCATCCCACTCTTTACAAAAATCCCAAGTGTGGGTGGGGACTTTTTCTTTCTATTCCTGAAATGTGATTCATAGTCATGCCATCTTAATCAGGTAAAAAGTTATTTCCCCATGGAACCTCAGCAACCTATAGACAAGGCCATTAAACCTAAACAAAGCATTTTGTTCTACATCCTGAGTGAACACACTGACTGCCAATACTTATGTATATTTTTGAGATCATCCCAGAATACAAAATTGGTACTCTGAGATCAAAGTTATTGTATTTACTGTAACTAAGTTTATTAGGATACATTAGCAATATTATGTTTACTCTAAGGTCCGTCGTTCGCTTTGCACACACAGAAGGTGTGTTTTCATCTGCAGAATGTGTGTCGCAATAGTTTTCTAGTTCTGATGTAAATGATGTTTTTAGTCATTCTAGCAACAGGAAATGTTGTCATATTTTTATGTCCTTATTCTGAATTCTGGAAGTGATGTAAGGATCTTAACCCTCAGGATTTCCAACACAGTCAAATCCTCTGTTCTGCTCTGACCTGAACATAAAATTAAAAATAAATGTAAATAGGAATTAGGTCATATGTCTGATCTGTTTAATTTTAATGGTATAACAAGTTATTTTGAAATAAAAAAATAGATTATTAAACAAAAGATTAAAAAAAAATCAATTTTTTGTATAACAGCAGAAATAAAGTAAGGATAATAATTTCAGATGTTGACATTCTAAACAGGCCACAGGGCTTTGATTACAGTATATTAATTCACAGGTGAAACTACCATGGGAAGCATGTTAAATCAGTATAGTGGTGATGAATTGGTGACTGAATTCATTCCAGACTATGTGGTTTTATCAAAACTTACCCAGGAGAATTTTGTTGTTGCATTATAACAGTGTTGTTTTATTATAAATTATGCATATTATTAAACACAGAACATGCACTCATTGAATAGCTTGTACATTATTGAATAAAAGATAAGCATTTTAATGTACAGGTTTCACACTTGTGTTTATTCAGTGCTTTAGAAGAAGGTGACATTCAATAAAAAAAATGTGCTGTGCCTTTAAAAACGGAGGGATGGAGTGCAGGGGGGTGGGGGGGAGAGAGCGATGGAGAGCAAGGGAGATGAATAGAAAGAACTAGAAGCAGACCTTTTATGAGCAGAAAGCACGGCTCCAACGTGACAGATAAATCAACAGAGATATTTCAAGGATCTGCCTCTCGCCACTTCCGTTCCGCGGTCGTACTGCTAAAAGCAGCACGGCGTCCCCCAGAAGCATTTTGCTGCCCTGATTGACGTTGACGAGATAACGGAAGAGGATCGAACGAAACGCTTGAGTCTAAGTAGCCCAGTGACCCTGAGGCAGGGGACGGGCTGCAAGGGAAATACTGTCTTCTGCTTTTCACCACTACTTTTTTTTTTTTTTTTTTCTTTTTTTTTAACATGGCAATCCTCCCTCCATGATCTGTGTCTTACACACTGCGAGCCCTCCCTCCTGAGTGGGATTTTATCTGTTGGCTTTTTTTTTTTTCTCTGTTTAGCGGGTGGATAGAAGGGAGGCGGGAAGCATCTTGCTCCAAGCTGGCCCCAGCCACGTCGCTGCCTCCTGGCTGGCTGGGCTATGAGCTTCCCATAGCAGAAAGAAGCAAGAACTAACAGGGCCTGCGGGGAGGGGGGGGCCCGGGGGGGGTGGGGATGCGTGCCATTGCGGGGGGACGGGGAGCAGCAGCAGCGACAGCAGCAGGCCGAGGGCGAGCTCACCGGCTCCCTCTCCCCCTTCTCCACCGCCCCTGCAGGACCATGCGCTTGTGAGGGATGGGGCGCCGCACCCGGAGCCCAGGCCTGAGCCACGGCCTACCTCCCCCGACCGGGGCCAGGCCCACCACCACCGGAACCGGGAGCGCTTCGCCACCATCCAATCAGCATCTTTGGTAAGACCCAGGCCTCCTCTTCCTCTGCCTCTTCATCCCTACTGCCCCTTTTTCTAAAGCATTTTCTCCAGCTCCCCAGCACTCGCCTTTGTCGGTTGTCATGGCAACCACATCTTGTTACAAACGGTCTCTTTTAGTCCTCTATCATCTCCCATCATTTCAAAATTGTTAATATCAGTAATTACAATATTTTCATTGAGTCATGTGTCATTAGACATTTTACATTTGTTGAACATTTTGCTGTAAAATGTTTGACATTTTTTGTTGACCGTTCGTTTTCCAGGTTTTTTATTTTATGCATGTTGAATATCCCCCTTGTTGTGTGTGTGTGTGTGTGTGTGTGTGTGTCTGTGTGTGTGTGAGTGTATATTTGCCTGGGGTTTATGTTTCTTTATAAGTCAGTGCCTAGGTATGTGTTTCATATTTGAATTTGTGCATGACATCAGTGTTTTCTGAATTTGTCCTTTTTGCTTCCGCGTTTTTTATTTTTTATGCCAGTGCTTGTGTGGTCAGGTGTGTACACATTAAATATATTTGTCAATAAGCTCAGTTTTGTAAATGCACTATTGCACTGTTTTATTATTTACATGTTTGCGCATGGTTTGTCAGTGTATACATGTTCTGTGTCTGTCTGATGTCAGTGACTTCAGCTTTGTGTGCATGTGTGTGTGTGTTTCATACCAGTAGTTATTGTGTGTGTATTAGTTTTTGATGCCAGCGTTTCAGCTATGTGTGTATATGTGTTTGTCATGTTAAAAGCTAAGTTGAAGTCTGTAACCATACTGTCATTATCCCAATTTTTTCCACTTCAGTTTGACAGGATGTGCAGTGTTACTGATAATCCCAAAAGAGCAGTCCTTGTGTCAAGGCTGTGGTAGTGATGGTTTCATGAAGGCCTGTGCTGTTCTGGCGGGAAGTGTGGAAGGGAAGAACTGCGGATCACTGTCTTTGTGGCAATTTATTGGATTTAATTTAGATCCAAAGGCAGTGCTGTATCACATGTTGGAAGACCTAGTCTCTTCAAATATCTGGAAGACCATTTCAATTACACATACATGCACCATTTCTAAGAAAAAAGAAAATGCTAGAAAGGTATCAGAAGTGACCGATGTACCTCCAGCACTAAATAGTGCTCACTCTGCCCCCCCACAATCTGAAAATAATATGAACAGTACGTCCCTTTCTCGAAATCTTCAATAAGGTTCTCAGAAATTAATTCTGGCAATTTAACCCATCTGGTAATTGTGGTGTTCCAGAAAGAGAACAGTCTCTTAGAAATGGTCCTGATAGTAAAAGAATTTTTGTAATGTATGAGAACAACTATATATCAGAGAGAATTTAATGGCTTCTTATTTCAATTTATACAGTATTTTTATACAAAAACTTTGCTGTTGTAAAACATGTATATTGCTGGGCATTATTAAGAGTGATATAAATAACATTAAGTAAATTTTGACCACTAATAAATTTCAACCACATTCTCAGTTGAATTTTTTAATATTGCATATAGCTCATTGATCTTGACCCTTGAACTCTGACTTCTCCAGGTCACAAGGCAGATCCAGGAGCATGAGCAGGACAGCGAGCTGCGAGAACCGATGTGGGGCTACAAGCGGATGCGGCGGCAGCACCAGAAGCAGCTGATGGCATTGGAGAACAGGCTGAAGGCCGAGATGGATGAGCACCGGCTCCGGCTGCAGAAGGAGGTTGAGACGCACACCAACAATGCCCACATCGACCTGGAGAAGCTGGCTAAGAAGCATGCTGTTCACCTGGACAGGGAGGTTGGTGACCGCCGCTTTGATACCTGAGAGGCCAGATGCAACAGTGCTGTGGCCACCACATAGAAAACGGTCATGGTTGTAAATTAAAAATTAAATTAAATTTAATTCTGTTTTTATATAGGGCCTTTTACAACAAGTTGCCTTTTATAGCACTTAACAGGAAGAAGTAACAGATTTCACAACACTCAACAGTGAATGATGAAAATTAAAGCCAGTAGACAGCTCAGGCAAACCAACAACCTATGGGGGCCCAAGGTCAACTAAATGTTACCATCAAGAGATAGCCTTTTCAAAGATTTTAGTCCAAAGTCTATTAAATAAATGACATTATTTTTATTACTGAGTGCTTTATCAATCCTTTAAAAAATGTTGTATACCTGCTAAATTTATTTGAAAAAGTTAAAATATACATTGGTATGCAGGTAAAATACCAATAAAATAAAATTTTCTTCCCCTCTCTCCTCCTTTCCACCTGAAGACAAAGGCAGCGGCGGCCGATGAAAAGAGGTTCCAACAGCAGATCCTGGCCCAGCAGCGGAGGGAGTTGACTGCCTTCTTGGAGAACCAAAGGAAACAGTACAGACTCTGCAAGGAGAAGATCAAAGAGGCCAGTACAGTTTAATATTTGCATGAATGTCCAAACAGATAAAGCTTAAATACACCTGCATTGTGTTTCTCTCCTGTTTCTTACTGGCAGAGCATATTTGTTTATTCAAGTTGTGCTCTTTTCCTTAATCATAAAAACAGATTTTGTTGAAAACGCAAGCAACTTATTTGTGTAAGTTCAACCACTAGTTGCATTCATACAGTGTAGAGGTGATGGCATTTTTACTGGTGTTCTTTCTTTTTTTAAACTATTCCTTTAACTGAGTTGGCATAACATATATAATGACGACTGACAGACAAAAATTGGGAAAGTAATGTAAGTGGTGTTTACTAACAATAAAACAAGTCTACAATAAAAAAATAATAATAAAATTATAATTGTCCAGAGACAGGCCAAACAAGTTCAAAAACCCAAATCAAGCAGACCAGAAGAGTGACAAGGCACATAACACACACAGGAGGAAAACAGGTTGACGGGACCCACAAAATTGGCCAGACAGAGTGAGAAGAAAAGTGGAACAAACATTAGGAAATGGCTCCGTAGCAATGAAAACCACACGCAATATTCCACTGAGGTCACAACAGGAAAGGGCAGACTACATATTGCGTAACTGGCCAGTGCCATGTGAACCTAATTTTCAGGTGAATACAATCTTGACCAAGGGGGTGTGACTTCCTGCTACATGAGTAATGCTCCCCCACATGCTTGTTTGTGAGCTCTGACCAGTTGCAGACATGACATCTTTAGACATGAGATGTAGTCTAATATCAGTTTACCTTATTTACAGTTTATAACACAGCCTTTATTTTTTACTTGATTGCTTTTGTACATCAGTCACCAGTTTCACCTAGTAGAACTTCTTATTGTGTACATTAAATTAAGTTATTAAATCAGGTATTATCCCAATTGTCACTTATCTGTGTATTGACATGTGTTTTGGCCATTTTTGAAAAACAAGAGCTTCTTTTTGCTGGGCTGCTTCAGTAGCTTCCAAGCCAGTGGGCAGAGCTGTGTCCTGATTCCATCCCATGCAATTATTACTGTAGGAAATGAGCGAGGACCACAGCACGCCCAAGAAGGAGAAGCTGGAGCGGCTGTCAAAGCACAAGGAGACCGTGCAGCACTCCCAGGCCGAGGAGGAGGCGCAGCTGCTGGGTCAGCAGAGGGCTTTTTACGACCGCAACTGCCGCGCCTTCAAGCGCAGGATCCTCAACAGGAGGCACGAGCTGGAACAGGAGCAGATGCGAGAGGCGAGGCCTACCTTTTCTACTCATTTTCCACAGAAGATGCTGTGTCCTTTGAATTTACAATTGTTCTTAATTTTATTATAGAATGGACATTAATTGCAATTATGGTCATTTTCATTATGTACTAAATGCAGTTTGATTGGTGACTTAGCAATTAGATTCCTCAGATCTTCAACTGCAGTGATATGGCCCACTCCCTGTTGTTCCTATGATTAATTTATTTGACTGACCGAATATTTTAGCAATCGTACCCTTGTCACATTGGACCAAATGCTTTTTGCTCTTATGTATTGACTTAGTGGCTGTTTGGTAGGACTGCAGACGTTTAGTAAACACTAATACACGTGCTGCTGCATGTGTGACCACCAGGAGCTCAACAAGAAGAAATCTCAGAAGGAGATGGAGCACGCCATGCTTATCCGGCACGATGAGTCCATGCAAGAGCTGGAGCAGCGGCAGCTGCAGACGCTGCAGAAGCTGCGCACGGACCTAGTCCAGCTGCAGCACCAGACCGAGCTGGAGAACCAGATCGAATACAACAGCCGGCGAGAGCGCGAGCTCCACAGGAAGCATGCTATGGAGCTACGGCAGCAGCCTAAGAACCTGAAGGTCCTTGTTTCAACTGTGCCATCTACGTTTAGCATTAGCATTTACCATTGACAGGTGTAACCTGTACAGCAAGTGCCTGCAATCAGAGTTCATGGTTGGATTTGTGACAGAAAAAGTTAAGAATGCAATGCAAGGTACTATTGCTGTTTTCCATCCCCAAAATATTATTCACAGAAACTTTGCCTGTTGAGCGAGTATGGCTTGGAGAAAGGCGTTGCTTAAATTGATTATGTTCAATTATGCAAAATTGTTGTTCCTTTAATTAATTTGTTTTATTTTTTCATTATTTAGCCATATAATCTTCCAGCATGTCTTCTTAATTTCTTTGTCCTCTGACCAAACAACTGTAAAGTCTTTATTCTTCCAGTTAATTTGTAGTGTTTCTGTCTTTTCTATAAACCCAACCAACTTAACAAAATTCACTCAACTGGAGCTGAGCAAATCAAGAGGACCATCAGGGCCCATCTGGTACTAAATGGTCTGGGATGGACTGGTTATGAAGTGCAGTTAAGGGCCCAATCTCAGTATGGTGAAGTGTCAAATGCTTAAAGTTAGCAAGTAAAAATAACAGCATGCTGTCTTTTGTTATGTTATGTTTCAATCCACAATAAACTTATGTTGTTTTTCCCAATGTTAGCTTGTAGTTATCGTTGAAGGTGATAAACCTGCCAGTAGAAATGAAATCAATGAAAATCTTTTGAGTGCATGCCGTCTGGTCTATGATTGTTCTTCTAGGCTTTGGAGATGCAGATCAAGAAGCAGTTCCAGGACACATGTAAGGTACAGACCAAACAGTACAAAGCCCTGAGAAGCCACCAGCTGGAGGTCTCTCCCAAGAGTGACCACAAGACCATCCTAAAGTCACTGAAGGAGGAGCAGACACGCAAGCTGGCCGTGTTGGCAGAGCAGTATGAGCAGAGCATCAACGACATGATGGCATCACAGGCGGTGAGTACTCAGCAGCACCTGATCTGCTGACTAATCTGAATCTGCTGCTTATTAGCTTCGCGGGACTATAGTTTAGCCACTGCTTCTGCATTGTAACTAAGAGTCTGATGGAATACTTTGTTATACAAAATTGTACCATTGTAGCAACTAGTGATGAAATTTGGTGTATGATTGAAAATAGCCTTGCATGATGCCTTGAAACATCTTGAAAAGGCACCCGTAGGACCTCCCGCCGATCCTCTGGCTTTTCAGGTCAGGCTGGGTGAGGCCCAGGACGCGGAGAGTCAGGCGTTGAAACTGCAGCTCCAGCAGGAGATGGAATTGCTGGATGCCTACCAGAGTAAGATCTTGATGCAGGTTGAAGCACAGCACAAGATGGAGCACCAGAAGCAGGAGCAACAGGCATCGCTCCGACGCACCCATCTTGAACAGAAGGTTTGTGCCGTAGAGTCACGCCCTATTAACTTCTCATGGCTCATGCATTGTAGAATGCTGTAAAACGTACTCTTTTTTTCCCCCCAATTTTATGAAAATGGTTTAGTTGGATGTTGGCTCAGCATGTTATTTTGCCAGTTGTCACATGTCCATGGTTGTGTGTTCGATAGCAGCTTTGGCTTTTGTGTGGGTAGAGTTTCTATGTTTCCCCACTGCCTGTGTGGGTTTCTTCTAGGTCCTTCAGTTTACTAACATATTCTGTAGTCCTGCAAGTCCTGGAAGTTGTGTGAATTGCCAGGTCTAAAGTAACCACTGCGTGTGTGTGTGTGTGTGTGTGTGTGTGTAATATATAACTTCCTTCCACTGTGTTTCCCCAAATCGTGTTTTCATTCTGAAATCCTAGGTTCATTGTGAAGTAAGGAGGTTTTTACAACCCCAAAACAAAAGTTAAGGTGCCTAAATGTTTCAGTAATATAGCCATAGATTACAAAAAAAACGAAGAATAAGCAGAGCAGACAGCAATGAATCATACTTGTGGCTAAAAGTTTATAATGCCGAGACCTAAGGCAGTTCTTAAGCAGTCTTGAGCAAGATATTTGACCTAAATTGCTGCACCAGCAAGTCCATCTGCATAAATGGACAAAGAGCGAAGAAAAATTTGAAAATGTCTGGTAAGCAACTAAATGACGTAGTTGCGGTGACATTTGGGGTGGAATGCACTGCGGTAGAGGAAGTGTTTATCGGACTTAGAAATCTGTGATTTCAGATAGACGAAGAACTGGCAGCACTTCAGAAGGAGCACACAGAGCGGGTCAAGCACCTCCTGGAGCGGCAGGAGAGGGAGGTCAGCGCCTTTGACACAGAAAGCCTCCGCCTGGGTTTTGGGAGCCTGAGCACCCTGGACGTCCCCATTGAGGACAGCAGATGAAACTAGACTCGCCGTTAGCGCCTTGTCTGCCCCTCCTTACTCTGGGGCCAACCATACCCCCCCCCCCCCCCGCTCCACCTGCCCTCATCAGACCGGTCCGGGGCCATCCTCAGCTGTCTACCTATTCTCCCTTCCCCTACCTCTGTCCAAAACCCCTGTCACCCTCCACCCACCTTGAGTCAAGATGCTGGATTAGTCCTTTGGTTGTCTTTAAAGCTGACGTCTTGCAACGTTTTCGGCAGTCAAACTCAATAGAAAAAAAATATTAATAATAAAAGCAAAAACGTCATCAACCGATGGATGTGCGTCGCTTTGAGGTCGAGTCCTGACAACAGTGTGTAAAAACAACAAAGAAACGGGGAAAATATTTCAACTTCAAGACACTTTGTTGCTGCGTGTCTCTTTTTGATAGGTCCTCATCAGGAAATTTTTATTAGGGTCGAGCAATTTGATATGTTTAAGTTTGATCTCTTTGTGAGCACATTGGCATTTCAAAGAGGTTACAACAGAGAAAATAAAGATTACAAATAGGGGCTAATGCCTGGAATTTGGCTACATTATATAAAACTTCACTTGTGACAGTAATAACGTAAATGTGAACCAAGCCAGGATATTGTAAGGTAGGTTTGGTCTCAAATTTTGAATAGAGGAATTTAATGGGAAGATTGTTTTTCTTATGTTCATATGCTAGTGTAATTGGTTAGCAGATTTTTGAGGTGTTATTTTTGTCTTTTTTTTTGGCATGATTATTTTGTTTATTTCTGTTTTGTCAGTGTGATGCTCTATTTGAAGTAACATCTAGGTCATTATCACTGGCTGAAATCAATTTGGAGCAGTGTATTTTCTTATGATAAGTCAACTCATACAAGGCTTTCTTATTGCATGCACTTTAAAGAGAATTCAGGTTACAGAGAAAAGAGCATGAATCTGTCAGCGGTTTAAATTCTGTATTGTAAATAATTATGCTCACTGAACTCTTTTTTTTTCAATAGCTAAACAGTATCTTGCTTTCATGACATATTTGATATGACACATGAGATTTTTAAACAATCTTTATTTGAGATGTGCCTATGGATTGGTTTTTAATTAACAAAGCCAACTTTATTCTTTGTTACTTCAACAGCCAACATTGTAAATGATGTAATGTTGAATGTCGTTGGTGTCACCCAGTAATTCATCACTGTTGTAAAAAAAAATAGCAGTGACCATTATACTGGATGTAAAATATTTTGATAAATATTTGTAATTAACTACCCAAACATGCGAACCAGAAGCAGGGGTTAGTAACATTTTGTTTTCAGATAAGTCATTGTAATGAAGTGCTGTTAATGTCTGGTATTTAATTACAGTAGTGAACAAGGATTTAATGCACAGAAAGTGTTGTAAGAGGAAAAAGACGATGTGCCGGATATATTAAACGAGTTACCGCCAGTTGTTAGTATAGAGTAGCTACTTTTTTATATCATGGAGCAATGTTCAGACGCTGTTTGTGACTCAGGCAGGTGACGATATTAGAAGGTATAAGTCAGGATCGATCCTGAATGTGTTGTCAGCGGGTCTAGTAGGGTAACTGCTAGACACTTTTTACACAACTGAACATAATTATATATTTAGCATCAGCATATCAGGACCTGCTGCCCAAATTTGTACAGCTGGTCTTGACTTTACAGTTTTACAGTACCATTAACTTTAGTGTTCATACACAATTTATTTTAACATTCATACTTTGGGCCAATCAGAAGGGAAGATGGGGTGGGTTCTAGAAAGCTGCTAGTTTTGGACTATATATGTACTTAGTACTTGTTTGGACATATTTGGATGCTGTCGATCCACCAGTTTGCACCTTCAGAACCTCAATGTGCTATTAATACATGAAAACATACAGTTTACAGGGCGTCAAGCAGGAGATCCCAACTGTCTGTGTACACAGTTCTTCTGTAAACTGTAAACAGTAGCCTATGTTGTAGAATATACATTTCTGCTGTCATTAACTGTTGTGTTCAAACCTTTATATCACTGAGTGTCAATTTATAGGCTACGATTCCATTCCAGTCTGAAAGGTTAGGTGATAAATGGAATGAAACTGTATATTACATACACAGATACACACACACACACACACGCACACCTACAAGCTTTTGCGTACATAATACCACTTTACTTCGGTAGCAGTGAATGGGCTTTGCAGGTGAGCCCAAACTATCTTTGTCAAACTGCCTCTTGACATTTGACCTTTACGTCATCTGGCTGGTTGACAGGAAAAAGCCAAAATCTGCAGAATATACTGTTTTCTTTACTTTCTCATTATTGTGGGGAAGTTATCTGCATGCACCATGCAAGAATTTCATTGTCAGCTGACTAAAGATATGAAAAATATGCCTGTAAAGGCCTAAATTGTTCACAATAGATTTTATTTATAAATTTAGAATTTATTTTTATTTAAATATTAAATGTTTATACAATATATTGGTTCTTTAATTTTCAGTTCTCACTACTTCTACTGATTATTATTATTTAACATTTAAAAAAAAGCTTCAGTGTTTTAGTCGTGACTCAAAGTCACTGCAGTTTATGCTCATAACTCGAGCAATGTTACTCCTTTGGTATGAAAAGGGAGGAACTTTGGTTGCACAAGACGACAAAGCATATTTTGATTTACTGGCAGTGTCCTGATTTTTAAACAAGACCTAATAAATATGTCTTTTACTTAGGTTTTTGTGCTGAATTTGCCTTTAAAGCTGTTTAGTTGAAGTTTTCATCTTAATCTGCCATTTACATCCAAATGTTGATTAATTTTTTTTAGATATCATCAAGTGTATTATACAGCTTACTATTCTATAATTATATCCATGTATATTTGTAATATATTAAACAGATCAAGGCCAGATTCATTGCTGGAGAGATGCTGAAGCATGGTGTGTTTAGTTAGTGCTACTGCATCTGTCCTTTTTAACACAGCAAGCAGCCAACTTCCTAGCACTTGTGTTCAGGCCCTGGGAGTTGGGTGAACAAACACATCAGTGTGTAATGTCAGCTTTGACTCATTACAGCTGCCAAGCCTTCTTGCAGTCCCTCACAGGCTTTGTCTGTTTTACCCATTGACTCGTGTTTTCCTTTTTAATTAGCATTTGTGTAATCTGTCCTGTTTTGCTTGCTATTGCTTCTTTGTTTGTTAATTTTTTTTTTATAAGACACAACATATTTGCAGGATACATATAAGCATTCTGGTGATGGTTTCATCATAACTGGTCAAACTTTCGAATTGAAATTGCTTTAAACAGTGTCGGAAACCATATGGGATATACATTGTAAAAGTGTAAACTATACAAAACAAAGTCAATGTCATTTCATATGTGATCTTCT
>JABJVR010000007.1:12597764-12650188 GCA_025773905.1 Chitala chitala | reverse complement strand
TTCTTCTGAGCTCCATTATTCATTTGTATGTTCTCTCTCTTTTTTCTTTTCTTCCCGTTTGTGTACCTAGGCAGCCCATTGAGTAACTTCTTTGACGTAATTAAACAACTTTTTTCAGACGAGAAGAACGGCCAAGTGCCCCGCCCGCCCGGCACGCCCACCAAACAATCCGCTAGCAAGAGACGCGAGCCTGAGGCTCGTAACTGTGGGTCTAGAGAAGAGGCAAAGTGCCCGGCTGGCAAAGCAAGCGTGGTGACATCGTTTGGCACAAAAGAGTAACCTTAGAGTTATGGTAGTGAAATCAGCTTGGTCAGTCCGTGACGTATGTAGGAACCTAGTTGCAAATGCGTAGACAGCTAGTGTCTTCTTTAATTGTAAATATATGCCTTCTTTGGATAATGTCTATAGATAAACTTTTGTATTGTTGGACTGCTGTACATAAATATATAAAACAATCCAATATTTTCAGAATAGAAAATGTAGACGCTCATACTTCTGTCTTTCTACCGTCTCCAAAGTCACCCCACCCCCCCAAAGCAATTTTGCTTGCATCAGACAATGTCTCCTGTCCTGCTGTCAGTTTCTCTTTTCCTGTTCAAGTTTGTGATGACTGAACTTGTCTCTGCCAGGAATTGTCCAGAAAGCTTGCTAGAGCCCAGCTCCTGCTCCCTTTCCCACCACCACGCTCAAGTGCAATGCATGATGGGTGTTTTGCTGATGGAGGCGCTGTTGTCTGCGAATTGGACAGCTCTCAAGGAAAGTGACAGTCCAAATGCATAGTCAACCCTCTTCCAAACTCCAGGCTGCCCACCCCCTCTCACAGACCTGAAGAATCCACTTCCTAGTGTCCCGTACCTCCTTCTGCTGGGGAATGAGATTGAGATGGGCCACAAATCTTCTGGGATGTCACCAACGCACAAGCAGACACACCAAGACTCTGGGCTGTACTAACCCTAACCACGTGATTAAAACAAGCAAGACAAAAATGCACAAAATAAAAGGAACAAAAGGAGGGGATTGTAAAAGGACATGAGCCAACATGGACGCCTCCAGGATTGTACTTTTTTTAAATACAGGCTTTCTATGTGAACGATTAGGTTCGAGACCATACTGAAGTCAATGTGACTGCTGCAAATGGACTGAAATCCATACTTCAGAAGCGAATGGTTTTCGTATAAGGGGGAGAGGGCTTGGGGCACACCGATGAATGGTACATTCTCTTGTACAGATCGAATGTTTCCTATGTAAAAATGTCTAATTGTGACACTGCTCATCTATGAGACCAGGAAGGTAGAAATTTTGGCCCATTTAGCATTTCATCTGGATTTTTTTGTGTTATCAATTGTAATTTTCTTCATAGAAAATTGTTTGTCTTCCTTTTCTAAAGAGAAGTTTATTTTGTCGTTTTTATTTAATGCAACTGAGCAATGAACACTGGGAAGTGTTGAAAACAATCAGATATTTTTTTCATATTTATTTTTTAGTTTACAGTGTTGTCGTCTTAATTTATTAAGGATACGCAGCTTAAATTTTGTCGAACGTTATTTATTTGTGTCATATTGGAACGACAGCTTTTTGAAAGTGTTTTAATTTATACGTTTTACAGCCTCACAGAAGAAGGGATGTGTAGTGTGTGCTCAAATAAATTATTTACCCGTAAATTAAGAATGTAGACTAGCCTCTTTGGGAGGACATCCTTCTACTGATATGTCAGTTTCACTTCATTGTGTGTGTACAAAATTATGGAAAAAAAAATGCTTTTCTTGTAAATAGTTGAGTTCCAATGATGGGCATCTTGAAGCATAAGGCATTCCTGCTCATGGGTTTTATCTCGTATTAATGTGTGCATGTCGACAATTCAGTTTTTTTGCATGATGCTGGTGTAATTGTTCTGTAAAACTCTTTGCCTTAACCTGTTTTAACTTCCTGTTTTCTGTGTCCTCTACTCCCCTTTGGTCTTATCCCCCCCCCCCCTCCATGTTTTCTGCCCCCCTTCTTTTCCCTCACTCTGTTTCCAATGCTTCCTCTACACTGTACCTCTTAAACAAAGGCTTGGAGATGGTCATTGAGATGGTCATTCAAATGATCCCCAACAGCTGATGCAGGAAGGGGATTTTATTCTGCGAGAAATAAAGCAATACATATTGTTACCTTTTCCATTTTGTACTTTGGAAAAAAAAAAAAAAAAAAAGATAAAAAAAGGCTACAAATGGCTGACGTTTGAGCAGGAAGCCAGCTGCAGCTGTGTCCCATGTACGAAACCTGTGCACAAATCGAGAGCATAACAAATAAACTCATGCCGTCACCATGCGTTATTTTCCTGTTTCAGCTGTGGAGTGGTGCTCGCCCACTGGCAGCTCGTGTCTTATAGCCACAGAACACTATTTCAATTGTAGGTACTTTTGCAGAATGTTTCGGTACAGGACCTGAGGGGATTCACTGAGATTTCCCCATCGCCGCCATGTTGCCAAACATGGGAAACAGTCCTACCCTCCATTGATGACACGTGTGTAAGCTGTTGTCTGAACACACGGTAATGTTTGCTAATGTGCTTGCATGTTCTTATCCATATGAAATGGCACTGAAACGGCGACAGGGGCATGTTTTGCAAACCTCTAATCACACCTTATTCTATTTTACCATCCTTTGCAGTGATGGAACCTTCCCTTCTATATCCGCTAAACCTGGATATAATGTCCTTGAAGGATTTCTACAACTGATCAGTGCAAGCAGCGTATGTCCTTAGACCACTCTGATATGCAGAGCAGATGACTTCAGAAGTGAGGTAACTTTTACTCACATTAAAATTCATTATTTTATTGTCTCCCCAAAGCAATATTCATTTGGTGAGATGGGGTGTTGAGGGGTCATACTCTATTTATGTACTGTTATACTCGGGCCAAGAAGAAAAAAAAAAATTAAATGGAAAAATGCATAAAACCTCAAACTTTGGCTTCTGTTGGAAAATAAAACACTTAGAACTCTACTAGAGACTGTCTGTAACAGTGATAAATCAGATCTTTTATGTTCAGGGTAATATATAAAATGTTGAAGATAATTTTGAAGGGACTGAAAATCAAACAAAATGCATTAAAACTAGAAAAAGCCAGCACTGTTTTCAGCAATCCAATGTTTTTCTTTTATTTCTCAGAGCTTTTGTTGACACGGCACATGGTTTGTTAGGCAAAAGTAAGCAGAATAAATAATTTCTGAAAACAACTGTCATAGTAAACAGTAAACAGGAATTTTGGTTCATTGTGGGCTGCCATGTGGATGACAAGTTCCTATCAGATGAGGACATTATAACATACAGGACTTGGTACATAAGCTACTACATTAAAACAAACTTTAAGTAGTCAATTTGCAAATACTAAAACCCTAACCGTTCTCTTCCGAAAAGGAAACACTACCACCTATTTACAACTTTTGTTCGTTTGTTATAAGAAACAGTAGTTCTTGACAGACATTTTAATTGCCTTTAAGTGTTTTCAAATAAAACATAAATAACCCACAAATAGAGGAATTATATTAGTGCTCATAGATTTGAGATGCCAAACTGTTTTGATTTACAGCTAATTAGGTCCACAAGGAAATTGTCATTTGAAAACGTTTACATTAAAGCTGGCCTGGTGCCGATAAAGTAAATGACAGAGAAAAGTATTTACAGAGCAATAAAATCCTACCAGCAATACTCTCACCTCCTGAAAACAGTTATATAAATTTATAAAAATAGTAAATCTTGAAAGCAGGACATAAGCATTATTCATATGTTCTTGCATATATCAAAGGGCTTCTGCCTTTGAGAAGCCAACAATATTGCAAATAAATGTCACAATGTTTTTTACTCAGTTGTGTCCTTAACACTGAAAATAAAGTTTACGTAGAAATTAAATTTTTAAACATTTAAAGGCAAACCGGCAATAATATTTGTCTCTAACCGGTAAGAGTATGATTGACCACCAGAGGGCAGCAGTCTCCAAACTTTCAGTTTTCCTTTTATCAATGCGGCCTCACATCTTCACGCCTCAAGGCCGGACCCGTTTTCACATCCCAGGTTCTAAACTGCAATAGAGTCTGTTACTTTGCCGTAGAAGGGTCACCAGATGTGGATGATGAACAAAGCCAGCCTTTGTGCTTTCTCATTGTGAATTCTCTCACAGATCCTACAGCTGGGCTGTAGCTGCTCCACCTGGCCACGGCCAGTTTGCTCACACTGTGGGAGTGAGATGAAGACAGTGCATTCTGTCCACCAGGGCAGCCTCCATCCTGTCCAGGGGGGAATCCTGGGTGCCCTCCCGGTGACAGCCTATGCCCAGCAGCTTACAGAAGGCCTCCCTCCCCAGCAGAGATGTCATGTGCTGCAGAAAGTAGCCCTCACAGAACGTACCCAGCTCCTGAGCGCCGTTAGCCTGGGACAATTAAAACACACCAATCTGTAACATGGATGTTCATAAAGTAAAAATGCTGAACAGCTCTACCATGACTTGCTACTTGGTGAAGCTGGTCAAATTAAATCTCATTCTCCCATCTCATCTTGATCTGCCCTGTAACCTTCTGACCATGCAGCAGACGGCCCGTTCTTACCCTCGCAGCTGCGTAGACCGCGACGGCGTTGTCCAGCCCGATGCGCTCTGCGCACAGGATTTCGCAGTGCCTCTGTAACGCGCGCAGTTCGAAGAGGCTGGCCACAGAGAGGAGCTGGAGGGAGACAGGAACACATGCAAGATGGCACCTCACACCTCAGCCCTCACCGTTAACCCTGTCCTTACATTAAAAGTGTAAATGTTGCTCTGCTTCGCCAGTTTCACACACGAAGATGTGTGTACGCAAAAGCACAATAAAGTATATGAAATTGCTACCTGTTGGCGCTTCCTTTCAGCCTCAATAACTGACTTATTCATTTCCTAAAATTTCCAGCACAAAATGCCGGTTCTCACCTCCAACACGTCAGACACGCTGGCATTCACTGCTTCACGGCCACCACTGTACAAGTATTTCATCATCGTCTGTAAGGAAACAGGAGGGCTGGATTGCAGGTGCTCATGTAATACGAGACTTTTACGGCATGCGACAGGCATGCAGACATTTACCTCGAAGACGTTATACTTGACGTCGCTGATCTCGATGCTCCGACAGCCCGAGGAACCTCTTGTCCCACCAGATCTGAGGAGAGACCTGAACCTGACCAGTGTATAAAGACAGGACAGTTTCAGAGACGTGTGTCTAACCACATAATGGAAAAAAAAAAAATAAGCTTGTAAGCGTGTCCCACCGGTCTGAAGCTGTGATGAGCAGGACCCCGTGGCCATAAAAGGGCTTCCCCTCCACCAAGAACGTCACATCCGACATGTCCTTGTTATTTACGAAATGAGGGTCTGTGTTGCGGCAAAGAGGAGACCTACATTTCACACTGCAACTCTGCTCCTTCACGCTGTAACGCCAACGGCTGGTAAATGAAACGGCCATTTCATTTTTACTAATAACAGAAAAGTACTAACATGGTCAACTGTGTTCTTCAGTAGGACATTGCCACCCTGACAAGGCGCAAATGACTATCTGTGTCAGCCATGTCCATTAACACAACCTGCTACACCAGACCGCCTCTTACCAAGTTATATATCACAATGAAATGCATGAAAAAACAAATACCCAGCTGAGACGAGAGATTGACGTTTAAGTCCGGGATTCCAGGCAAGGGAGCAGACCCGTAGCAACGGCTGAAGATGGAACCCAACTGCTGGTTCAGAGAGTCATTCTGCAGAGGAGAGGAGGCATAGGTCATCTGTGGCCAGAAAAGGCTCCTGACTGCTCCCTCCTTCTGCTCTTATTAAAAGTCCATCACTCACATTGCTGGTCCGGAGGATGGTGAACATGAGAGGCAGGCCGTGGCAGACCAGAGCCTCTGAGTACTCCTCCTCACTGATGGTGTCAAAGTCCCTCAGGAGGGAGAGGATCACATCAGTCCTGGACTGCTGCTGCGCGCTGCGAAGGGTCTCAAGCCACACGTGAAGCTTCCAGGGCACACCTGTAAGAAGGTGCCAGGTAATGGTGATGACGCTGATCTCAGAAGCAATGCTCCAATAGCTGGTGTGAATTACGCACAGTCACACCTGAAGACTGGGGCCACAATGCGTTCTGTGCTCAGGAAAGCGTCTGGACATGTTTTGGAACACACAGCAAAATGCTAAACTGCCCCAGTTTCACAAGGCTTTCAGGCCTTAAAGCCAGGTGTGTGTGTGTGTGTGTGTGTGTGTGTGTGTGTATATATACACACATATTCAGCGTCACTAGAGGAACATTCTCACCAGCAAGCCATAGGAGGTGTTTTGGGGAACAGGTCAAGTAATGCCACCCTCCAACTTCAATAACATAACTTCAGCCAATGACATTCACATAAAACAAACACAAATCATGTTGTTCTAGCCTGATGTGACCCATGACTGCAGAATTCTAATCAGGAACATCAGTACTGATCTGCAGTTCACAGCGGTGTCTCAGTTTCCTTTGTCAGAACAGAGACAAATTGAGGGCCGGTTTAACATTTACAGGCACGCACCTAGCGACCGCAGCTCCATGGTGACGTCGAGGTAACCGTGCTCGGAGCTGTAGTACGCCGCCTCCTGCAGGCCCTTCACGCGGGCCTTGCAAAGCCTGGGGATCTCAGCTTCCGCAGCAGCATCAGCTGGATGGCAGCACGTCGGATGCTCCCCTGGCCTGTCCTCGTCCCGGTTGTCCTCCTCCACGCCCTCTGCCAGAATCTCCTCCAGGGACAGAATGTCTTCACGGGGCTTCTGAGGCTGTGTCAGCAGCTTCCTTAGGATGTTTCTGATGGGCACAGGAGCACGACACACTGGCTTGACTGATGGCACTCACACACACACACACGCACACACTTCTGCGATGGCGCCACATGCTCAGAGTGCTCCATAAATCACATGTAGCGTGTCCTTCTGCTTGTCATGCATTACCACTCACTGTACTTTTACTGAGCAGTATTTGTAACATTTACTAATTTTTTATGAGTAATAAGGGATGGACAAAAGTCTGCGTATTCAGACTAGACTTTGAAAGGTAGAGCATGTGGCAGTGTAGGGGTTAAACAGTTGGTTCAGTGCCTATACTTACAGCATTTACGGGTTCGTTTGTATTTATTCGTATTGCTGTTTTTCTGTAACATCTGCAATCTCCTCTGTAAAGCGCTTTGAGGCACATTGTTGGAAAAGGCGCTATATAAAAATAAATTGAATTGAGTAATCTGGGAGGGTCTACTGCTGCAACACTGTCTCATCTTGTCCCATCCTCCAAGCCACTAGGGAATAGGTACCGTTCACACAACAGACAGCTGGGCTCACCTGTGTCCGTGTGCTGCCGCGTAGCTGAAGCAGTTCATGTCCTCATACAGGTGTGACCTGAACGCCTGGCCACTTCGAAATGTCAGCAGGGGGTCGGCCCCCCAGGCCAGCAGCAAACTCACCATCTCGTAGTTCCCTGGCGGCAAAGATATATATTTTTTTAGAACACCATCCTTACAGGGCGACTCCCAAAAGAACAGACATCGTGAGGTCATCACCCAAACATAAACACCGTTCGTTACAAACACCATTCGTTAACACTCGTCTGCCAAAAACCGTCTGCTTGTTAACAGTCTGCTTCTGGGTGACGCCCAATTTACAAATTACCGACTGCGCTCAGAGCGAGAATTGGCGGGTAGTGCTAACAAACGCTTTAACTACACTTTAAAAACATTTTTGTTTGTTCCTTCAGGCAATGCCCACCTGCGATGCCAGTCTGTGCCACACAGCTTGTCTGGGGCCTTTGAGCCGAGAACAACAGGCATGACATCGCCAGTCAGGTGTTTTCTGACGTCTGAGGTCTTTTAGAAGCCCTGGTCAAGAGCCTGCTTCTCAAACTTCATACAAACCACACCCATGATGAGCCCGTGGTGACACGCTGTTCCTCACATGTTTTACTAGCCCAGTTTGGCCTGTGTCCCATACTAACCCAGCAGAACCAGCATCTCACTCCTATTCCGCAGCATAAGCATTTCACCTCCTTTTAAAACCAGAGCCCTGCTGATTTGGGTCGCTCTGAGGGTTTCCATAATGAACACCCACCTGCTGCTGAGGCCAGCTGCAGGGGAGTCTCAGCGAAGCTCTCCTGTCCGTCCCGGGCGGGTGCTCCTTCCACCTGAACCCCAGCATCCAACAGGAGCTGCCCACATGACAGGATCAGTTCCGGGGTCATGGCCAGGCAGCAGGAAGCGTCACAACACGGACCGGGCCAAGCAGCCCATCACTAACGTGCTTACGATGCACGAGACCAGTGAAACACACGGTGTGGGGATTCCAGGAGAGAGTGTAATTTACACTGTTTGTGAACTATCAAGCCTTAATCCCACCCACTGAGACCTATAAACATCTTCTCTCTTCACCAGACAGGACATTTAAGCTCCCATGCTAATGTGAACTTGTTTATTTTTCCTCATAAAGGTACGGAAAGAACATGAAGAGTAGAACACGGTGGGTTGGCGATTCCATGCTGACGGTCTGCCCCAAACTGTCAAACGAGCGTCCGCTCTGTTGCTAGGGATCTCACCTGCACTACAGACATGTGACCGTGGAGCACAGCAAAGGTCAGCGCGGCCCAGTGGCGGCAGTCAGGGTGAACCGACGGGTGTCTGGCGGAGCAGCCGGGGACCTGAAAGGGTGAAGCAACATATGCATCGGCGTACTGCAGAAAGTTCGGTGTCCTTAGCAAAGGGGCCGTTACCAGTACCAGCACAAAGCACACCATTTACCGGCATGTCCAAGTTTGCTCCCGCATCAATCAACATCTGCACCAAAGCCTCGTCGCCCATCGAGCAGGCATACATCAGCGGAGTCATGCCCTGCAGGAAGGGGAGAACGAACCATGTTCACGGGTTCGGGACGCGAGTCGGGAGCATTACCACGCACCCTGTCTCAGCGCGTACCTGGTCATCCATGGCATCCACGCCGTCACGCCCCAGCAGCTCGATGGCCTGGCCAATGAGGTCAGTTCGGCCAGAGGAGAGCATGCGGAACCCCAAGTCCAGCTGGAACTTTTCTGTGGCGGCTGTTGCATTCAGCCGTCTGAAGGAGCTGTGGCAGCATTCTGGCCTGTGTGTGTGTGTGTGTGTGTGTGTGTGTGTGTGTGTGTGTGTGTGGGCAAAGGAGTACAAGTACACAGAGTGGTCAGCTGTCATTAAGACATCCATATGGAGTGAAAATGGCTTTTTTTCCCCCAGTTAAAATGCATAGGTTAGGCTACCCATGACCCTGAACAGGAACAGCATTTGGGTGATGGATGGATGGATGGATGGATGGATATACATTCTTGTACAACTTTCTATAGTGTCCATGTATGTAAAACATGACTAATACAACAATGTCAATCCAGGATTTATTTTTAAAGGGTCCATTCAGAGCATGCAGACCTGTGTTCCGTCAAATCAGTGCTCCAAACGGACGCTGGAGAACAAACAGCTGGGCGAATCGTGAAAAGGGCAGTGTACGATCTGTTGAAACGCGGTCCTCACCGGAGCTGGCGGGGCTCGCAGTCCAGGCCCGGCAGGAGCAGCCGCGCGGTCTGCCGCACGTCATCACTGTCCACCAAGCAGCTGCGACGGTGTTCAGCGTGTACCACGGCCACGCGCATCCACTCCATCAGGGGCGGGAGTACCAGGAAGGGCCTGGGGAGCCAAGGGTTAAAGTCAGTAATGCTCGCTCAGTCACATGACCATCCCATTAAGGCACATGGTGCTGATTCACAGTCCCTGAGAGAGGGCAGACTGCCAATATTGCTCATTTGCACAGCGTACTCTACCCTACCAATTTAAAATACGACTCATTTCAAAATAACATTTTCTATTAACCATATAATTTCTGGTTTTGAATTAGTTGACCGCTGCGTTTCCCCTCGCTATCAGAAATAGTGCTACTCGTTATCTGAAATTTTATATTGCAACATAATTTTGTCATAAAGACTGGTGGGGATGGTTCTTCACTCAGCAATAACAGACGAAACATCCAGAAAAATTACACACAAACGTTTCCTTGCCATGTAAGGCGCTGTCCGTTTGGACTTTACCATAATTACAAAGTGGTGCGTGCATGTGTGCAGCGAGGCTTGCCAACCAGTCTTTCGGGCGATAACGGAGACAGGAACGGCTCTGGGATACCAGTGCGTCACTCTGTGCTTCATAACTGAAGTGTGTTATCAACAGCTGAGAGTGACAGTCTGGGGTCACCTAAGGTCGGCCACCAAGGGCGAGGCTGGGTCACCAGCCCCGGAACGTCGGCTGCCCCGCCTACGTTAACAATGCTAAAGTTCGCAGTATGCCACCTCAACAAAAATAACATAAAACAAGAGTGGAGGGCCCACCACACTGTAAACCTCTACATGAACAAGTTATTATCTGTGAGGAGAGCGTATCGGTCACTGACCACATAAACACGGCATCCCCAGCAGCACAGCGCAAGGCAGACAACACGACCATAACAATGGTCTGAGTATTCATAAACATTTAAAGACATGACTGACCACGTAAACATCACCCCCTATAGCACGGTGTCAAAGCGAAACACTTTTGCAGTTAGAGCTTGAGTATTTATAAACATTTAAAGCATTTAAATATAATTTTTTCCATTTGTTTTTTAACATATTGTAGCGACCACCGTGTGTGGCAGCAGGTCAGCTGCAGGAACAGTGAGGTCACCCCGAGGGTTGAAGACAAGTGACCGATTGGCTCTGACTTGAGTCTTTGGCTCAGTGGGCTAATCCCTTGTCTTTAGTGCGGCCGACCCGAGTTCGTGCCCTCGGTCCACTACAATATCGTAACAGACATGCCAATTATAAATAATCAGGGTGATCTGCGGTTTTCTGATTGCTGTGTATGTTTGCTGGGATGCCATGGTTTATGAAAAACATTAATATTCTGAACATTTTATCTTTAAATTCACAAGATTTAATGTTCAACAGTCCTTCAATTAAGTGCCTTCATGTTTAATTCAGCACCCCAAAAATTCCTCATTATATGACTATTGAAACAAGATTCAGGGAAGATTGACCACAAATCACATCTGTGCATGTCACAGATTTCTGTGCTGCAGAAAAAGTCAAAATCGTGCATGTGCACCGGTGTGCACAAGCGTCCCAGACTTTAGGATAGGCATGCTAGCCAGGACACCGTGTTAAGTTTAATCACAGCTGTGGGGAACGTAGCTTTTCCCAGACACCTTTCTTCCACACCTGGCACCCAAAATGCATATGATATTGTGTCGACAGAAAGGATTCAAGCCTTAGCGATGGATGTGCAATCCTTCGGCAATCCATCAACACAGCTATGTATAAACACTTGTGTATTTAAAAAAGGAGCATTTGGAGGTACGGAAAGTTCAGGATTTCTGCCAGCCGCTACACATGCAAATAAATGGGAAAGTTGGCTAAAATCGTACCCCTGCTTATTTTTATCAGTATGTTCTTTGTTGTTCAGTGACATAGCTGTATTTTCCTAAATGTACACAAGACTTTCACTGACAGGCTTTGGCTCACTCTCACCTGCAGTTGCCATAGACACCGGCACAGTATGCGCGTATGTTGCCGTATTCCCACCACATTTAACGTCTGCTTATATTTATTTTACTAAAACCACTGTTAATTACCCAACGTCCTGCCCTGCACATTTTATTGCTGGCACCACAAGCTGCTGTTAAAATACAGACTCTTTAACGGCTTCACCGATCCGCAGCCGTGACATTTTTTTTTTTTCTTTCCTTTGCATGTAGTCATAGTCCCGGGAGGATAACCCGCTAAATTGCAACACCACTTCCTGCAATGTCAGCTGCAGCCACAGGTGCGATGAATTCCTTTTCTACCACGCCCTCCTTTATGAGTCAACTGCACCGGACAAGAGGCAGATACCTGTGGGAAGAGCGCTGCTCTGCCGGGCGTGTGTGCGTCTGGGACGGACCGCAGCCTACGCTGGGTCGCCCCGTGAGTGAGCTCATCAGCCCCGTTACTGACAGGACAGCGAAACTGGGGAAACGGTAACCTGTTCCGCAGCACTGAAATGTTACCATTTTTAGCAGCGCACGCGTACACACACACGAACTCGCAAACGCGAAGTTGCAAACACGCACACACAGTGCTAAAGATAAGGCCCTAACATGTAGTCCTGTCTCAGCACCGGATCACACCCTCTTATTCTTATCTTAGCTTCCTCCTTTAAATCTATCCATGTGTGAACACTGAGCCAAGACTACTAAGGGAAACCAAACGAACTCTGCTTTTAACAGGAGAGGAATACTTGCAGATGTTGCTGGTGGCTGCAAGGCTAGAGCAGACACGAGTGTGATTTATGCTTTAAAATAAGGAGGTGGTGTGTGTTATGGCGGAGAGGCGCTGCACCGGTTACAGAAGAGCGTGGTGCACAGTGTGTTGTGGACGGGAGCAGGGGCAGAGACGAGCGAACAGAGATGAACCCCCGGTCCGCATGGCGTAATGGCCGCACACCTCTCCTTGTTCAGTGCCATCCTGGGCGGGTCCAGGTTCGGGTTCTCTATGCACTCCATCTGCGGGCAGCGCAGGAAGTAGTACAGTGTGTGCAGGGCGCCTGGCGACCAGAACACAGGCTGCTGGTGGGCGTGGTGGGCAGGGCTGGATCCGGGCCAGGCAGAACTCAGGCTCTGCATGTGCCGCATGGCCCGGGATACGAGGTCACCTGAGGGGACAAAAACAAAGGTATAAATAAATGATTTTTACTCAATGGGTGTGTTTAGGCATGTAAAGAAACTCAGCTGTGGAGCCTTTAACCATTTATGTTCCATTTTGCATCAGCTCATCAGGCTTCCAAAAAAAAAAAAACCATTTAGAGAAGCCGGTCACAATGGCCTCCGATCTGATCTTATTCTAGTGAGAACAGGGCTGTACAGCTGCAGGATTCTAGCAGGATAATGTATTGAAACCCAGCTGATGATTTTATATCAAGTCCTTACCTTATTTGTCATTGGGGGGGGGTATTTAGTGCAGAGATCTTTAGCCATAGGATAGAGCACATGGTACATTTAATCATATTTACTAAATAAACAGTGATTTGTTTCCACCTGTAAAGCTTGCCTTCATTAGGAAATAGCCCCCCTCCTTCAAACTTCTTCCAGCCTCTGTAAGGCAGCAATGGGTCGAGTACCAAACAAATAAAGTCAAAGTCTCTTAATCTGACTCTTTCATCAGACTACAGACAAGCCGGCCTGGCAGCTTCAGCCCCCCACCCCAACACACTGGAACAAAGGAGAGACAGACAAAGCAAAACTGGAACCACAAGAACAGCCTACGGCAACAAGCAGGTTAACAACAATTTCATGGCTGACAGAGCCTTTGTGGGGGAGAGGCAGAACTTTATATGCAGGAGCACGAAGTTCTTCTAACAGGCGATTACCACATACTGAACACTTAGGCAGAGAACTCTAAGCGTCGATTTGGAGGGCTGCGACTCCAAGGGAGGTTCTGCTCTGTGGAGGTTGTGGGGAGGGGTCATCTGTTGACTCCTGGGATAATCCCCCCCCCCAACCCCAGTGTGGATACACAAGCCACAACAGCTAGAGACCATGACCTACCCACTCTCATACCAAGGACATGAACCCTGGCCGCTCTGATTCTAAGTCATATGGGAAGTGAGAGGAAGTGACTCAGTGTGTGTGTGTGTGTGTGTGTGTGTGTGTGTGTCCACTCACTGAGTTCAGAGATGCTGCCCACACACGTGGCCAGTAGGGACTGCTCCAGGGTGCGTAGCTCCAGGTGAGTGCAAGCATCCCCCAGGCTCTCAGCACTGGACAGCTGGTCCTCTCCATATGGACTGCAGTGGGCTGGAAGTGAAAGAACACCTACAGATACACAAGGGTGGGGGGGACATCAGTCAGCCATTAACCAATCAGGCCATGTTGGAGCATTTGAAGTATCCACGGCAACGGCTGTAGAGCATATGCGACTTGTGAGCAGCAGAATTACGGGATTCGTGCTCTGAGCCAGAAGGCTGATTGGCTGATGCCAACAGATGCCCCTTATGGGAGCAAAGTGTTAGAGATTTGATTAGGCCTACATGAGAGCTACGTTCCCGAGAGCATTCTTCAGCCCCCCACCAAGCCTCCCTCCACACCCATGCAGCATCTGGCCCTGATTACACCATGATTGAGTGTAAGGGAACTGGCGTGCACTCAGCAAGCAAGATTTTTTTCTTTGGCTGCTTTTAGCATGATTTATCGTACGACGATGCTCCTTTGGGCCGGACCGTTTTCAAGCACTGTGAAGTTCATCTCTCCATAGCGACAACACCAGTCGCAGGTACTGAGAAATGCTCAGAATATGAAAACATATGAATATGAAATATGAATATGAAAAGAGGTGCCTAACATTTTCAGAACTCTGTGCTTGAAATAACAACCGTAGCACTGTTCAATTAAAAAGTGGCCAAGGATTAAAAATCATCTTCAAGAGTTTAGTGAAACTGCTGTCAGGGTGAAGAGTATGAAGAATAAACAGCAGAGGTGATGGAGCAGCATAGAGCCTTGTCTGGGCTGTCTAGGACAAACACTGTCCCACACAGCTCTCTGTGTGTTTGTGCTCTCTCACTATAGTGGTTATACAACAAATAAACACACCAAAAACAAACTAAATGCAGAAGTAAAAAAAAATTTAAAAAATTTTAAGTACACTAAAGTGGTCATAAACCCATATTCCAACTCCATGGCCTAGGCTTCCCTCAATGTACAGTCAATACCTGTAAATCTGCCTCCTTCCATCATTAAACTTGCGGTTCTCTAATTGGCCAAGAAGGGGATGTGGAGTATAAGGCAGTTTTCCTGTTATTCTGACATCAGGGAGTGATAGCTCAGACACACTTTAAAGAGCATGCATTCTCATTTCACACTGACACCAGATCAGCTGCTGATAGCTGGAATAACGCTTGCCTATACCTTGCTGAATCCATGTACGTTCCACACCCTCAGCACTGACCCCTCTCTGTCTTCTGCACATCTGGGAAAGCAGAACTGTTGCCATTATGTTTTTATATTCTGGCCAAGTCATTGGTTGCCTTAAATAACTTAAGTATGAGCTTACAATATTATGACAGTCATACGAAACTAATTTACACAGATGTTCTGGAAGCAATGCAAAGCCAAGTTACAAAATTGAAAATAAGTGTCCTGTTTTGATTTAGCCACGGCCCTTTTAATGGAAAGTGCCATCCAGGGTTGACATGATGGTTTTGAAGGACTTCTTCGGTGTGGTGTGGGACAGTTGGAAAGTAACACGTAAAGACGTGCACGTGCGCACACACATACGCACACACACTCAGATTCTGCTGTGATTAAAAACACATTTGCTGGTTGCTTGTTACGGCATTATCAGACTCAGACCATGAGGCTTAGTGCGTAATTCTACTTAACCGTTTCATAGCAACAGTAATGGAAAAACCCTCGTTTCTGTTCAAGATTTGGGATTTTCATTACAGTAAATGGTCAAAACAAACAAAAAGACAAAGAAGCTTCTGGTGAACAGTCAAGCAACAAATCATTTACACAGACGTTTTCTAAACAGAAGTTAAAATCCTTACAGGCTTTAAATATCTCCATTACTAACATTTTACTCTCAAAACTTGGACAGTAAGCTGCACTTTTATCTCAAGTGTGCCAAACGAGTTTGTTCTTCCACGTAAATGTATACAAAAACCCCCACCACGTAAACCCCCACCAAAGTCCTGCAGCACTTTCACTGTTTCAACTTCCCATCAATTTCAAATACCGTTCCATGCCAAAATACCAGTTTGCATTCACTCACCGGTGTACTGCCACCAGAGTCATCAGTGGAACACTGCATTAAAATTTATGCAAATTTTAATATTTGTACCATTAAAACACCTACATTGCAAAACAGTTAAGAGAAATGCAATAAGGATGGGTGTTTTCCATACTCAATTTTATTTATTTCTCTAACCAAGTATTTTGATGAAAAACTTTATAGCAGCCTGCTTTCCTCAGGGGTGTCCCTGTAGGCTGATAATGGGGACCTGAACCAGCAACATTCACATGTAAAATGCAAACCCATAACCATCGCTGTGTCCAATACCTCAAATTACGTTTTGTTCTGAAAAGTCCTTCACAATAACAATGTGACGGTGTTGCTTCGTTAATTGAGGCACGCCTGCAGTCTGAGTGCAAAGACGGTTCTCGGGAAAAGATAACAAACGTGGAATGTAAAACAACGCAGAAAAACTTGTCACTGCCAAGAAAGGGTGACGTAAAAGAAACGCAAACACAACCGATTATGTGACAGTATTAGCACAGGCTACTTAATATTCTGGCAAATGGTTGAGAATTGGTTTCCATCTGATTTTCAGCAAACAGTCAGAAAGGTGCAATCTGTTTTTCTTCAGAGATACTACAAACAGGGTAGTCCGAGGTTCACTCTCATTTCTGACAGCACTGCTGCAGATAGCTTTTACATACTGACATGTTGCGGATTTAAAGCTGTTTTTAAACAGTACTGGGGTAGATAAACTAAAATAAACGGCTTTGTTATCTTTTAGTGTTAAAGGGAAGGCCAGGTCACATGACTGCAGCCTCTTGCCAAAGCAGTGAAAACGATAAAGAGATTAGCTTTAATGCTGTGTTAGCTTCCTTAGCACACACATGGTGGGGTTGCTTTCCACCTCCACTCCCCCGCGGGCGAGCGGGAACACAAACAGAACAATGTGCAAATAAACCTCTGTGGTTTAGGATGAAACACGGGCGTTGCGAGTCACTGCCATTATCTCATCATGAGTGTGGCGTCAGCAGCCCTGCGCTTTCTCAGTGTTTCGCAGCTCCAAAATATTTTGGTTTTCCAAAACAAATGCTGGGAAGGCTACTCCCAAAATGTCAATTTTCAGGAATGCTGAATACCAATGTAAAGCCCACAACTAGCCCCCCCCCCCCCACACACACACACACAAACACACACACACCCACACACACACCCACAACACTTTTTGGTGTGGGGGAAGGGAAGCATTTAGTGGTATTAGCGGTGGACAGTCCTTTGCCCTACCCTCCTGTCCACCACGAGTCCTTGCTGAGGGGGGGCACACCACAAGTTGCGGGCCCCTCCCACATTCCCAGACACAGCTGCTGCCCCATGCTTTCAGAGCTCTAACCAAAACTTGCGTCATCGGCAGGCGGGTCGACATGTTTCAGACCAGGCTGTGCCCCGATCCTCAGCCCACCCAACTCCGCTCGACAGCAAACGCCAAATTTACGGCCCATGCTGATGGGGGGCTGCAGGAACTGAAAAGCTTCAGCAGTTCTGTCGGGTAAAGATGACAACAGGGCAGCGGTTTCACGTTGTAGCTAAGAGCCCTGTGAACTGCCAAAGTGAGAGACCAGGAGAGACGCATGTCAGTCGGGTCCACACGTTTTACAGCTCTTCCACACACATATCAGCAAAAACATGTTTTATAACTGCACCGTACATTTGTCAACAGGACTGTCCCAGGAGCTCCCCAAATGCACATTTCTAAGAGAGTCAGGGCCTGCATGCCTGGCTTTCTTTAGCTTCCATTTGAGCTCTTGCCACTATATGGAGTAGAAACTAAAGGGACTTTTGATTCGAGGCCCCAAACACTTTTAACATAAATATCCAAGTATGACTTACACAGTGTTCCTGGAGTGAACTTAAGTAGTGCTACTTAACAGCACTTGTTGTAACAGCTCTGTGTAAAAACCTAACATCACCCCTTCCTTCAACAGTGGTCTTCTCAGTAGGAACAAGACTTCACATTTAAAACTTTCAGGTATGGGGACATTTTCTGGTTCTTTATAGGCTATACTTTGTGGTTATTTAAGAAAAAAAATACTAGTAAAAACACCAAATGTAAATCTTCATTGACAGCATTTTTTTTATTGCTTTTCAAACTAGTCTTAGAGCTTGTAGTGATTCATAACACGCAGGATATTGCAACATCAGTTTCATCTCCCTCCCGTTTCATAACGTGAAAATCGACCCAGGATTCAGAATGAAAGAATAATCATATAAAAAATTAAGATCTCCGATCTGATCTAGTTACATTACAGCTGAAACATAAAACACTTAATACAGCAAATAAAACACGACTCAAAGTGCACTGGTAATTTGACACGTGACCATAAACAGCAGTATGAAAAAACAGCAACTGAAAACAAACAGGCTCGTGTTAAAACAGACACAACCAAAGGTCACCTGCAGTCTTCATTTCACAGGGGCAGGAACACTGACCTCACCACGAAGCTAACCCACACTGGAAAACTATCTGGAGAGGCAGATGTTATTAATACATCCAGCCCTGGTCCAAACAGCAGGACGTTTTTGGCCACAAACCTCGATGCCCCCCACCACCAACACCCCCACACCCCCTGGTTTAAATGAGGGCAGCCCAGATGTTTAACTCTGCAGGCTCCACATCTCGCCAGTCCCTATATAAACACAGCCTGACTTTGGTTTCAGTACCGTATCCTCCAACAGCTTGCCCACAGCGGAGGCTCACTGGAAACACACCTTGAGTCAGGCCTTCCGTCAGGGCTGCCCTGACAGCCTTACCCAATGTCTGCTTTTGGATTTGTTTAAAAAAACGTTTTGCCTTTTGTTACAGTAAGCACTTTCATTTGAGGCCTGACCCTTCCAATGTGTTACGACACTAAGAACTGCCTCACTTCACATTGGATGAGCACAGAGTGTAAACTAGGAAGCATGGGAAATACCCAGCATTCACAGCAAGAGATAAATGGTTATATGTTTTATGGGTCGGCTGTGGGGAGCGTTCAGGCCCATTTCTGACATTTGATGAACCTAAACTCGACTTTATACCTGCAAACGATTTTTTAAAATCACTATTACCTCTGCAGATTTCACTTCATCTTTAGAGATGTTTTGTAAATCCTTACATCAATTTTCTTGTGTGCATCAACAGTAAAAACTGCTACACTTAGCATTCCATCCATAACTTTTTTCAAAAATGTACATGCAGTTCTAGATGTTTGCACAGGGCATTTCAGAACGGCAAACTCTTGGTGCTCTTGTGAGAGAAAAAAAAAAGAAAAAACAAAAAAATTAAAAACTGGCTAAAATATGACTTCACAGCCATATTTCCCATCTTTACTGAACGGCCCATTACTAGCTAGCTAACCATACAATAAATTGCCCTGCAACTGTAACCCATTAACTAAGGCATTTTCACATTGACTCCCTGCATCCAGGTTCCCCAGATTAATTACTGGGACCATTCAGACTTTACTACCACGTCTCTGGAACTTCCATGCCAAATAACACTGTGGCCAAAACATTCTGAAATGTGTGCAAGGTACACAAGCCATGTAGTAAATAATATAACTTTGGCACGTCTGAAAAAGAACCCGTATCCACTGATGCCAGAACTGTGTTGGATAAAGTACGAGTTACAGCGACTTAAACAAGAGCAGCCAGTCACCGTTAGGTTCGGCAGAAGAGGACGAGTGCATTTCCGAATGAAAAGCTACGATGACCTTTGTCTGAATTAAGTTTACTTTCTCGGCACGCTCTTGAAAAAACGTGAAAAAATGTACTTGGAAGAATAATAACACTTGGAAAAAAAAAAAAACACTCCAACCAGCATGAGGGTACAACGCTGACAGTTTGACAATATCTCAAGAATAAACCTAGAGTTACATTGTGCAATTTCAATCTCTGGGAGTCTTTCATAATTACATTTTCACCCATATTCATATTAGGTCCTAACTTTGTAATAATTATTTTTAGACATTATGGGACAGAAAAACATTGTAGTCAGCAAACATTTTACAAATTTCACAAGAATGGCTCTGGTAGCCTTTTATAAAACCTAAAACCAACTAAAAGAGAACAGAGTGAACCAGTGTGCAGCATTAACACCCGCCGCAGGTGAATCGGAGATGCCAGAACTATTAACGTTTAAAGACGCTTCTTCCAACACGGTAGTAAAGAGATGAAGAGCAAGGGGACGTCCACGTCCAACATACCAAGAGACTTTGGGCTGCCACCAAAGTCTCCAGAGAGCACCATCTTTTACACACATGGACATCCTTCCCAGACTAACAGCGCTTGTTGGCTCAGTCAGACATCAGTATAATGTAAAAACCTTCCAGCTACACACTGTTGTGTAGCGACGTTAATTCACGGGTGAGAGGAACATATAGCAAGAGCTGAAGAATAAGTTCTGTGTAAACCGAGGTGCAAAAGGTAATCAAACACCCCCGAAACTAAGAGCCAAAGCGGATATGAAAATGCACTGTGACTGGGAAGGTCTTTACAATACAAACATTCACCGACAAACTAACTGAATTAAGTGTCACTTAGACCCTTGCAATCCGACTCCAGATCACACGGGAGACAGCAATTACAGTTTGCTACCAATCTGTGCTCAACAGCTGTCCCTGTGACTTTGGTTGTCATCTTCAGTTGCCACTGTGGAACTTGTTTGCACTGTACCACATGCATCAGACATTAGCAAACACTGGGAGAACCAGCTTGCTTTTCTCAGCTATGCACATGACCATTTAAAGGTTTACTTAAAAGAGAGAAAGGCACAGGAATCGGGGGGGGGGGGGTTCAAGTGTGTTGATATGGCGACCCTTTTTGGGTTACACTTGAGCCTTGGTCTTAACAAGATCAGAAACTTAAGGTACAACCACTGTCTTAAACCCAAAGACTGTGGCCAGTACAAGTCATGGAAAAAAGAAAAAAAACTCAGAAGCCAATTAAGCTTCCCTTTGTACCTCTAGGTACTTAACCATGTAAAATGATCCCTGCTCACCTGTTCCTCTGATCTCCGGTTGACCTCATCACTTATGGAGGCGCAGCTGTCTTAAATGGCATGGACGCTGTGACACCAACAGAAGCCGTAACAGAGAACCTGCTCTTTTACCCCTGATTTGTTACTGAGATGCAGATGTTCCAACAGACTGCTGGGACAGACACACAAAACCGACACACACCTTTAAGAGCCTTCGAGGGAGCAGTTAGCCGTTTACAGTAGTTTTTGCAGTCCAGATTAAAATCATAGTAATGACAGAGTGCTTTCCCAACTCTCCGGTCAGCAGTTCCTTTGTCTTCTCCTATCCACATGACTTTCCAACCGTTAACAAGAGAAAGGCACAGGCTACACTATGGGTTTTACTGCCGTTATATCCTATTCATTTTATTTGCTTGTGGCCACTGTCATTGTACCTTACCCATGCTGTTGTGTACCCCTTACAAATACTCCTTTTTAGTTCCATACCGGATTGCCAAATTCCTTTTATAAAAGAGTATTTGCCAATAGTAGAGCCACTCCTGACCAATTTGGTGCCCTAGGCAAGATTTTAGCTGGTGCTCCTTACATTACAACCAATTCCACCACCAATCACTGTGTTCACACTCAGTGGTGCCCTCTATGGATGGAAAGCGCCCCTAGCATTTACCTATATGGCCTACGCTCAGGAGCAGCTCTGTCCAAGAGTAAATAGTGCGCTGATTAGGCCATGTATATAATTAACGGCACATATGTTGGCTATATACATGTTCTACATACTGGAATTACTAGTTGTCTTTAAACCACTTGAGCTCTTCCCAGTGACAGGTGCAACTTCCCTGCCAGCACCTCAATGTGTCATTGAGTTGTGAAGAACATCCAACACAGAGGCAGCTGCTGGCTGGTGAGCTGTTCAGGGTCTTCATTAAGCCTATCCTACATTCCACACTCCTCCCGGCATGCGCGCACACACACACACACACACACACACACACACACACACCCTTTGACAGAAGCTAACCTCTCCTCCAAATACTTTGCGACCAGAGGGTGCAATCATGGGGTCAGGAGTGGGGCACTGGTGTAGCAGAATGGCCGCAAACACACCTGTCAGAGAACTGAAGCTTCGGGGTCAAAAGGTCAAAGATCTCCCACTCAGGGCAGGACAGGGATGTGACATGAACTTCCACCACCTGAACAATTCACTGCATTCCAAAGGGTTCAAAGCCTTGCATGTAACATTTACACCAGACAACCTAGTAAACACAAACTAAGTGGAGATACTTCACAAACTTCCCAACAAATGCAATGACGTACCAGGAATACCAACCAAGTTCACAACGACACAAGTCCAAAAAAATTTTTCAAATTTTACTTTAAAACCATGCTCAACTTTGGAAACCTCATAGCCCGTGAGAATCGAAGTAATTAAGTTGCTTTTTTGGACCGGAGGTCACAGAACAGTTTAATGAGTGTGCAGGTCCCGGCCAGACAAAATTCCTCACAACCTCACCTCTGAGAACACTAAACAAAATCTCACCTTGAAGTTGAACAGCACAAGTCCTGCTTTTATGTGTACATTTTCATACACTGAGAAGCCCTTCATATGCCAACACCTTGACAGCTCTCCAATGCTGACAGAGAAACCAGAAAGCCACGCAGGGATTCAGGGACGACCCAGTACATCTCGCCAGTCATCACGGCAATTCAGACATTCTCAAATACTCCTACATCTTAAGAACAAACACTCCTCTCCACCAGCAGGGTCATGCAGACGGACATTTGGTTCTCCCAGGCAATTCCACAGAGGAACAAACCATTTCCTAACATTTGCTCTGAGAGACAAATATAGGAATTAGATGACACATGGCCAAGTCATTTCCCATCCAGCCAATCTTAAAAGGAACACAATTCTTCTGATTCTATGCAAGGGAAAATTCTTAATCCCAAAACCCTATCCAAGTCCTGTTCTATCTTAAAAACACTGAATCGTCTTAAAGGGGCAATCAATCAAATGTATCAAAATATGCTGGAAAAAGTTTCAAGTCCTATCAAATCCTGGCCTCTTGCTTATTAGCAGCAAAGAGATGATTAACTTTCACAGAACATGTTTCTTGCTATTAAGCCATCAGAGGTAACGTGTGATGCCAACTTCAAGTGCACTAGATGAGCTGCAGACTTGGGGTCAGCCTCTCTGACAACATCAATGAAACAACAGTTTTACTCTACGTAACTAATCAGCATAGGTAAAAGGAAAGCTATTTTTCATGGACTGCTGTCCTAGATTAGCCATTACAAAAAGAGCAAAAAGAACCATCACAAAACCTTGTTAATGAGTACAGTCTTCCATTATAGGTGCATTAACATTAAAAACACTGCCTTTACAGTGCAATTGAGCAATGCTTGCTGACATAAATAAAATGCTGACAGAGCTTAATAAGTCCGCTTTGAGAACTCTCCTGGAAAGTCCAAAAAGTTCTGCAGCAGAACTTTAAAATCTGCGTCACGAATGAGGGCCAACTGCCAAGAAACTGATTTACACATTGAAACTAAAAGTGTGTACACCTGCTAATATACAGTACCAAGCCACAAACGAGGGCAGCGCTGTGTTAAATCTCAGTGTATCATTATTTTGTGAGGTTGCCCCATGCTATAAAACACAGATGACTTCCAGCCGGTTTTGTCCAACCGTAAATTTATTTTCAAGTTCTGGTTTTTCCATCTAACCAACCACAAAGCTACTGGACATTATGTTTGCCCCCCCACAGTCCTTCTGTGAGCACTAAGGCACGCCGGTTAAAAGGACAGGGTTCTGGAAACCAATCAGCACACACAAGCTGGCCTTCTGTTTTTGTCTAAGTTCAGCTTAAAATAAAAAGGAAGAACTTTAAAACACAGCCCATCTCCCACATAACAGCCTGGATCTCTCATAGCGATGTACCTACACACACTTTTCACGTTACTTTCCAAACCGAACGCTAATTTTCTCGTAGCTTGAGCACTGGTCACGCTCAGCCACGGAGCTCCGTGCAAACTCCGACCCGCGTGAAAGAGCAAGATGAGGAAGAAGCACGGCCAAATCGCCACGGGAAAGGAGAAACGCGACTCCGCTCCAGTCGACCTTGGCCCATTGAGTTACGAGGTGCACGCCAACGGTCGGGCAGCCAAACAAACCCAAGCCTTGAAGGCCAGCCTTTAGAGGAAATGGGCGGAGGCGTGTCACTGGAGCCGGGACGTCACTTCTGTCTTAACGAGTTCCAGATGTCCAGGGCCCTGAGTCGCAAAGAGAGGCGCTTTTGTGTAGCCGTGACAACTCTGGCCACCTACATCTGGCCTGAAGCACCTGACTACCCCCGTGCAGGGTCTTCACGTTCTGTTCCATCCCAGACCCCTTCCCTTTAAGGAAACTACCCAGACATGTAGGGTACATCTGAGGTAATGAACCAACACTTACTCACAGTTCAGTACATGGTTCATCCACACATGACTTTTGTTAGAAAGTCAATCCTTACCCTGCCAAACATTTTTCAAAATGTAAAACTACATCAAAGACTGTGTACTTTTAGGGTCAATGTAAAGCCAGGTTAAACAGGATAAATATTATTCTACATTCTCTTCTTTCAAGTGAATGGCTGGTACATTTTCCAACAAGCTGCCATACCTTTCAGGTACTCTTGCAAAAATAGTGCAAAGGTGCTTCTAACATAAATATGCAAAAATCTACCTGTTCCATTCTTTTTTCAGCTTAATGCTTAGGTCAAAATAAAGGGTATAATATGAATCAAGCACCAGGCAATAATTCAAGCAAAATCTTAAATGACAGACTTGAAAGTACAATCAGCATTATAGTGCAGTCTTAATTCCATAATTTAAACAGGTCACGTTCGTTCATTAACAACATCGGCAATAACGTACTCTGTTGTAGTATTATGACAGCAATTTACACTTCAACACGCACAGCCTACACCTTTCTTAATTTATTTTTTAATCCTTGCGGGTGTGTGTAGTCTTAACCAAGCATTATTTACGTGACAAAACATGTAATGCTCTCGATACAGTAACGACCGGTTACAATTCCACTCGTCCTCTCAATTGTCTACTTGCAGCACCTTTCTTACGGGCGTGGGGTTTCTTCTGTTTTTACACTACAATAAAGAACAAAGGAGCGTTGTGTTCTGAGAAAACGTGTCTGCTCCAAAGTATTTAAAGTAATTACAATGTATATAACTCTTGCTTAGTCTTAGACCGCAGGGTAACTTGTACGCAAGAGGCAACAGGCTGCACAGTTGAGAGTGAAAAACCTCTTAACGCTGCACGTCAAGACAAAAAACAAGTTTTGTAGTTTTCTTGGAAATAGTTAATACTGTGTGTGTGTGTGTGTGTGTGTGTGTGTGTGTGTGTGTGTGTGTGTTTATATGACAAAGAACAGGTGACCTCAGGCAAGCTAGTTTAAATAAGTGTCAAACTGTATTTAATCTGCCATTACGTGACCCTTAAATTCAACGGCACATGATCCCCACCTAATTAGACTAAAGTTCCATTTTAGTCACATACGACGTTTCTGCACGTTTGTGAACGGTTATCATACAATACTATCTTGTTCCTCTTATATTGTAAGAGTTCTGAGTTGACCAATTTAATGTACATATATCATCATCAACTAGCAAAAGCAAGAAACGCCAATATTTCTGTAATGTAGCACAGCACCTATTTTACTGTGAATCAAACAGTTGTGGATGATGTAGACTACATCCATCCGCCCATTCGCATCACCGCCTGATCCAATTCAGAGTCGCGGGGCAGACTACATCGCCCTTCTCTAATTCATAGACTGACAGTTTTCACAAATAGGGTCTCCACATTGGGAGGGTCCCAAAGGGGTGGTTAAGGGTCCTCTCGACAGATATTGCCAAAATGTAACATTAAGTAACCCTGCCTCCCGCAGCGTGGTAACATCACGGACTCTGCTGGGTCCCTTACCACTGGCGTTCTTTCCACATATGAGATGTTCGTAGTTCTGCAGGACACCCCAAAGTTCTGGGTCGTTATTCACGACTCCCTCTAACGTTTCGGCCGTCACTTGGCTGCTGGGGAGTCCGCAATCTGCGCTCAGCTGCCGCTCCGCCGTCAGCGCGCGCACGCCCACCTCCTCCGCCAGTCTCTCCATGCATGCGGCCAGGCATATGGCCCCGTGTTCATGGATGCGCACCGATATGCGCGTGTCCACCATCCAGCGAAAGAAGCGTCCTACCGAAAACACCAGTCCACAACGTGCAGACTTTCCTTTCCTTTGCCAGTCGTCCGCACTCATGCTGTACAGGGACATCGCTTTCACTGCAGCCGAAAAGCATATTTTTGCCAAATCCCAGCTCAGTATTAACCGGACAGCGCTCTGGAGCTCAAAGCGGGTGCATCGGCAATGCATAACGCTGAGACGCTGGGCTTCTCTCGAAATCCTTATGAGGGCCCTTCTTAATAATACTGACAGCCTCCGAACAGCTTCGGCGGAGAATATCGACTCACGACCGGCCACTTTGCTCAAGATTTTGCACACTTCTTCTTCTGTCCAGGGGAACTCCTCCAGGTCCGGTAACCGAGGACACCTGGAGAAAATATCTTCGGCGTCCTCGGGCAAAGCCGTGTTCACCGTGTCCCAGCTGCTGTTCCTGCTGTTCATAGACCCGGAGCAGTACCACCAGTTGCCCCGGTGCGAAGCGTTTACAGGCGCATGCGAGTTCGACTTCGAGGAGGAAAGGCTTAGGGACTTGCAAGAGTCCCCAGCTCCGTATCCCGAATCCAGAGTCAAGTCTTCGAGGGTCTTCCCGTTTAAACTATACCCTGCCATCACTAACTCTCCAAGTCCTAGTCCAAGCGTCAAGTGTTCAAGCGCAGCGACGTTTAAAGAGAACGCAACTCTATAGGTTACTTTATTCTGCTTTCAGGTCTGACTTAAGTTGCACATCATTTTATGAATGTACTGTCTACCCGATTTAATTAAAAAAAAGTACCGTTCACCTTCCCACTTCACAGTTTAAAATATATTTTCAAGAAACTCGTTTTCACTTCCCGATGGGACTTTTCATTTCTAGTTTCCAAATGTAAGTCGTCAGTGTCTCATTTCGTAGAACCCAAAAGAGTGTTATTTTAACGCCACTAGCCTAAAAAGGCTTTTGCTCCGGGAAAGCGCACCACACCTCGAAGACGTCCCATCCAGACCAGCACGCCTCTCGCTCTTAAGCATCAAAAGCATTTTCTGCGCTGTGCAAACTTTTAAACGCCCATCCGCAGTCGGCACCACTGCGCGAACCAATCAGACCTGTACTACGCGTTGCGTGAATGTTGTTGATTGTAAATCCTTGCCGTAACGTTTGTTTTCCAAACAAAGCACGTGTTTACACACTTTCGTTCTTTTATTCCTTTGATGTGGTTTATCATTTCGCCGGGATGGCGCTGTGTCCCTCGCAGATAAAATCAGCGATGGAAGAGAAAAAGCAAGTGATGGTTTGCTGCTTACAAATCATTAGAGACTTTCAGTAACGACTTGCGTCTGTCTTCGTGTTAACTGAACACATAACACACACCTATCCATACTATTTCTTCATGTTCGTACTATACACATGTAATAGAAGAAAGACAAAGACGCGATAAGGGTAATTCAAGGACGGTGATCTGGTAAAACCCCGGGCTACTACAGATTTCACTCACGCATTTACACGTTTCGCCCTTATTATACTGCTGTGGGTGTTAAAAAGATTATGCATTTAATTCCATGTACATTTACGTTTATACACGAAACGTTCAAGTTACGTATTCTATATAAATTGTAATTTCTAGCAGTTGACCTTTTAGTGAAATGTTATCGTTGTGAAACGTTTTTTCAATAATGCAAATCAAACACGAGAATTAAATTCATTTAACTTTATTTTAAAAAGAGAAAGATGGGGAAAGTAAATAAACAGTACATTATAATATTTTCTTTAAACAATTTCACAGAAATTATCGCTTAAATGTACTGTGCATCAATGTCTTTTTCAAATTTAAATCTGTTGTTTATGACAGGACCAAAAACCCTTTAACACTGAAAAAGAGATTTTGACACCGTCAGTAAATGATGTAGCTATTGGATACACATGCATATGTAAGAGGCTCCCTAAGTAAATAATGTAGCTACCTGCCCCATGTACATATGCAAACCAAACCACAGTTAGTTGTTTTCTGCGTAAATCCAACTCACAGTAAATAACATGTACAATATTTGACAATAGCACTTTCAAGTGAAGCTTACGAGTTTACAGCTCACTCACTGTCTCAGTAGATTTGCAGGCACTGTGTCAGATACTGGTGTGAGACACACATTCATTTCTCTCATACTCAACATGGTGACTGCTTATCTGAGGTTCTTAGGTAGACAGGAAGTGACATCATCTGCTGGTTCTACAGCTGAGTGCAAAGTAAACCTACCGACAATATACCTCTCGAAGCCTGAAGTTCAATGTACCTGCCTATGCCCCACATCTAATATAGTCATACCTGGCCTTTAGCATTTAGCTGTGGCAGTGGTTCCAATCTTCTGTGGTCACTGCTGGTGCACCTATAAACCAACATGATGGTTTGCAGGACCCGGACTGGGAAGTATGGTTAAACTAGAGCAGGCTGTTTCCTCTGAAATGTTTCAGTCCTCCCCCAGGAATGCCACTGGACTAAGGCACACGTCAGTCGGATTTCCTACATCAGCTGGGCACAGGCAGAGCTTCGGTCCTTACACAGGTGCCTGGACATTCAGCTACAGTGCTCTGTTTCAGTGCCACTACATTAGCTGGACTTTGCTTAGAACGAAAACAGCAAAACCCGAAACAAATAGCCACATAGCAACTCCCCTTGTGAGTGTATCAACTAGCGCCTGAAAGCCACCACTGTGGAAAAGACAGCGTGCGTAACCTTTTCTTTAACTTAAAGTGGTTCGAGTCTGTTTCCTTAATATTTCTCATGTGTGATCACTTCCAGAGCTTGCAGTACCTGTTTGGTCTGTGATACAACATCATAGTGCAAGGATGAAGAAGGACAGCGTGATGCTAATTAAATGTCTGCAAACCATGGTACGTACTCTCAAATTAGTCACCTTTTGTTCCTGCCAATTCGGATTTTGTTCCCACTAATCCAGCAATACAAAGGCAATTTTTAAACGGTCTCCGTCTTGTCTGAGCAGTTGAGGCCAGTGTGCAACGTATGTATGGAATCTAGTAACAAACCATGAACAAGCACTGACTTACAGTAACTACAACAGCTGCACCTTGTGCTAATTGTCATTATCATCTTCCTTTTCTACCAAATACATTTTTTTTAACAACAGCGATAAAGTAATAAAGCACCCTAATGTCTGTTACAACCCCACAGCACAGCCCAAACACTTATTTCCTAGTCCACATTTCCATGAACAAGTAAGCATTTTACAAAGACATACATGTTCTACTTACTGCATACAGAATGAGACACCCTCTCAGATCTATGAGTTAACCAGCACAAAGAACGATACTGCCATCGTATTTATAAAACGCAGGGCCTCTAACACATTTCATTGGGGCGTAACGGCTGCGGCTGCGCAGGCGGCCGGGGACAGTGTGAAGACACCCCAGTAGAGCCGTCTTTGCTGTGTAAGTGGGCGTGTCACAGAGAAACTGCCCCGCTGGTTCATCATCCTCCGCTCGCTTCATTCTTCTGCTCCTGCAGGGGCCTTGTAGCCTCACAGAGGGGCCTGCTAGCCCTTGGGCGTCTTCTTCTGGGCCTGGGTGTTCCACATGCCCCGTTTGGAGTGGTAGTAGTGGAAGAAGTTCCTCAGCCTGAGCCGCTCTACCTCCAGGCCGCTCTGAAGGACCCTGGAATGGAAAAGAAGCACAGATGAACAGGGCCTGGCGTGCTACTGCTGCGGTGTGAGGACAGCACTCAAACAGCAGGTGGCGCACTGCTTGTGGAGACTGACAATTTAAGCCCTGCTTCTGCACTCCGGAGATCTGGGTGCGACCTGCATGCATTAAAGACACTATATATATCAAGCATGACATTTGAAAGGCAGGCTCGTGCAGCTCTACACAGTAGCATCTGTCATGCAAAGCAACGGAAACTACTACAAGTATATGTCCAGGGTGTATTACAAGAAAGCTTTTGTCTCAGAACATGAGAGAACATATAAAGAAGAATAAAAAGCATATTTCACGTTTCACATTTGCATAACTGTATAAGTAAATTAGGACGTGTTCCCTTTTTTGGACCCACCTGTCAAGTAGCTCCCAGTCCTCTCCCCCCCATCTGTCCTTGAACTCTTCTGTATTCATTCCCCCGATCTTGTCAAAATCTGACTTGTAAATGCCGAACAAGCCAAAGCCATTTACCTCCCAGTACCCTGAGGGCATAAGGGGTGGGGTGGGGTGGGGTGGGGGGCAGAGAAAGCAAAACAAGTAATTTAACTCTCCTGAAACATATTCATTGTAAGTGACCAAGTTTTAACTTGGAATAATGCTCTCAAACACGACAGGGCCTTCAGCTTTTTAGAAATTTACTGCTAAAAGCTGGCAGGAGTGGTGTGACAGCTGTGTGGGTCCTGTCCCATATAATAATGAAGGCCCGGGTTACACAGATTCCCCTTCACGTATGTGTCTTTACGTGCTGCTTGTGTGTGTACGCTGCATGCCTACTCCTAACCATGTCCGTTTTTTTTTCCCTCGGTCATGTGACTTAGTGTGCACGCGCACGTGCTTGCTCATTACCGTCAGGCTCCAGGGGGGAGCTGCCACAGGCCAGTCGCATGACGATGGGCGCGAAGGCGAGGCGGCCCTCCACGCAGTGCTTCCTGATGCTCTCCAAGACGTTGGGTGGAAAGTGGATGTGCAGGTCACACAGGAACACAATGCTGTGGCTGTCCTGAGAAACAGAGCGACACGCTCAACACAGCGCACGACACAGAACGCACTCAACGCAGTGCCGCGGCTGTCCTGAGAAACAGAGCGACACGCTCAACACAGCGCACGCCACAGAACGCACTCAACATATTGCTGTCACTGGGGAAACAGTGACACACACTAAAATGCACAGAACTCACTCAACACAATGCACTCAACATAATGCTGCCGCTGTCGTGAGAAGTGGAATGATGCACAGAATGCACTCAGCACAATGCACTCTGCAGTCAACACAGAGCATGTACAAGATCATTATAATACTGTTCAGTAAAATCTGTAAAAGTGTAAGTAAATATGATTAAATGAAAGCATGTGACTAGAAACTAACAAATTTAGACTACCACACTAAACAGAGTCTCACAGAAACATGCATAAATGTCCTTAAAACACCAGTTAACTATATCAGCGCCGTAGGGCTTGTGTACTCCTGACTGTCTCAAAGTTACACATGATTTATTGTAAGCATGAATCATTGCACCCTTGTGTAAACTGGCTTCTATCTCCCACCGTGAACTGACTGGCTTTCCTGAAACAGCTGCTGACAGTGTGCCAGCTGCCCTCTCTCCACACACACGTGCACCATCCTGACATAAATGCTGCGCTTCAGACTCCACACTCATCAGTCTCACACACACACACACACACCTCTCCATGTCTATCACTGCGCTGTCATAACACCGAAATACACCAACCGATCCATTTGCCTCGTTCTTATGAAAAATGGAAAGCAGGAAAAAAAGAAGACCCGGTGATGTTACGAAAGCGTATTTTGTGGCTATAAATAAAACGTTCATGTCCCGTCCAGTCATATGACTCAGTGCACCTTGGCCTTTTCTTCTCTATTACTCACCTTGATGGAGTCCACGCCAACCTGTAATCCAGCTGAACGCTCAAAATTCCCCTCGCGCTTCAGGTACTCATACCTGACAGAAAGAAGACAAACAGTCTGCGGGAGGACATTACGTTTTGTCCCTGTGTTCCAGTGAGCTTTTCTAAACCTCTTATTCTTTGTATACCACCTTGTTTTGAGACACTAATGCAGGACAATGATACTTATTATGAACATGGGTTTAGAATTATGGGTAATTAAAAGAGGATGATTGACAGCCTGTGCGTTTCCCTAAGACTGAGCAGCGCTGCCCTGACAGTCTGCACAGCTGGTAATGCCCCTGCAGGTGTCACAAGGCTCACCTGGGCAGCGTGCTGTCCCTGAGGGCCTGCTCCACATCCATGTCATTGCTTTGGAAGTCCACGATGATGATGCTGAAGTTGCTGTCCTTGGTCTCATCGTGCAGCAGTTCCATGTCAGAGATGAACTGCTGTACCCAGCGTGCCTGGTTTTTCACTACCGAAACAAAGGTACGACATGGCATCTCTGGTACTGTCACGTGACTTCAGTCTTCTTCATTTCAACATCACTGAGCTACGATCCCAGTGTAAATGGTAAGACGGCGCCTATTTTGTACTGGCAGCGGTGCAGTGCACACCAAGTCTACTTTTTGAATTATGTCATAAAATGAGATACAGAAACGCTGCCATTTCACCAGCAGACAGTGATTAATATTAAATGTTTTCCCACAAAAGCGCCACCTGCTTGACACTGAAAACGGATGCTTTCCACATGGAGCCAACCACCTAGCTCACCTGGCACCACGAAATGCACCATGACGTCACGCCTCCACTGCAACGTGTCAGGCTGGCACAGCAGTGGTTTGGCGTAGGCCGTGCTCGCCAGCGGAGTGGTCTGAGTCAAACGGCCCTGGGCGCTGGGAAGAGGACCGCTAGCTCCCGTGGAGTTGAAGCCGGGCAGGGTGGAGGTGCTGGCACCCTCTCCGTTCTCGAGGCCATCCTCGGCCTGGCCGGGGTGATGGAGGAGATAGATGTACTCGGAGAGACGCACCACTCTCTTACCACGCTCCATCAACTCCAGCTCCACCAGGTAACGATTGCCCCGGGCGGAGTCGCGCCGCTTCTCTACGTTGATGATGCGTAGCAGCGTGTAGATCCTGCATGAGGGACCGGTCCTATTTAGAGTCTACACTATCACAGAATATGTTTAATTCATTACCTTTCTAGCTCATAGGCCCCATTCAATAACTGTTAGTCATGATAACAATGTGACCAGAAGCTTAAAGCTTATTTGAACATAGGGACAACTGGCAGAGAAGAGAGGGAAAAACAAAGTTAGCACAGTAGGAAACTTTGGAATGTTCTGTTATGTTCATTACGAGAGTCGATGCTTCGTGCTGACCTCGCGTGGCACACATCTTGGCCCGCCTTACCCGCCATTCTGTTCGTTGAGCTTCTCCATGTACTGCGCCAGGACGTCCACCACCTCGCCCTCGGCCAGCTGCAGGTTTCCAGACACGTTGCAGCGCAGGTCGTTCCAGTCAGACCGCAGCAGCTCGAAGTCCATGGGGTTCACGGAGAAGGTACGCTGCCAGTTGATGGCCTCTTCAGACCAGCCAGGCCGGGGCTCCAGCTCCTCGTAGCTGTAGTCAGACAGGCCCCCTTCTTCGGGACCCTCCTCGTGCTCTGGCTCCTGCTGCGACTCGGTGATTTCTGGGATCTTCGTGAAGGAGGAGACGCTGGGTGCTGTTGCAAAAGAACCAGCTGTGGAGTTCAGGCCCGAGGCCTTGGGGCTGGCCAGAACAGTAGAACGCGAATCCCAGTCCAGAAAGATGGAGGTGACGTTTCTGGTTCTGAAAGTGGAGACGGAGGACTCCTCCCCTGCTTTCTGGACCTCATCTTTTCTTCCCTGGGTTTGTCTCATTAACGTGACCCTATCAGAATCCTTGTGAGCACCAACACGTGTGACGTCTCCACCCAGCATGTAGGCCTTACTGTCCCTAAGAGTTGATCTGGACCACAGCTTAGACCCATGAGCAGCTGCTCTGTCCCGTTTTGGCCTGGTTCTTAAATTGATCAGCTTAGTTGTTTTACCCTCCTGATACAGAAAGACCCCTGGAAACACCTCCCTGGCATGACGGGGCACAGGAGGCCTCCGGCTGTGGGAAGACCGGGGCCTTGTGATGTACACATGATCCTCTTTGACTTTTGCAGCAACACGGGTGTTGTTAGCCTGCACGTTGTCGGGAGCACCTGCCAAACTGCGCTCCACGTGAGCAGAGTAGCTAAGCATCCTCTTGGTTTTGCGGTGCTGGGTTGGAAGGGGGCTCTTCTGATAGAACAGAGTGATGTTGAGTTTGGGAGGCATTTCTGCGCCGCCTTTTCGGCTCAGCTCGTCAGGGCCTGAGTGAGTCCAGGTAAGGGTGCGGCCTCTCACGGTGCCGGCCTCGTGGAAAGCGGCAGCATGGCGGTTCTCTGGCCGCGGACTCAGAGTGCCCTCACGTGGAGCTGCAGACTGCCTCTCCCCAGCTGTTGCCTGATCTGTCCTCTGAAGGGAGAAGCGCTGCCCCCAGTGGTCAAAGATGTCACTGCCCTCATCCAGCCTATAGGCTGGACCTAGGCGGGGAGGACCCTTGGAGGCACTTGGTTTGGGGCCTGTCAGGGTGCTGTTGTCACCTCCTTTGATGACCAGTTTCTCCGTTCCTGTTGGCTCGTCCTCTGAGGCTGCTTCTTGCTCCCCCTCCAGAAAGTCTTAATAAAACAAAACAAAACAAAACAAAACAAAACAAAACAATTACGACACTTGGATCAAGGGACTAATGACACACAATTTCCTGGCAGCTAATTAGTAACGCCCTGATGACTGCCAAGCCCTGCTATGTGCCAGACAGAGTGTGACATGGCAGACAAAGAGGAACATAGCCGTAGCTGCTCCTGTCGTCTGGCTGCCAGCTATAATCAAGCTCTGCCCATCTCAGCCACACTTCCCCACAGAGAAACACACCATCCGGGCTAGCGAAGAAGTATGGTCTCTCCTCCTCTTCCTCATCCATCTTCATATATTTGTAAAAGCCAAATCTGGCAGATTGGGACAAAAGAAGAGGAAGGGCAGACAGATGTTCCAAATTAAAGCCACACAGTAAGGTTGGTGAGAAGGTTTAGAGAAGCAGAACCTGTTCAGCAGGTGAACGCATGCACAGTCTAGCCACTTCTGCTCTGCTAAACCCTTCTTGTTTAAAGAAACCATTATATGTCCTCTGAAGTCATCCCTCAGTGTAATGGATGTATTTCTCGCCGTCATATGGTAACCCCAACAGCTGAACATCATAAATAAAGTATTTTTGCCATATATGGGCAATAGTGCATTAATGATGTTTCAGCTTTGAGTTGATCTTAATTACAAGGACCTTACTTCTCCAGGTATATGGGTGACTCTCTGTAGAAGCACTTGTTCTCTGTCTCCATATGAGTGAGTCTGGTGAAGTCATTGGGATAGACAAAGGAAAGGTACACCTAGACACATAGAAAAGAGTGAAGTGCTTAAGCAGTTCATTAAACGGCCACCCCCTCCCTTGTATATTATTTTAATGGTTTTAATTATTATTATTATTATTTATTTATTTATTTATATTATTATTACTTTTTTTTGCTAGTGCAATAACTACTCTTGGCTAACAGATGGCAGCATTCCTCCGTCTTTGAGACATAAATTCAATGTCGAGCGCCAGCATTTAAAAACTGTAAAAGCAATTTAGATTTCTCTTTTCATCTACAAGTGTGGCTTGGTGAAGCACACCGCTGAAGCTAAATGGTATTCTTCACACCCTGCAACAAATAGGCTTAGATGGTATTAACGCCCATAAGCATGGCATTTTACTCAAACAGTGAAGAATTTGCATGCAATAGAAAGCACTGCTAGTATCTCAGAGTGTGAAGGTATTTGTTCCAGAGCTTATTGCCTGCAGTGCATTGCCAAGCCAATGGATTACAGTTCACACATTAAGGAATTTTTTTTGATAGTGTAAAATACATAATACAAGGGTGGGAAAATCAAGCCCCCAAATTAAAAAAAAAATAAAATCTGCTGGAGACCTGCAGGTACTTGCTCTACCTCAGTTTCAAATTTCTTTAGTAATTATTTCACTTGGCCATTCAAGCCTCAGTACAGGACTGGCTATTAAGAACCAAGAAGTGTGATGTAAGCATTGATGTAAGCATTTAATTCTGTACAGTCACCAGAAGCATCTCATACTGATGCTCAGGGAGTTTTTGAAAGATGATTCCCTGCTTATAGTGCAAATGACGTGCACACACAAACTCACATGCACGCGCGTGCGCACACACACACACACACACACACACACACGCACACACAATGCAGGACAGTCAAAAAGGACAGGCAAGTAGCCCCTCTGTCTGAGTGCAGGCAGCGTCACTCACAAACTGCAGGCCCTGGTATCGGGCAATGGGGAAGTCCTTCAGCACATAGGAGGGAGCATACAGGCAGGGGGGCAGCACATCCTTGAGACGTGCGGGCTCAATCATGGGGGCTGCAGTGAAACGGTGTGTAAAGGGAATGAAAGAAACACAGGATCAGGTAACTCAGTTGGAGATGAAAGACAAACAGCCACACGTCACCTCATGCTACACTGTGACAATTTTACAGCCTGTCTCCCCTTTCCCCTCAGGAGTCGCAAAGTGAGGCGTAATAATCAAAAACAGATTACATTAGATGCATGGAGACCGTAACAGGAAAGGCTGAAACGCAGTGCGACACACAGAAGTAGGTTTACATTTTAAATTAAATTCAGGTACAGCCAGGCACTCTGGAAATGCCAGCATTGACAAAAGGGATTCAGTGTTGTACCTGGGGTTTAAAACATAGCCAGAGAGCAAGGCCTAGAAGTCAGTTAACTGGTTACCCTTAATACAATGAGCCCCACAGCACTGACAGTCTGCTTCTCTTTGCATGCTGGGGGCTCCACAGCTTCTACTCCCAATAACGTTTATTCTACTGCTGACCTCCTCACATTCCAGACAGAGGAAGCTTAATTTCCCAGGCTGGTGAGAGGAGACTTGAAATATACGCCAAACTCTGAATATGCAGTTCTGCATATAGGTACTGTTCAGTCACACTGTAACCCTACAGTCACTTCATTAACTTGCTCACTTTATTACTCACAAAAGCAGAGTCTGTGCTCCATCTTTGAGGTCTTTTTGCTAAAGATATTTCTGTGTTGTAGCACGTTGAGCGAATGCCACTGAAAGCACAGAGGGGATGGATGAGAAAGTCTAGACTCACTGCTGAAGAAGGAGTCCCTGGGGTCAGGTTTTAGCATGTCGGCGCCATGGCGACTGGCGGCCCGGACCTCGCTGGGGGTACGGCTGCGGCTGCCCAGAGTCAGGGGGATGTGATTCACGCTGTTCATCTTCAGGCTCGACTCATCTGACAGTAGACACACACAAGATTTAGGACAGAGGGGCATCTACTAAGTCCTTCAGCAAACTCAAGTCAGACTATTGATGCTCTTGTTTCCTTCTAATATACCCTCAAGATGCAGCGTTAGAGAAGTTACAGGACAAATCTCACTGTTTGCTTTTCTTATAGTTATCAACTGAGATAGATCTTCAAGGGAACGTCCTTGAAAATGCTAATAAATAAAATAGCTCATGAATGTGCAATGAGGTGGAGAAAAGAAGAAAATGTTCTATCATTAAGAAATGTACAAATGTGTGCAAGTGTATTCATGCTCAGACATGGAAACGTCAGCATGAGGGTGCACACGCACATGCGCACACACACACACACACACACACACACACACAGAGCAGCTGGTGGTAGAAACTTTCAAACCAAATAAACTTTTAAAGGTAAAATAAAACCAGGCATGCCTCACTGGAGCTTCTTAAGTAGAGCCTGAAGGCAGAGAGGTAAGGTGGACTACACCATTTCTGAGGGGAGGGGAACAGGGTGTAGAATAGTAACCGAGACCTTATTCCTCCATGCCTTATGGCTCTCTCCAGATGGTGGATGAAACTGTGGTACATTTGACCCTGTCATTGTGAATATGCAGCATGTTTTATGAAGCGCTAGAGCTAGGCTCAAACAGGAGGCCTTTTTTTCTAGCGGAAAAATGATTAAACCATTCCATCTGAGGAGGAGACTGATGGTGTAACTGAGAGCAACACCCGACACGGACCTCCTCTGTGGACATGGGCCCTTTGTAGGCCTATAACTGTACGTGCTGTAATAAACATCATTCTGCACACAGTATATAATGATACCCCTTCATTATAACTGTGCTTTAATAATCATTCTGTATACAAATTTACTTCGTCCATTACTTGTGACTATATGTGCTATATCATATACAAACTCCATTCTTTATAGCTCTATGCGCAGTAGCAAACATGAAGCACAGCTTCTTTATAACAAGTAATAGGCTAACCATGGAGTTACTGCGGTCGCAGTAGGAATTAGTGCAGATTACCATGGTAGTGGTAAAATTGCAACATTACACTAATTATCTTTGTCAGATAGTAACAATATATGGTGATTTTTTTTCTCCAAATCAACACTGTAACACTATATTGCATGTGCAATATCGATTGTGTAAACACTCCATATGCTATATAGTGAAGCGGTGGGGAGAGAGGTTACACCTGTGATGCGGAATAACCTCGCCCCCTCCCCTCTTTATTACTCTCTCGCAGAGATTTCACTAAATCGACAAACTGAATGTGGTATAAATAGTAAGCACACAAAATATAAGTAAGAGAACCCCATATCCAGAAATAGCACACGACAAACGGCGTGTGCATAACAAATGCAGCTCTGTGCGTCTAACGGAAGCGATCCTTTGGCCACTTCATTAGGCGAGTCGCTTTCAGCACTGGGGAGGGACTCATGCGCTGCGTGTTCCGCTGATCACACGGCACCGGTCACCTCAGAACGTCCATCCCACCGTTTAAAGTGAAAATTAAGATGACAGCCTTTAACGTTCCCAAAGCTATTTGCTGTAACACCACAGCGCTCTCCAAGCGCACCAGATAATGAGGAGAGTCGGTCAGGCGTAAGAGTTACCTGTGTAAAGAGAGATGTAGGAAGAGTCGATCACTTCGTATTTCAGACCGGGCAGGTAAGGGCGCCACTGAAGGAGACAACAGGACAAACTACACAATGATTTCTCTGGTATAGAGAAATCTACAAAAACCATGAAAATATTTTGCATTATACTTTAACGGGGATTAAGATTTATTCTTTCAATATCAATACTCATCCCCAAACAAAAGTAAACGTAAAACCATATTTCAGTGGTTGGCTCTATAAATAGTTTTTTGCACCCAGCTCCGTTTTCAATTACGAGCTTGTCGCTGCATCGTAACGGAGTGGCTACAGATGCATCAAAGAGATCCTGAGATGAATGCATTGCTGCTCGTTACTGTTGGAGCGATCAAAAAGACAGGTCATCTTTCACGGCAATAACAAGGATCGGGGTGTGTTTTCCCCCCGTTCGCGTGCACGAGGTGAAGCAGGTGACTCGGTAGACGCGCAAAACACGCCTTTCTATGCCTGCTGTGCGTTTGCATGCTGGATCTACGAACACAGTTCATTTTCCAGGAACTGGGTGAGAGGACATGAATATTTGGGACTGAAGGGGGTTATAAAAACTAAGGTGTACGTACAGATATCTTCTTAATCATCCAGACAACGCAGAGATCTGCCTTGTGGCAGCTTTTTGTGGATGAGGTATGGGCTTTTGTTCCCCTGCGTCAGGGCAAGTCGCTGTCAGCTTCACGCAGCTGTTAATGCTTATGGAATGAGCTGTGAAAGACTAAAGTTTAATGTGTGTCGGTTTGTTACGGAGCACATTTCCAGCGTGTGGGCGAGTTTTAGGGAGTGTGTCAGAAGCCGCTCCTGCATCAGCTTGGGAAAAAAAAGTTCCTATCTAATTATTTTATCCTTCCTTGCTGCAGCTGTGCTTAAATATTCTGTCGCTTGGTTACGTGATCGGTTCTGATCTGGCTGGGAGTTCATCCTCTGGCCATAAAGCTTCCACAGCAAAGGAAGAAAATCCACGTGGGAGGAAGACAAAACCATGAGTCAGATTTGTTTATCGAGACGCACCGTTTCACACAACAAGATGGCCCATAGTCCTGTGTTATTTCAGCATGATGTGATCTGGTAAACCTTGAGGTTGGTGTGTGTTTGTGGTACTATTTTAAAAGATGTATCCCAGTCTACAATACACCGTTATTTCTTCCTTAAAGGAAGAGAGACAATTTATGTTTAACAGTTTTAATAGAAAGTAATACATCATCATTAATATTATTATTATTATTATTATTATTATTATTATTATTATTATTATTATTAACAGTTTAGAACATCAGGCTGAGATGCAGAAGTCTCCTGCCTCGAATCCCAGCCCAGCCAGTAGGTGCGTCCTTGAGCAAGACACCCAACGCTAGCATTTAACATGTACGTGAAATGCTGTTAGTCGCTTTGGATTTTAATCTCTAAAAAACTCTAAAAGCGTCTGCTAAAAAAGTAAATGTACAGTACCTTACTACATCTTTACTCTTGCTCTTATTCATAGCTGGTGTTCGTTATACCCAGCGCCCCCTCCTGCCACTAGCAGGTATTGCAGAAAACAAAGGGGTATTCCAATGGGGCGACATTACCAGTCGCACCATTTTAGCGAGAATCTCACGCAGCTGAGGTGCCCGCTGTGAGGAAAGCGAGGCTTTCAAACAACCTTATTATGGTATTCCCCTTTTAAATACACATTACGTTCTTTTGTTGAAGTTGCCGTTGTGACTGAAGCGGGGCTGATAATGTGGCTCGGCTCATTTCCTCTGCTATGCCGTGTCCTTTGGAAGGGGAAAAAAACACGGTTCGATTTCTTACGTCTGCGGCGGTTTATTATATTTCTCGTCCCTCTCTTCCACTAGTCTCCTCAGACAGGTCTGGAGGTTTTGGTGTATGAGGCACCTTTTCCTTCCTTGTCTTTAATTATCCTCCCTTTTTGTCACAGTGTATTTTGAAGAACTGTCACTGTCAGCTTTTCCAAGAAATATCTGACCTGGGTTGTGGATAGTCTCATGGCTTGTGGGGTTGTAGATAGTCTCATGGCTTGTTTGCTAAAATTTTAGTTAAAAAAAAAAAATCCTCTAAGTACTCAAGCAGAGAGCTTGCAGACTGCAACTGTCGATAACGCTTAGTGCGCAGCAGAACACCAGTCTCAGTAATGACTTAACAGGCCTAAACACCAATTATTGTATATTTCATGAGGAATTGGGAAGGGCAGGCAGTTGCACAAGCAGAATTAGGCACCGGCAGAGTTTAAAACCATGGGAACAGCAGACTCCAGATTTGTTCCTCTGCACAGCACACAGCATTCTGCTGAAACTCCACGAGAGCTACAGTCAGCAAAACACTGCCGTTTCAACTATCACTTTTAATTTCTTAAATACAGTCTGTACTGTAAGAACATGCATTAAAATAATCAGGAATGCATTTGGGGTTGCAATATGCACGTAAACAAGGTCACAGTGTGACAGGACAGTGGGAGGAGCGCTGGGGGGTGGGCTGTCCCCCACAGTGACGCGGCACCTGTGTCTAAATGAAACACCTGCTTTGAAAGAGCAAATAAATCCCTCTCAGAGCCAAAGACTTCTGAAGTTGAAGCAACGGGAAATGAAGTCGTGTCCCCTCCACCTCCACTTCCAGAGTAAAATCCCTGCCAACTACACCCAGTTCCCGCCGTTTCACGGCGTCTTCTGCCATTCAGCCACATGTGGGCAGCCTTAAATGGGTCCTTTCTTAAGACACACAGAGGGGGGCTGAAAGTGTTAACAGGAAATGCTCCTGAGTGACATGCGCTACTCCGTCTCTGCTCCCCTCGACCTGCCTCACACGTCGGTTAGTACGGTACACCAACCAGCCAGCAGGCCCCATCTACGCAGGTTCTTGTGACAACCTCCACCCATCTTTTGACATTTTGTTAAAAATTAAGCATATTTGCTGATTATTGCCACTGTTTCTCTACAGAAATGTCATGTTGAGGAAATGTCATATTCCACTATTGATTTTGTAGTGGATTGCTATAAACAATATAGGTAATTAAGTATTGACTGGACTAATTAGCTGAAAAGGGTTGAATGTGAGGACGCACCCACACTACACAGCACGTACTGAGCATGTGAGGGGTCGTGGCACGTTTTTTCTTAGGGAATTTAACATATTGGCTGTTTGTGTTTGCTATCTGGCTAATTAATTTGTTGAACACGCTATGGTAAATCTGTTTCATGTAACAGGGTTTAAGTAAATTGTGACAGTCAAAACTGGTGTGTAACAATGAGTGAGTCAGAGCATTTCTGCTAATTTACATGTGGAGCGCAGAGCGTTTCCTCTCGAAATGAGCCGCGTTTTTCCCGTCCTGGTTCATGACCGAGAAGTGCACTGGATGTTGGAAGAAGGTGGTACGACATTAAAGGTGATTACTGCACAGCTTTTCGAAACAAAAAGCACTGAGTCAGGCCAACGCAATAAACCATTCCAGTTAAAACCAGCAAAATAACTCCAAATGGTTTAAAAATACCGGAGTTCAACGGGCCCCCTGTCGGTTCTCTTATAGCTATCGCTTAGAGGATGGAGGCAGGTACGTTCAAAACCAATTTTTTTTACACATCCAATGATATCAGAGTGAAAGACTAAAGCAAGAGCATCTCTCACATCCATCACCCCATTTCCGTTTCATCACAGTAAGCCTTGTGATGCCCCAGAAGTTCTCCACTGTATACGCAGGAGACCCCCACCTCTGTAAACTTCCAAATGGCACTTATTGATTGAAAAGCAAATCGGAAAAACGGGGTGTCTTTCTACTTAATGAACAGGGTGAACAAGACAAAAAAAGACATTTTAAACTGGCTATCTGTGACACAACTGAGCACAGCAGAGGGTTTCCTCTCAGTTGTGACAAGCTGACAGCTGTCACTGCAAACACAAGAACTTCCCTCTCCTAAAGTAAACCACCCAGATCACATGAAAAATTAAGTGTCCCTCGTTCTTTGTGCGACACGCTAGGGGAGCCACGCTGTGCCAAAGAGGTATATTATTAGGACCAACACGTCATTATAGGGGTGCAGAGAACCAGGGAGCTTCTGAGGGAGAGGAGAGAGAGGAGCCAGTCACCGCTTGCTCCACCTCCTTTGTGCAGCTACACTCTGCCCGGTGATTAACCAGCATTGGACCACAGAGTATCACAGTGCTTAAGCAGAGCCTATAAGCCAATTCTGCAAAGGGAAATCGTCTAGACCATCTGTGTTCAAATGTTTTTAAAACATGCAAAAATATAAAGTGGAGATGTATCCAAATCTCTGGGCGTCCACCAAAATAATCGCTGCTCTCCTGCTGATTAAAACTGGTGTGTCACTGATAGCAGCCCAGAACATTACGTTTACTGCTGACTTTATGTCTTCATTCTGTTCCTTTTTATTTTTACTTCTACATTTAATGTTCTCCAGGGACATCATTTCAAAGAAATGCTCTTAAGGTTTTAAGCTTTTAAGGTTTAAAGTGAGCCGGTTGCTTTTTCGTTTTCTTCTGCGCTGACCAAACGCTCATACAGTGTCGCCACATGTACGTGCCGTGAGTTCCTCTGTACTCTGGTCGGTCACTGCGCATCTTCTCAGGTGGAAGCATCTGCTATTCACGCAGTAGACTTACCCCAACCTCCACATGGTCGGAGCCCTTGTCGTCTTGCTTGTGCAAAACCTCAAAGTAGTATCGTCGTGAATAGGTGAGGCTGAAAGCAAGGGAGGTAAACGGAGAAGAAAAAGTCAGGTTTTAAAAGCAAAACAGGAGAAACATAGAGTAGTCAGCAAGTCTCTTCTCAGAAAGATGAAATATTGATGTTGTAAAGTACGCTGTAATAAACTTTAAGTGGAAAAAGTTTGTAATTCCGTCTAGAATGGAATATAAGGGCGCTCATACCATTACCTTCTCATGTAATGTGTTCAGAGCTATTGATGTTACTTTTGGGAACAAGCAGATACAGGGGCACAGATGGTGGGGCTGGGGAGGCACATGCCCACCCCCAGTTAAATAGACTATTAACTATATACATATTTATAGTAATATAGACATCCCCATACTTTTGAGGGAAAAACTGCCCTTGAGCAGATGGTGAATGAAGAATGGACATATTCACAGAAGCCATTCCAAACATAAATATGTTCCTTCAATGAATTCTTCAACAGACAGGAGCACTAATGAAAGACAAACGTTGTGGAGCACGCCTTCAGGCCTGTAGGCCTGACTCTGTGACATCCACCACTGCTGTCCACATCGTCACCAACCAATCGCTTTCATCAACTGGAGAGCTGACGAAACTACAACATTTAAACTCAGTGCCCGTCAGTGCTGTCATTAAGGCACAGCAAAAGTTTTAAATTTACAGTACAAAACAGAATTATGTTCACTTTTTTTTTTTCAAAACAGTTCAATTATGTGCCAGATTATGTTCACTTTTTGCTGTGGACTGTGTTCATTCCCTCCACCTTTACTTAGTGGATATCTTTACAACAGAAATCGCTCATTCGATTTATAATATGTCTTCGGTGTGAAAAACGAGTGTGTTAACTTTGTGAAATTTTTATTTATTTTTGGTCTTGTGTGACTATCGTGTTACGTGTCTTTGGGTTTTGATTGCTTGGGAAGCTGTATTTTTAGCTTTACGCTACCTTGGCCTGTACCTCATTCGGTTTCATTTTCGCCACCTGAGGAAATTTTAACGAAAGCGGCTCGCCATGCCAAGTCGCACAAGCACACACAGAGACACATTTTCAGAAACCTGTGCCCCCTGCTTTGAAAGACAAGCGACGCATGGCAGAAAAGACCCATTCGCGCTCACAAAGAGCCGCTGGGTGTTGCTTATCAGAGCAGCGTCAGAGACACCGCTGAGCGCTACTTTATCAATGCATTTAGCTGTCAGAGCCAAACAGGCGAGTAGAACAACAGATTATTGTGATCACCATTTACAAACAGACCTCACAGCAGTAACAAGGACAGAGGGAGGAGGAAATGGCTTTAGACAGCATAAAAAACAAAGAGGGTGGGGGTGGGAATGATGTAAATGGCTAGCAACAGAACACTCCATTTCTGCCAAATACTGGAGACAAATATTCCAAAATACAAAACGTGCAACGATTTTCATTAAGTCCTTTTGCTAGAGGGGACCCTACTGTTGGATGTGACGTGAAAATGTCACCCGCTGCTTCTCGCCGGTCCAACAAGGTAGGGAGTGTGATTTGTGAGCCATCAGGCATGATTAATGGAGACGTGTTCCGATAGAGATCATACGCTCCGGCAGAGACGGGAAAGTCGCGCAAGACGCGGCTGTTTCAGAAGAACGACACAAAAAAGTACAGGGGGGAAGGAGACGTGGTTCTCACAGCTGTCAGTCATAACATGGAACAGAACGAGCGAGAGATGGAGGGTTTCCGTACGAGCTTCTGTCAAGATAGCAGCAGCGTAAAGATTCTCAACCATTTGTCCAAAAGCTCCTTGTGGAACACAAGTGGATTTAAGATTCTTGGCCAGTTCTTTCATTATAAACCCTTTACTGAAAGTTTTAAGACTAGTACAACACTATACTATTAGGATACACGGTACAGTGTGTGTTGATGATGATGAAGATGAAGGGTTGGCTCCTAGGCTCCCAGCAACTCTGTACTCCTAAGGCACATACAAAAGCTTCTACCAGCTTGTCCGAGAGCTCCGAACGAAACCAAGTCTCCCTCTAACCCTTGGTGGAATAATGACTGTTACACCCACAAACGGTTCATTACGTCAAAACTGGCAGTGCTCACGCCTGCCCTCGTGTTATACTGGTTAGAATACCCTAATTGTGTTTCAGGGAACCTTCTGTTCAACAGCACCTGCTGAGAAAAAAATGGCCGTGCACAGCAAGGGGAATTTAGTTGTTATTTGACCAAGCAGGTCATCGGGGCAACCCACACAGGTGAGGTACTCACAAGCAGGAGTGTGTATGGTAAAAAATTATTTTTTAATGTAGTGTAACAAGAATGTGACGGTAAACCCACGGATTCATTGACAAATTTCACACATCTCGCTCAATGTCACGACACGACCAATTTTACTGACACTCTTGATTTTGTCAGCGCTTTCTAGTTCATGGCCTAAAACACGGTCATTGCAGAGCGTGAAGTGAAAGCACCTCTCACCCTCGCTGCGCAAAACCAACAAGCGTGCCGGGAAACGTACGGTCCCCTTATCTTTCAAAACAGTCTTCAAGCTAAAACTACAGCCACAGAACCTGGCAAGTCTGCTGTAACGGTAACAGACTAACATAGCTGAGGTAAAAGTGCACACACTCGATCCTCTAGCACAGCTGCTCTGTTTAACGAAGCCAATTAGAGGAGATGGGGCAGAGGTGACAGAAGGGGTGATGGCAAGTAGACCCAAAGGCCACCATGAGGATAGCAGAGCATCTGAGCAAGAGAAACTGGTACCACCAAGGCCAAGCAGAACCCAGACATGTCCACCAACAGAGGTAGGCACTCCACAACAGGCAGACCAGGGCTCAGCCTATTAGACATACACCTCTAACATACTGTACATTAATTAAGTCATTTGGGAGTATATATGTGTGTGTGTGTGTGTGTGTGTGTGTGTGTGTGTGTGTGTGTGTGTGTGTGTGTGTGTGAGAGAGAGAGAGAGTGTCGGGGGTGCTCTTTTCCTACACTGATTTTTTTTTTCCTTTTTTTTTCTATTTGTACAATCAGTGTTCATTGCGCTAGACTGAATGCATAATTACCGTTGTTCAAGGCCAGAGAAACTTGCACGCACAGAATTACAGCACAATAATGTTGCTTTTGCTGCTCTGCCATGCAAACGCTCCAGCCTGGGATAAGCGCTTGCGTTCTCCAGGAGAATTCATGTCCACATTATCTCATCAATAAACAGCTTATGCAATTACGCTTCTCTGGGCTTCTCTCGCCAGTGACTAAAAGGGATGCTGCTTGGCTCTGAGAACACGTTGGAACCAGGGGGACCAGAAGCAAATAATCCAAAGTAGTAACATTATGTAGGACAATGTATGAAACTGGGAGGCCTGCCTTTCTGATGTCTATCTAAATAAATAAGAAACTTGTTTCAAACAATACAGCAAAGAGAAACATCGCTTGTAAAAATAAAACGGTATAAAGACCAGAGTTTTCTTGCTACAATACAGTCATCTTACCTGTATGAGACAACTGCTCACTGAGATTTACACCAGCTGTCTGTGCTGTTGCAATCTTATCAGTCAGAAAATCATCTTTAGACTTCATACAAATAGGTCCATAGATTGGGATGTCTCTTCTCGCATATTTTTCTTGTATGACTCATATTTTTCATGTGCCGTGCCATTTTATATCATATTCACCTCTGTGTGAAACGGAAAATTACTTCTATACAGACTGCAAAAAGCTCTTTGTGAATCGTCATCCACTGGTCTCACCCACAAATATGTTGTTATCTATTCTTTATTAAAGCTAAATTTTCTTTTCTTCAGTTTCATGTTTTTCTTTTTTCAAAATCTGACTAGGCTAATGTAACTATGTTGCTGGCAAAGGGTTCCTGTGCTGTAAGCTCACACGTGCCCAGTGTGAGCGAACGCTGACACGATATGACCCTTTGATGGCAGGCTTTCATACTTTCCATTGGATGAAAACCAGATTTGGTTACCGCCCCCTGGGGATGACTGCTTTGTCAAGAATGCAACTAATGCTTCTGTCTGTTTCAGTTTATAACTTACCAAAATATTATCATAGAAACATGAGAAAAACTTTAACACCTTAGTCTGTTGAAACTGTTTAGTTTCAATGAAAATGCAGGACACCAAGTCCCAGGATGTGGGAAATAGCGCTAAAACACTGTATGTTACAACACAAAGCTGGACGTCTGGTCACCCTACATGGAACCACCTCACCTCAAACACACAGCCACATGAACACACACGTACGTCCATAAACGCATAAGAATACAAATCAGTCTGGAGGAATTCCAGGTTGGAAAATACAAAACATCAATCACTCCTTAAATCCCCTCACCACATGTCAAAACAAGACTGCATATAAAGATTTTTTTCCTCCAAATTAATATGTTCTTGTGAGCACACCAGAGTCAACCTGTCATGGCTGTTGACCTACATTACGGAGCAAGCGTCTGGGAGCAGCTTGTCACTATGACTTGTTATTCTGTGCTCCACCCACCGCCATGACATGAAGTCCTTCACGTTACAACACAGGAACACTGTGACACATTAAAGCACATGCATACATGTCAGACTCCACCTGTGTTTTCTTGCATCACCCATCATCCTCTGGGTCATACGGACGGCTGCTTGCCAAACTGTGGAACATGTGGTTCTCTCGCCATGAAATACTGCATCTTTTTTTCTTTTTCACTACAGCACCCCCACACACACAACTCCATCTGTATTTCTCCTTCAAAATTCTAAAAAGACAGGGAGAAGCTTTCATTGTCTAAAGTCCAGGACTCTGAAATAAATAAAATGAAAGATGCAAGAACACACCAAACTACACGCAGACGTGCATCCGACTGAGCGTGAAAATCAGCAGCTGACCCGCACTGGCCAAGATATCCATCAAAACAAGTGCAGAACCACGGGAGGTTCCAGAGCCATCCCTCACACACGTGCACATCACGTTAATGGACAGGTCAATCCTCACACTAATTAACCCATCAATCTAAGGCACAAACAGGGTTTTAAGACAGTAGGTCTCCAAGTATACACACCTCACAAAGAGGAGAAATCATACTATCAGAGGGGATAAGAGGAGAAATAATTCTATCACATTATTATTATTATTATTGTTGTTGTTGTTTTGTTGTTGTTGTGCTTCTTTGCCTTAAATATGTCATTCTTGTGCAAATAATGCACTGGCTTTAAAATAAAAATTTGTCCTGATGCTGAACAGGATATTTTAGTACGGCTGGATTTGTGACACGGCGCAGACAGACTTGAGTGCTTTGACACAAACAGCCTCAATCCAGTGACAGATTTTTGCTCCCAGGGGGTCTTAGCGACACTCACAGATCTTTGTTCTGTGACTTTCTCCAGCTGCACACAGATACTACTTTAAATCTTTTCACGCCTGCAGTAGGACCTGCTCACCAAAGAAGTGACAACTGGGGCAGGTTTAGAGGCATGCTGGGAGATTTAGCCATTGGGGAAAATGAATTCCTGCCCCCCCCCCACAACGGCAAAGTGCTTGTACTCTCAGTGGGGTCCTGCACTGGCTCACCTGTCCTCTTTTCACCAGCTCTCTGCTGGGTCTGATGTTTTGACCTACATGAAAGGTAAGACAATGGAACAAGTATTCACCAAACAAGGAATGAGACACCCTGGACATTTAAACAAAGAGGACTTCTCTGTCATTCTTAATCTAGGCCAAAAACCTCCAAACACAGGCCTAAAACAGCACTGTTTAAATTTAAGACAGCACGGAACCTGTTTAAATGTTTGTGGCAGGAATTGAATCAAGATTGTGCAGGTGCTTAATGGGATTCAAAGGGACAAAAGCAGAGTTTGCTGGGAATTTTAATTCAGTGGCAGAGCTCTTGGATCTGTAGAGTATTTGCATGCTGTAGAAATCTTTGACATTGCATGGTACAGGTCTCGCTCTGTAAATTTAATCTGCAAAATTCTCAGTCCAACTGAGAGGTAAAGATTACCGCATGGACTGAGCCAGACACATTGTAAATGCACAACCTGGCAGTCAAATCTTCTGAGAAGACAGTTAAAATATACACAGAAAAGTGACTCAAAGTGCTTTACACTAAGTCTTTCAGAGTCACTTCCATCCGCCTCCGCAGTAATGGGGTTGAGTTCCCACCAACTGGGACTTGGTACCTAAATAGTATAGCTAAAGTCGAATACTCTTAAACAACCCAGGGGACACGGGGTGTTCTCCGCCCAGTCACTTCTGTGGCCCGCAAATGAACAGGAAAGGCCAGCTAGTCACATGACTCACAGGGTGCATTACAGTGATACCCCTCAGCTGCTCTGTCGCCAAGGACAAAACAAGGGAGATTTCAGCAGCTTCACTGTTCAGTAGCTGCCTTTAACTTACAATTAGCATAACAAACACATACAGTAACAAGTCCCCAAAATCAAACTTAAAAGACTCCAGCTCATTTCTGTGCTTAATTACTATATTTGCTACACAGTATAGCATTGTGTTTGACGGAGCTCTTTCTCCTGGAATACTGCCGTACGTTACATCTTCACATGTTACAAACAAGCAGTGAGCGGCAGGCATGTCTTGTTGTCAGAGTAATGCTTTTGGCAACAGTAAACATGGGTCACGGCGAGCCCGTGTTGTTTGCAAGTGTTAAAATTATTCTGGCACATACGTCCTCCGTGAGAAAGCTGGAAGTGTCTGTGAATTATTCAACACAACAGCAGAGCACTTGACTTGATTCTCGCCTTCAGTGCCAATTGAGGCGATGTGAAGAGGAGTCACGGAAGGCCATTTAAATTAATAGGGACACACTCAGCAATGCTGCTGCCACGCTTGTTTTCCTTCTATCTTGTTTAGACCTTTCTATCTATTGGCTTATTCAGCTAAATATTTCCCGAAGCACACAGATGATGCACCTCACTGGTGAGTAAATTATCTGCATCTCTGCTTCTCAATATTAAAGAGTTCTCTCTATTCAAAACACACACTATATATATATATATATATATATATATATATATATACTATAGCTACAGGTACAAATACTGGTACATATACTATAGCTACAGGTACAAATACTGGTATATATACTATAGCTACAAGTACAGGGTACAGCTACTACAGCTCAAAACTCAGCAGCCAGCAACCTCACATCACACAATTCAAGTGTGTGTGTGTGTGTGTGTGTGTGTGTGTGTGTGTGTGTGCGTGTGTGTGTGTGTGTGTGTGTGTGTCATTGATAAGTACCAAGTTAATGTGAGACAGTATGGGCAAACAGTGACAAACAGTTAAATTTACATTAAAAGAATAACCACTGATAATCAAACATACAAAATAAATGCTGTAATGAACAGTTGCTGTAGCCACTGATTTAAGAAGAGAATTAATTCTGATCTGTGGCAGGTAGAATTTAGATTTGTTGCCTTTGTTTATATTTGTACAACATTTGAAACAAACAGAAATCAGTAAATAAACCATATACAGCTTTTGGAATACTGTAGAACAAAGTGCATTACTTCCCTTGTATGAGTTTGAGTTTATTTCAAATGCCCTTTGGATAAATTCTGTTACAGTTCATTTTTACTTCATATACAGAAATGCGAGGGTCAAAAGCCACCAAGAACCATTTTAGTCAAAAATGTAATTTAAGATTTTTAATGCCTGTGTATTCTGTGGATGAAAAACACCGCATCAAGGAAGGGTTTAACACATCAAAATGATCGTACCAAACCTTAAGAAATGTTAAAGTGAAAAAATACTAACAGAAAAAATTGAATTAGAAGACTGCTGAACACACTAAAAAGAAAGAAGGCAGTGATACCATATTCTATGATGGAAGTGAGCTGAGAACCAAACAGGTGTCAGGTGAGTGAGGGCAGGTTCCCTGGTACAAGTACTTACTGAACAGACCTGGAGGACTGGGACCTAAACTTGGTGAACTCCCCTGGAGCGGTCCACTCAGAACCCAGCTGCCAACACAAAAAAGAGCCTGTCACACACCCATATTTGGCATTCACTGAAAACCTTGAAGAGAACTGGATAACATTGGAACACGAGATTAAATTAAAATATTACAGGAATTCCTCTTTCAATTAGATATATGGGAACTCACACAATGAGGAAACTCAAAAGAAGACAATTAAAACATTTTTTCCTGCATAAACAACTTTTTTTTAAGTATGTTTCAGATAAAACACAACATCCACATGCACAGCTAAATTAACCACCAAAACGTTAACATCATACAAAAAATGGACTAAGCCAACACATCAAAAATGTTTAAGTAAAATTACATTTGCCACACAAAACTTTTTTTAAGAAAAAATACAGAAAAGGGAGTTAAAATACACTTCCACTTCAACTCTATCAATTACACACAAAAAATCACCTGCAAAACTAAAACACTAAAAATCCCCTTCCTGCTTCCTTAGGTTGTTAGTACAGTGTAGAGACGTATCCTAGAAACTAAACGACGTATCAATTCATGCATTAATTAATTCCTTCATTCCCTGCTTATCCATGTCAGAGCTCTGTTGATCTGGCAGCATTTACAGTAACAAGCGTGTAGTGTGAAAAGGGACAGAGACCACAGCAGCATTAGCTCATACAAAATGCATGATTTACAACAATCTGTGTTCTTATCATACTACAATCACTTGTGTATGTGTACATATTTATGACATTGATATTATTACTGATGATTGCTGACTGTATCTTCTTTGACAACAATGTCTCAAGTGTAAACGCCTCAACCCTGGAAAACGTAAACTCAAAGTAACAGTGCAAAGGCTTTGCAGAAAATGTTTACAAAGGTACAGAAACTATGTAAGTGTCTTAAGTGTCTTTGGGCAAGTCTGAGAAAAGGTAGTGTTTGTAAGGCACTCATCCCTGCTGCCAGGTATGCAAATTTCTGCTGGAGGTGCTGGAGCTGTGTGCACTTTTTATGTGTGTGTGTGTGTGTGTGTGTGTGTGTGTGAGAGAGAGAGAGAGAGAGAGAGAGAGAGAGAGAGAGAGAGAGA